>CM019712.1:24694770-25087270 GCA_009760885.1 Achatina immaculata
GTCTCTACACCAAAACAACTATGTCTGTATGTCTGTACACTAAAACAACAATATCTTTATGTCTCTACACTAAAACAACAATGTCTTTATGTCTCTACACTAAAACAACAATGTCTTTATGTCTCTACACTAAAACAACAATATCTTTATGTCTCTACATTAAAACAACAATATCTTTATGTCTCTACACTAAAACAACAATATCTTTATATCTCTACACTAAAACAACAATATCTTTATGTCTCTACACTAAAACAACAATATCTTTATATCTCTACACTAAAACAACAATATCTTTATGTCTCTACACTAAAACAACTATGTCTTTATGTCTCTACACTAAAACAACAATATCTTTATATCTCTACACTAAAGTAACACTGTATTTATATCCTTACACTAAAATAACAATGTCTTTATATCTCTACGCTAAAACAACAATGTCTTTTATCTTTACACTAAAAGAACATCTTTATATATCTACACTAAAAGAACATCTTTATATCTCTACACTAAAACAACAACGTCTTTATATTTGTACACTAAAACAACAATGTCTTTAATCTCTATACTAAAAAAACAATGTCTTTATATCTCTACACTGAAACAAAAACATCTTTATATCTCTTCACTAAAACTGCAACGTCTTATATCTCTACACTAAAACAACAAAGCCTTTATGTCTCTAAACTACAACAGTAATGTCTTTATTTCTCTACATTATGACAACATCTTTATATCTTTACACTAAAACATCTATATATTTATGCATTAAAACAACAACTTTTTTATATCTCTACACTAAAACAGCAGAGTCTTTATATCCCTACACAAAACAACATCTGTATATCTCTACACTAAAACAACATCCTTATATCTTTACACTAAAACATCTTCAGATTTCTACAATAAAACAACTTCTTTATATTTCTACGCTAAAAGAACAAAGTCTTTATATCTCTACACTAAAACAATATCTTTATATCTCTACACTAAAACAACATCTTTATATCTCTAAAATAAAACAACATCTTTATTTCTCTACACAAAAACATCTTTATATCTATAAACTAAAACAACATCTTTATTTCTCTACACTAAAACAACATCTTTATTTCTCTACAAAAATATCTTTATATCTCTGAACTGAAACAACATCTTTATATCTCTATACTAAAACAACATCTTTATTTCTCTACACTAAAACAACATCTTTATATCTCTATACTAAAACAACATCTTTATTTCTCTACACAAAAACATCTTTATATCTCTAAAATAAAACATCTTTATTTCTCTACACTAAAACAACATCTTTATTTCTCTACACTAAAACAATATCTTTATTTCTCTACACTAAAACAACATCTTTATTTCTCTACACCAAAACAACATCTTTATTTCTCTACACTAAAACAACATCTTTATTTCTCTACACTAAAACATCTTTATTTCTCTACACTAAAACATCTTTATTTCTCTACACTAAAACAACATCTTTATTTCTCTACACCAAAACATCTTTATTTCTCTACACTAAAACAACATCTTTATTTCTCTACACTAAAACAGCATCTTTATATCTTTATACTAAAACAACATCTTTATTTCTCTACACTAAAACAACATCTTTATATCTCTAAAATAAAACAACATCTTTATTTCTCTACACTAAAACAACATCTTTATTTCTCTACACTAAAACATCTTTGTATCTCTACACTTCTTCTTCTTCCTACGTGCATTGGCGATGATGCGTGGTACCCTGATTTTTGCCATGCACCTTTGGCTGGGTACCTCCTACTTCAGCATCTTTCCTTGCTAGGGCAGACTGGTCTTGCTCGGACTGCCATGAAGACAGTAGTGTAGGCTGGCCTGGCCAAAACTTTCTTTTCCAGCCTCTGGTTGCTGTACTTAAGCCCCTTCTCCATGTCAGACCCAGCATGCAGCGCTGGGTGGTCAGACAGCTTTGAGACAGTATCACAGAGACAGTCCGACTTTGGTATGAGGAATCTGATGAGTGCTTCAACGATATCCATTTCCCACCATCTATAATCTGCTGACTCTGTTTAGTTTACATCATTGTGATAGCCATTGTTGTAAAGACCCATAGGCATGTCATATCCTGGATTCATTGGTTTCACACCAGATTTTCCTCTTCCCTGTATCTCTGTACTAAAACAACATCTTTATATCACTAAACTAAAACATATTTATATCTCTATACTACAACTGCAACATCTTTATATGTCTAGACTAAAACAACAGTGACCTTTCAGTCTAAGATTGTCATGAATAAAATGTTTGTAATTATGTGATGAGATTTTGTTTCATTTCTTTCAACTGAACAAGTTTTTAATTCTCTCATGTAGAGGAAAATTCTGAGCTTTGTGGAGAAAGGAGAAAGTTTTGATGCGTATTCCATCATCAACTCCCACACTCTGGACATCATACTCAGATGTGCTTTCTCTTACACTTCTGACAGTCATACTATAGGGTGAGATCTGTGTGTGTGAGAGAGAGATAACAGATAAAAAGATGAGCAGAAAGCAAAAAAAGAGATAGATAAAAGAATGGGTGGGGGCGAAGAAAATGGTGGAGGAGAGAAAGGAAGAAGAAACAGATACGAGTATATACAGGCAAAGACAAGAGAGAGAGAGAGAAAGGAAGAAGAAACAGATACGAGTATACACAGGCAAAGACGAATGAGAGAGAGGAAGAAGAAACAGATACAAGTATATACAGGCAAAGACAGAGAGGAGGAAGAAGAAACAGATACGAGTATATACAGGCAAAGACAGAGAGAGAGAGAGGAAGAAGAAGAAACAGATACGAGTATATACAGGCAAAGACAAGAGAGAGAGGAAGAAGAAGAAACAGATACAAGTATATACAGGCAAAGACAGAGAGAGAGAGGAAGAAGAAGAAACAGATACGAGTATATACAGGCAAAGAGAGAGAGGAAGAAGAAGAAACAGATACGAGTATATACAGGCAAAGATGAGAGAGAGAGAGAGAGAGAGAGAACGGAAGAAGAAACAGATACGAGTATATACAGGCAAAAATGAGAGAGAGAGAGAGAACGGAAGAAGAAACAGATACGAGTATATACAGGCAAAGACAGGAGAGAGAAAGAGAGAGAGAAAGAGAGAGAGTTTAAATGACAGAGATAGATGAGGAGTTATAGAAAGAGAGAAAGAAGAGGAAATCCAGACAAGAAGAAAGAGAAACATGCATAGAAGAGTAGAGACATATGGAGGGGAAAAGAAACAGATGGAGGGGAAGAGAGAGACATAGAAGAAAGGGCAGATGGGAGGAAGAGATATATAGAAGAGGAGAGAAAGAGATGGAGAAGAAGAGAGACAGATGGGGAGAAAGGACAATAGGTAGAGAAGTGGAGAGAAAGAGATGGAGAGGAAGACAGACAGACAGACAGAGAAGAGATAAATACAAAGATAAGAGATAGACAGAGAAGCAAAGAAGCAGGGGGAGAAAGAGAGACACAGAAGAGAAGATGAGCAGACAGAGAAAAAGAGAAACAGACATAGAAGATGAGAGATAGATGGAAGCAAGAGAAACAGACAGAGAAGAAGAATGAATCAGTGAATGATCTTTATTTCCAAAGGGAGAAGGAGAGACAGACAGAATATGAAAGACAAAGAGAGGAAGACAGACAGACAGAAAGGAAGAATGAGAAAAGAAAGATGGAAGTAGAAGGTAGAGATAAAATGTCTTTTACAGAAATTGTCAGCCTTAACATCAGAGCACCCTCAACTTTTCATTTTTGATGTTGTTGCTAATGCTGTTAATGTTATTATTGCTGCTGTTGTTAATGTTGTTGTTGCACTTTTGTTAATGTTGCTGTTGCTGTTGTTTTAAATGTTGTTGCTGCTGCTGTTAATGTTGTTGCTGCTGCTGTTAATGTTGTTAATTATGTTGTTAATGTTACTGTTGCTGCTGTTTTTGTTAATGTTCTTGTTGCTACTGTTGTTAATGTTGTTGTTGTTGTTGCTAATGTTGTAACATAATCCTGCAACAGCAAACCTAAGAATATATGACACCTGTGTCA
This sequence comes from Achatina immaculata, assembly GCA_009760885.1. Taxonomy (NCBI): domain Eukaryota; kingdom Metazoa; phylum Mollusca; class Gastropoda; order Stylommatophora; family Achatinidae; genus Lissachatina; species Lissachatina immaculata. The sequence goes on from CM019712.1 coordinate 24,698,840, forward strand.
GAGGAGTGCCTGCAGTTTATTCCTACATAACAACAACAATAATAATAACAATAGTAATAATAATACATTATAAACTATGTTAGCAAATGCTGATGTTTATAATGAGTTTGAATTCTTGTACAGGTCAGAGAATGAATACACCAATGCCATAGCTGAGTTACAGACATTGTGGACCTCCAGAGCACTGTATGTATGTCATCCATCAGAGTAGTTTGTTTGTGTATGTGTATGTATGTGTTTGTGGACCACCGGGGCAGTGTATTTATGTGTTTGTGGGCCACTGGAGCAGTGTATGTATGTGTTTGTGGGCCACAGAGCAGTGTATGTATGTTTGTGGACCACCAGAGCAGTGTATGTATGTGTTTGTGGGCCACCAGAGCAGTGTATGTATGTGTTTGTGGACCACCAGAGTGCTGTACATATTTGTCTGTGGACAACCAGAGTGCTGTATGTATTTATTTGTGGACAGTCAGAGTGCCATATGTATTTGTTTGTGGACCACCAAAGTGCTGTATATGTTTGTGGACCACTAAAGCAGTATGTATGTGTTTGTGAACCACCAGAGCAGTATGTATGTGTTTGTGGACCACCAGAGCAGTATGTATGTGTGTGAATCATTGGAGAACTGTATGTATGTGTGTGAATCATTGGAGAACTGTATGTATGTATGTGTGGACCACCAGGGCAGTATGCATGTGTGTGAAGATCGTCAGAGTGCTGTATGTGTGGCCTGTCAAACAGAATAGATGTGTGTAGAGTCCCAGAGAGCTATTTTTTTCACTTGTCTGTTAATATCTGCTAAGTTTATATATACTGAACTCTCTCTCTCTCTCTCTATATATATATATATACTTCATCATGTGATGAATGTTGTCCTTTGTTATGTATTGTATGTTGTGCTTCATTATTTATTGTATGTTATGCTTCAGTATGTGATGAACATTGTGCTTTATTATGAGATGAATATGTTTTGTATGTTGTGCTTTATTATGTATTGTCTGTTGTGCTGCTACATATTCCGCTAACAAGTTTCAGAAAACCTTAAAACTAATGTTAACTTTTACTTCTTCTGGTGTGTGTTCCTGCAGGCGGCCGCAGCACTTCAACGAATTCATCTACAGCCTGTCATCCGATGGCAAGAAGTTCTACCATCTCTGTGATGTGGCACACAAGGTCTCTGAGGAAATTATTGAGAAGAGGAGAAAAGATTTGGTAAGATATTCTGTCTTCAGCGTGATATTTTGTGACTATGAAAAGATTTGGTAAGATATTCTGTCTTCAGTGTGATATTTTGTGACTATGAAAAGATTTGGTAAGATATTCTGTCTTCAGTGTGATATTTTGTGACTATGAAAAGATTTGGTAAGATATTCTGTCTTCAGTGTGATATTTTGTGACTATGAAAAGATTTGGTAAGATATTCTGTCTTCAGTGTGATATTTTGTGACTATGAAAAGATTTGGTAAGATATTCTGTCTTCAGTGTGATATTTTGTATCAATTGTGGGATTTTTCAGGCACAAGACTGAAAAAGGCTCCGGGGTCAACCCTGCCTCTAAAAACGGGTACCAGAGAAATACTGGAAGGTAAAGCGGCCAGGCGTGATACTTGCCACATCACACTTTCATGTGCCGAAGGTCAAGGAAAATACAGGCCTAACACTATATTTCCAATATGCCTTAATGGCGTGGAAAGGGGGATTTACCTTGACCTTTTATTCATCTGTATACGTATGGTCCATGACTAACATCCATTTGACTGTTTGGACTAACAAGGAAATTTACTTTAAGCTTATTTATGCATTTCTTTATTTATTTGTTTCATTTGTTAAATATTTATTTTATATCGTTTTATATCCCATCTTTATTACATAGTATTAACATAAAGTGAATCCCATAAAAATAAAGTGAATAAACATTTGTATATTATTGTATACAAGACATAAATATGTTTTCAGTGCTGTATGATCTCTGTCTTGTGACTAAATTGAAAAAAAGACAGGGTCATCTGAATATAAGTAAGTCATCTGCATATCTGTCTGTATATCTGCCACTCTGCCTGTCTCTACTTATCTGTCTCTGCTTGTCTGCCTGTCTCTACTTGTCTGCCTGTCTCTACTTGTCTGTCTGTCTGTCTCTACTTGTCTGCTTGTCTCTGCTTGTCTGCCTGTCTCTACTTGTCTGTCTGTCTCTACTTGTCTGCTTGTCTCTGCTTGTCTGCCTGTCTCTACTTGTCTGCCTGTATCTTGCTGTAGTGTGTATCAGCGAATGTTTTTTCTTTCTGAAGGAGAAAGACCCCAGTCTTGCCTCCAAGAAGAAGATGAAAGATTTTCTGGACATTCTTCTCTCTGCCAGAGATGAAGACGGCCATGGGCTGACCCCTGTAGAGCTGAGAAATGAGGTCGATACCTTTCTTTTTGCAGGTAAGAGGGGTTACCTTTGTGTCTGCAGGTAAAAGGTCTATGCTTACTTCCAGCAGGTAAAAAAGAGGTTGATATCATTGTGGCTGAAGGTAAGAGGTCCATACTTACTTCCAGCACATAAGAAAGAGGTCAAGGCCACTTTGGCTGAAAGTAAGAGGTCCATACTTACTTCCAGTAGATAAAAGATTTCATATCTTTAAGTTTGCATGTAACAGGTCAGTACTTTTCTATCACAAGGTAAAAGGTAGAGACTATCTTTTTTTGTGAGTAAGATCTCTATACCTTCCTGTGTCTAGATAAGACCTCTACATCTTTCTGTGTGTAGATAAGATCCCAACCTTTCTGTGTCCAGTAAGATCTCTATACCTTTCTGTGTGCAAGTAAGATCTCTATACCTTTCTGTGTGCAAGTAAGATCTCTATACCTTTCTGTGTGCAAGTAAGATCTCTATACCTTTCTGTGTGCAAGTAAGATCTCTATACCTTTCTGTGTGCAAGTAAAATCTCTATACCTTTCTGTCTTCCAGGTGAGATGACAGTTATGAAATTCTTGATATAAACTTGTAGATGTAAAAATTGTTTCTTTCGTGGCCATTTCTATGGACACTGTACAGATAACATCATATATAAGGTGATTAATATCATATATGAAATGACATGATAAGATTATCTGTAAGAGTGACATGACAAACATCATCTGTGAAGAATATATTTTATGATAGTGAGATAAGAATGCCATTTATGAGAGTGACATAAGAACATCATATCTCAGGGTGACACATGAGCACATCATCTGTAAAGATGACAACAGGAGAACATATACAACAGGAACCAGATGATGTAAAGCTTGTACAAGAACAATGTGAACTTCTGAAACAGAGAGTTGACAAAATCAAGTAGAAATTATTGTAAAAAACACAAGATGTGAAACAAAAATAAAACAAGATGTGAAAGAAAATAACACAAATTGTGATACAAAATAACACAAGATGTAAAACATGATGTGAAATATAATAACACAAGTTGTAATACAAAATAACACAAGATGTAAAACATGATATGAAATATAATAACACAAGTTGTGATACAAAATAACAGAAGATGTAAAACATGATATGAAAGAAAATAACACATGATGTGAAATAAAATAACACTAGATGTGAAATAAAATAACACTAGATGTGAAATAAAATAACACATGATGTGAAATAAAATAACACTAGATGTGAAATAAAATAACACTCTCTTTCTCTCTGAACCTTAAGTGCCCAGGGCACATGGGGTTTCCGCAAGGGTTTTCCACAAATGCCTGTCCTTCGCCTTTTTTTCTGCTCTTGCCCAGGTGAGCCCTCTATTGCTCAACATCCTTTCTGTTGTTCTTCTCCATGTCTCTTTTGGTCTACCCTTACTTCTGCTCCCCTGTGGTGTCCATCTTAGTGCTATTTTTGGTAGTGAGTTGTCACTCACCCCCGTGTGGTACCCGGGATCTGCAAAGAGTAGGACCACTGTACCCTACCATGCATGATCGTAAAAGGCGACTAAGGAGGGTTCAGCATAGGGCCAGCAACCCTATCTGGTAAAAAAACTATCAGACTGCTACAGAAACGGAAAATAACACTAGATGTGAAATAAAATAACACTAGATGTGAAATAAAATAACACTAGATGTGAAAGAAAATAACACTAGATGTGAAAGAAAATAACAAAGGATGTGAAAAATAAGACAAGATGTGAGAGAAAGCAGGAAAAAACAAGAAAGAAAGAAAGAAAGAGACATACAGAAGGCAACTGTTGATTTATATTAACAAAAAAGCTCACTTCTGTCTGTCTTGTCAGTTTTCATGTGCAGAAAAAAATGGACAAATATTTTTACAAATGTTCTCATGGGAACATTACTAAGTGTTCTTACAATACAAAGAAACTTCACAATACAGAAATATATCACAATACCTGCAACCAGTTGACTCTACTTTACTTATTCAGTTCTGTTCATTGTTGCTGTTGCAAAGAGAACTGGTGATTTTCTCCATCTTGCAGGGTCCTTGTTGCTTCTTAATAGTTCAGTGGTGTTCTTTTGTTTACGTCAGTGTATTATCTCCAATACAACTCAAATCATTGAGAGACACTGAACATTCAACGTTGGACATTGGTCATTTCACGCAGGGCATGACACGACAGCTAGCGCCATCACGTGGACGTTGTATGCTCTTGCTGGCCATTCAGACTATCAAGAGAGAGTCTATGAGGAGATAGCTGAAGTCATGGGAGATAAGCAGGACTTGGAGTGGTCAGTTATCTTTCTTATTTTATGTGAGTTCAGTCCCCTTATACAGTCTACAATCTATCTATGTCTGTCGAACTTTTAACTGTTTATCTATCTGTCTTTCTGTCAAATTGCTTCTCTGTCTGTCCCTGTTTTTTAACCTTCTGTTATTATCTGTCATCAACTATTTCCTAAATATCTGATCAGACTTTTTAACACATTCACAGTCACCTGTACATCCACTTATACTCCATCTATCAACTCTCATCCAATCAACTCTCATCCAAGCACACATCCATTCATCTATCTATGTTATATAAACTCTCTCCATCTATCTATGTTATATAACTCTCTCCATCTCTATATATGTAATATAACTCCCTCCATCTATCTATGTTATATAACTCTCTCCATCTCATCATCATCAGGTGCCGTGCCGACTGGCGTTGGCTATTATGCTTCTCCAGAGTACCCGATCCTTCCTGCAGGCCATCAGTTCAGTTGGTGATCTCCTCTCACACCATCCCGTCAGACTGTCCAGTATCATTTCTCTTGGTCTTCCTCTTGATCTTCTTCCTTCTATTTTTCCTGTTGTTATAATATTTTCAATGCCCCCTCTTCTCATTGCATGTCCTATGAAGGTACATTGTCTCTCTCTTATCTTTCTGACAAGGTTTTTTGTCTCTCCAGCTCTTCTCATACATTCTTCATTAGTTATTTTTGCTGTCCAGGGGATTCACAACATTCTTCTAATAAACCACATTTCTGCTGCTTCCAATGATTTTTGTGCAGACTTGCCTATTGTCCATGATTCACTTCCATATAACAAGATAGGTTCAATATAGCATTTTAGGACTCGTTTTCTAACATTCATTGATAAGGATGTATTAACTAATATGTTTCTCATTCTCTGAAATGCAGCCTTTGCTTGGCCTATTCTGTTCCTAATTTCTGTTCTGCATTTCCCATCTGAAGTTATTACTACTCCAAGGTATTTGAATTTCTGCACCTGCTTTAGAATGGTTCCGTTTAATTGAATACTGCATGCTGGTGGATTCTGTTTCTTAGATATAACGATAGTCTCTGTCTTTTTGATGTTCAAAGTAAGGCCTTTCTGTTCACTTTCTTTGGCGACTTTATCCAAGAGATTTTGCAGGTCTTATTGGTTCTCCGCTATCAGTACTGTGTCGTCAGCATACCGAAGGTTGTTAATATTGTATCCTCCAATTTTTATGCCTGGTTCTGTGATGATTGTTCTTAGAATATTCTCGCTGTACAGAGAAAAAAGGTCTGGAGATAGTACACATCCTTGTCGCACCCCTTGTTTTATAAGTTGGTATTTTCCAATTCTATTTTCAACTCGAACTGCTGCTTCTTGCTGCCAGTATAGATGTTTTACAATCCTCAAGTCTTTGCTGTCTATATTGATGTCTTCAAGCATTTTAATAATTTCACTATGTTTCACCTTGTCAAATGCCTTGGTGTAATCAATGAAGCATAAGTAGAGATCTTTCTGTACTTCTAAAGCTCTTTCTGTTAGTGTTCGTAAAGCATAAATGGCATTGTGTGTTCCCTTTCCTTCAACAAATCCAAACTGTTCATCTGCTATTTCCATTTTTATCTTTTTCCTTGTTCTTCTCATAATTATTCTCAAAGTAGCTTCGTTATGTGACATGAGAGGCTGATAGTCCGGTGGTCGTCACATTCCTTTGCACCTGGTTTCTTTGGTAGTGCTATAAACGTGGATTTAATCAGGTCACTGGGAATATAACCACTGTTGTAAATATCATTCAGTAACTTGGTTATTATTTTTATTCCTGTCTCCTCTAGTGCCTCTATTTCTTCTATTGTTATATTATCAGGCCCAATCGCTTTTCCTTTCTTCATGTGTTTGATGGCATCTATGATTTCATCTTCAAGTATTGGCGGTCCATCACAGTTTTCAGTATCTGGTGTTAATTCTGGTCTTTCTCCTCCATATAGCTCACCGATATACTCTGTCCACCTGTCCACAATGTCTTCTTTTGCCATTAACATTTTACCTTCTTTCGATTTCAGGCATCCTGTGGTATATTTTGTTTTCCTGCCTGTGAGTTCATTAATTCGTTTATGCATGTTTTTGCTGTCTTTATTATGAGTGTCCTCTATCTGTCTGCACTGTTCATTTAACCACACTTCTTTTGCTTCTCTGCATTTGCGTCTTATTTCTTTATTTATCTTGCTATATTTTTCCTCGTTGTTTTTACTCCTCCTCCTCTTGTCCATCAGTCCTAAGATGTCGTCTGTCATCCATTTATTTTTAGGGGCTTCTTTTTTCGGTGGTATTATCTCCTTAACAGTTTGGTGGATAGAATCTCTTAACATTTCCCATTGTTCATCTATACTATTTATCTTTGCTATTGCATTGTATCTATTTGTTATAATAACTTTGTATTGTTCTCGCAATTCTTGGTCATTTTTAAGAAGTTCTGTATTCAGTTTGATGTTTCTCACTTTTCTGCCTGCTTTCTTTAGCTTTATTCTAACTTTTCCACAGAGTGGGTCATGGTCACTATTGCAGTCAGCTCCTGGCATGGTTTTTGTTGTCAGTAATGCATTGCGGAATCGTTTGTTGATTAATATGTAGTCTATCTGGTTAAATGTCTTTTTGTCTGGGCTGCACCACGTTGCCAGTCTTCGAGGATGTTGTTTAAACCAGGTGTTTCCTACAACCATGCTATGTATTCTTGCCCATTCAATTAATTTATAACCTCTGTCATTCCTCTCCCCCAGTCCATAGTCACCAACGATGTCCGAAGTTCTTCCTTTACCAACTTTGGCATTAAAATCTCCCATGACTATGGTAACTTCATGTGACTTTGTGTGTTTTAGTGCTGTCTCTATGTCATTATAAAATATCTGTACATCTTCCTCAGAACTTTCAGATGTTGGAGCATACACTTGTATAATATTTATGTTTATTGGGTGTCCTTTCAATTGGGCTAGCAGGACTCTGTCCGAGATGTTCAAATATCCTACAATTGTCCTTGCCGTTTTTTCATCAAATATAATTCCTACTCCTCGTTCATGTTTCTCACTTCCTGAATATATTATTGTATATTTATCTGAGTTTATCTTTCCTGCACCTGTCCATCTAACTTCACTCATTCCTAATATGTTGATCTTCATCCTTTCCATTTCCATCTTTACATTTTCTAATTTTCCAGCCTGGAATAAAGTTCTAACATTCCATGTTGCTATTTTGAACTTGTTAGTTTTGCCACCAGTAGCTTGATGACGATCTGGCCTCACCTGTGGCTCGTGAGCTGCCCTACCGGACGAGGCTGTTCCAGAGGAACATCCGTTAACGTCGTTCATGATAAATCTATGACTCTGAATAAGCATAATTGTTCTTGGGAGCTACAACAGTGGTTTCCCGTTGCCTTCTGTCGGTTTGTGTACGGACTCTCCGCTAGCCTTTGGACTCCCTGTCCTACCCTCAAGGCAGCGGGAGCGAGAGGTTTTAAGGCGCCTCTGACCCGCCTGGCATTCCCTTCACTGAGCACCTGAGGCACTTTATAGGAGTAGTAGAGCCACCTACTACCCCACCTCGTTCTCTGAGTCTCTCCATCTATCTATGTAATATAACTCCCTCCATCTATCTATGTTATATAACTCTCTCCATCTATCTATGTAATATAACTCCCTCCATCTATCTATGTTATATAACTCTCTCCATCTATCTATGTAATATAACTCCCTCCATCTATGTTATATAACTCCCTCCATCTATGTATGTTATATAACTACCTCCATCTATCTATGTAATATAACTCTCTCCATCTATCTATGTTATATAACTACCTCCATCTATCTATGTAATATAACTCTCTCCATCTATCTGTTATATAACTACCTCTATCTATCTATGTAATATAACCCCCTCCATCTATCTATGTTATATAACTCCCTCCATCTATCTGTTATATAACTCTCTCCATCTATCTATGTAATATAACTCCCTCCATCTATCTATGTTATATAACTCTCTCCATCTATCTATGTTATATAACTCCCTCCATCTATCTATGTTATATAACTCTCTCCATCTGTCTATGTAATATAACTCCCTCCATCTATCTATGTTATATAACTCCCTCCATCTATTTATGTTATATAACTCCCTCCATCTATTTATGTTATATAACTCCCTCCATCTATCTATGTTATATAACTCCCTCCATCTATCTATGTTATATAACTCCCTCCATCTATCTATGTTATATAACTCCCTCCATCTATTTATGTTATATAACTCCCTCCATCTATCTATTTTATATAACTCTCTCCATCTGTCTATGTTATATAACTCTCTCCATCTGTCTATGTTATATAACTCTCTCCATCTGTCTATGTTATATAACTTTCTCCATCTATCTATGTTATATAACTGCCTCCATCTATCTATGTTATATAACTCTCTCATCTATCTATGTTATATAACTCTCTCCATCTATCTATGTTATATAACTCCCTCCATCTATCTATTTTATATAACCACCTCCATCTATATCATTAATATAAACCTCACTATCTATCTATGTTATATAACTCCCTTCATCTATCTCTGTAATTTTCCCATCCATCTCTGTAATGTAACCCTCTCCATCTATCTGTCTACCTACCAGGAGTGACTTACCAAAGTTGGAGTATACCTCCATGTGTATAAAGGAAGCTATCCGTCTGCACTGTCCTGTGCCTTTCATTGAGAGGCGCATCTCAGAGGACATCAATTTTGAAGGTTACAAGATTCCTGCAGGTCAGTTTGTCATTGTGTCCTCTTGTCGTTATGTGAGGTTGCCATTAGGTCAGGTTATCATTATGTTAGCTTGCCATTATGTCAGTGTTTAGTCATAGCAGTGTATTCTAAGTTAGATTCTCATGATGTCAAGTTATCACATGTCATCTTGTCATTATGTTAGACTGTCATCATGTGAAGTTATGTTATCATCTCGTAGTGCCAAAATGTGCATGTATAATCATGTCAGGGTGCTCTTAATTTGTCATCATGACAAGTTCATATGTTATCATGACAAGTTCTTACTATGTACAAGTTGTGTCCTTGTGCTAGCTTGTCTCCAGATTATGTATTAGTACATCATGCCTCACTGGATCTCGTTGGCTCAGTATCATGATGAGATCGTCATGCCTCACTGCATCTCGTTGGCTCAGTATCATGATGAGATTGTCATGCCTCATTGCATCTCGTTGGCTCAGTATCATGATGAGATTGTCATGCCTCACTGCATCTCGTTGGCTCAGTATCATGATGAGATCGTCATGCCTCACTGCATCTCGTTGGCTCAGTATCATGATGAGATTGTCATGCCTTACTGCAACTCGTTGGCTCAGTATCATGATGAGATTGTCATGCCTCACTGCATCTCGTTGGCTCAGTATCATGATGAGATTGTCATGCCTCACTGCATCTCGTTGGCTCAGTATCATGATGAGATTGTCATGCCTCACTGCATCTCGTTGGCTCAGCGTCATGATGAGATTGTCATGCCTTGCTGCAACTCGCTGGCTCAGTGTCATGTTGAGTTGTCATCACCATGATCACATGTCAGCATGCAGAGTTGTCAACTTATCTTAATGTCATGTTGTCAAAGAGGTGCTTCCTGTGTGTGATTTTGAGTCTGAGCATGAAGGAGAGGAGAAAGAAAGAATGATGATGATGACAGATATAAAACAGATTTTTTTCATTTGTTTTTATGTGAATGATTACAATTTTTGTTTTAAAAAATGATAGTGAATGTCTGGTTGAATCTGGAAACCAGGTACCAGAGTAGCACTCCACATATACGCTCTCCATCACAACCCTCACGTGTGGGACGATCCCGACAAGTTCCTCCCACACAGGTTTCATCCAGACAAGCAGAGACACATGCATCCATTCCAGTTTGTGCCATTTTCAGCTGGGTCAAGGTCAGAGCTCATCTGTTGTTGAATGTTATCTATCTGTCTGTCTTTCAGTCTGCCTGCCTGCCTGTCTGTCAGCCTGCCTGCTTGCCTGCCTGTCTGTCTGCCTGTCTGTCAGCCTGCCTGAGTGTCTGTTTGTCTGTCTGTCAGCCTGCCTGATTGTCTGTCTGCTTGCCTGATAGCCTGTCTGATGGCATGAACCAAGAAAGAGTTACCACCACTGCAAGTGAAACATGTAGTCGGAATGAAATAACAGCTTTGACTGTTTTGCTGAGCACAGTGGAGGAGGTAGGACACAGTTTGACCAGCCGTAGTTCTGTAGCCAAAATAACTGAGATAATTAAGACACTGAAATAGTTTTTGTATAAAACAGGAAAAAAGTAGGAGCAGCTTTATTACTTAACGATTACAAAGTTGTGACACTTCAGCGTGAGCCTTAATCATACAAAAACATACAGAACGAAGAAATAGAGGAGATAAAGTATAGATTCACATGAATGCTATTTTTAAAAAAAATTAAAAATGAAATAGAGTACATAACTGTAAATTGTCCGGCGGTGTGTGCCAGGAATGGATTTAGTAGAACGTGGAGACTGTTTAAATGGAGACCTGTGGCATGTGGTCGGTGGGTTGTAACTGGGGGTGGTGGATGGGGAACCAGGGAGGGGAGGGAGAGTGATACAATGTTGACCTAGCCAGGAGAAGTTGAAATAGATGATTGGGGAAGAGGGGTTGCAAAGTTATGCTGTGAGGAGGTTAGACAAGTAAGGAAGTGGAGCTTAGTGGAGAGGTACTATAATGATTTAAGAGAATGTTAAGTGTAGCTGAACAGCAAGTTTAACCTGTGTGGCTCTAGTGTCCCATAATTTTGAATGCAACGGTTCTCAAGCGCCAGGCGGCTTGTGTCATCTTGTCGTTATGTGAGGTTGCCATTAGGTCAGGTTATCATTATGTTAGCTTGCCATTATGTCAGTGTTTAGTCATAGCAGTGTATTCTAAGTTAGATTCTCATGATGTCAAGTTATCACATGTCATCTTGTCATTATGTTAGACTGTCATCATGTGAAGTTATGTTATCATCTCGTAGTGCCAAAATGTGCATGTATAATCATGTCAGGGTGCTCTTAATTTGTCATCATGACAAGTTCATATGTTATCATGACAAGTTCTTACTATGTACAAGTTGTGTCCTTGTGCTAGCTTGTCTCCAGATTATGTATTAGTACATCATGCCTCACTGGATCTCGTTGGCTCAGTATCATGATGAGATCGTCATGCCTCACTGCATCTCGTTGACTCAGTATCATGATGAGATTGTTATGCCTCATTGCATCTCGTTGGCTCAGTATCATGATGAGATTGTCATGCCTCACTGCATCTCATTGGCTCAGTATCATGATGAGATCGTCATGCCTCACTGCATCTCGTTGGCTCAGTATCATGATGAGATTGTCATGCCTTACTGCAACTCGTTGGCTCAGTATCATGATGAGATTGTCATGCCTCACTGCATCTCGTTGGCTCAGTATCATGATGAGATTGTCATGCCTCACTGCATCTCGTTGGCTCAGTATCATGATGAGATTGTCATGCCTCACTGCATCTCGTTGGCTCAGCGTCATGATGAGATTGTCATGCCTTGCTGCAACTCGCTGGCTCAGTGTCATGTTGAGTTGTCATCACCATGATCACATGTCAGCATGCAGAGTTGTCAACTTATCTTAATGTCATGTTGTCAAAGAGGTGCTTCCTGTGTGTGATTTTGAGTCTGAGCATGAAGGAGAGGAGAAAGAAAGAATGATGATGATGACAGATATAAAACAGATTTTTTTCATTTGTTTTTATGTGAATGATTACAATTTTTGTTTTAAAAAATGATAGTGAATGTCTGGTTGAATCTGGAAACCAGGTACCAGAGTAGCACTCCACATATACGCTCTCCATCACAACCCTCACGTGTGGGACGATCCCGACAAGTTCCTCCCACACAGGTTTCATCCAGACAAGCAGAGACACATGCATCCATTCCAGTTTGTGCCATTTTCAGCTGGGTCAAGGTCAGAGCTCATCTGTTGTTGAATGTTATCTATCTGTCTGTCTATCTGCCTGCCTGCCTGCCTGTCTGTCAGCCTGCCTGCTTGCCTGCCTCTCTGTCTGCCTGTCTATCAGCCTGCCTGAGTGTCTGTTTGTCTGTCTGTCAGCCTGCCTGATTGTCTGTCTGCTTGCCTGATAGCCTGTCTGATGGCATGAACCAAGAAAGAGTTACCACCACTGCAAGTGAAACATGTAGTCGGAATGAAATAACAGCTTTGACTGTTTTGCTGAGCACAGTGGAGGAGGTAGGACACAGTTTGACCAGCCGTAGTTCTGTAGCCAAAATAACTGAGATAATTAAGACACTGAAATAGTTTTTGTATAAACCAGGAAAAAAGTAGGAGCAGCTTTATTACTTAACGATTACAAAGTTGTGACACTTCGGCGTGAGCCTTAATCATACAAAAACATACAGAACGAAGAAATAGAGAGAGGAGATAAAGTATAGATTCACATGAATGCTATTTTTAAAAAAAATTAAAAATGAAATAGAGTACATAACTGTAAATTGTCCAGAGGTGTGTGCCAGGAATGGATTTAGTAGAACATGGAGACTGTTTAAATGGAGACCTATGATATTTGGTCGGTGGGTTGTAACTGGGGGTGGTGGACGGGGAACCAGGGAGGGGAGGGAGAGTGATATAATGTTGACCTAGCCAGGAGAAGTTGAAATAGATGATTGGGGAAGAGGGGTTGCAAAGTTATGCTGTGAGGAGGTTAGACAAGTAAGGAAGTGGAGCTTAGTGGAGAGGTACTATAATGATTGAAGAGAATGTTAAGTGTAGCTGAACAGTGAGTTTAACCTGTGTGGCTCTAGTGTCCCATAATTTTGAATGCAACGGTTCTCAAGCGCCAGGCGGCTTGTGTCATCTGCGTGACATTGTTTGAAATAGTTTTTATTCTACAGTTCTTTATTTATCAAATCTCCACTCACAATTATGGGGGTTTGGGGGGGGTCGTAATTCCAGCAATCTCCACTTAGTTCTGATAGAATCGTGATGCCTCACTGCATCTCGTTGGCTCAGTATCATGATGAGATTGTCATGCCTTACTGCAACTCGTTGGCTCAGTATCATGATGAGATTGTCATGCCTCACTGCATCTCGTTGGCTCAGTATCATGATGAGATTGTCATGCCTCACTGCATCTCGTTGGCTCAGTATCATGATGAGATTGTCATGCCTTGCTGCAACTCGTTGGCTCAGTATCATGATGAGATTGTCATGCCTTGCTGCAACTCGCTGGCTCAGTGTCATATTGAGTTGTCATCACCATGATCACATGTCAGCATGCAGAGTTGTCAACCTGTCATGTTATCTTAATGTCATGTTGTCAAAGAGGTGCTTCCTGTGTGTGATTTTGAGTCTGAGCATGAAGGAGAGGAGAAAGAAAGAATGATGATGATGACAGATATAAAACAGATTTTTTTCATTTGTTTTTATGTGAATGATTACAATTTTTGTTTTAAAAAATGATAGTGAATGTCTGGTTGAATCTGGAAACCAGGTACCAGAGTAGCACTCCACATATACGCTCTCCATCACAACCCTCACGTGTGGGACGATCCCGACAAGTTCCTCCCACACAGGTTTCATCCAGACAAGCAGAGACACATGCATCCATTCCAGTTTGTGCCATTTTCAGCTGGGTCAAGGTCAGAGCTCATCTGTTGTTGAATGTTATCTATCTGTCTGTCTATCTGCCTGCCTGCCTGCCTGTCTGTCAGCCTGCCTGCTTGCCTGCCTCTCTGTCTGCCTGTCTATCAGCCTGCCTGAGTGTCTGTTTGTCTGTCTGTCAGCCTGCCTGATTGTCTGTCTGCTTGCCTGATAGCCTGTCTGATGGCATGAACCAAGAAAGAGTTACCACCACTGCAAGTGAAACATGTAGTCGGAATGAAATAACAGCTTTGACTGTTTTGCTGAGCACAGTGGAGGAGGTAGGACACAGTTTGACCAGCCGTAGTTCTGTAGCCAAAATAACTGAGATAATTAAGACACTGAAATAGTTTTTGTATAAACCAGGAAAAAAGTAGGAGCAGCTTTATTACTTAACGATTACAAAGTTGTGACACTTCGGCGTGAGCCTTAATCATACAAAAACATACAGAACGAAGAAATAGAGAGAGGAGATAAAGTATAGATTCACATGAATGCTATTTTTAAAAAAAATTAAAAATGAAATAGAGTACATAACTGTAAATTGTCCAGAGGTGTGTGCCAGGAATGGATTTAGTAGAACATGGAGACTGTTTAAATGGAGACCTATGATATTTGGTCGGTGGGTTGTAACTGGGGGTGGTGGATGGGGAACCAGGGAGGGGAGGGAGAGTGATACAATGTTGACCTAGCCAGGAGAAGTTGAAATAGATGATTGGGGAAGAGGGGTTGCAAAGTTATGCTGTGAGGAGGTTAGACAAGTAAGGAAGTGGAGCTTAGTGGAGAGGTACTATAATGATTGAAGAGAATGTTAAGTGTAGCTGAACAGTGAGTTTAACCTGTGTGGCTCTAGTGTCCCATAATTTTGAATGCAACGGTTCTCAAGCGCCAGGCGGCTTGTGTCATCTGCGTGACATTGTTTGAAATAGTTTTTATTCTACAGTTCTTTATTTATCAAATCTCCACTCACAATTATGGCGGTTGGAGGGGGGGGGTCATAATTCCAGCACAATTATGGGAGTGCAGGGTCATAATTCCAGCAATCTCCACCTAGTTCTGACAGAATCTTGATGCTAATGATGTCCACTTAACAGTGTCCACTTATATGTGTAGGAGATTCTTTATTTTAACAATGTCCACTTAAATGTATAGGAGATTCTTTATTTTAACAATGTCCACTTACATGTGTATGAGATTCTTTATTTTAACAATGTCCACTTAATGTGTGTCAGATTCTTTATTTTAACAATGTCCACTTACATGTGTATGAGATCCTTTATTTTAACAATGTCCACTTACACATATAGGAGATTCTTTATTTTAACAATGTCCACTTACATGTGTAGGAGATTCTTTATTTTAACAATGTCCACTTACACGTATAGGAGATTCTTTATTTTAACAATGTCCACTTACACGTATAGGAGATTCTTTATATTAACAATGTCCACTTACATGTATAGGAGAATCTCTGTTTTAACAATGTCCACTTACATGTATAGGAGATTCTTTATTTTAACAATGTCCACTTACATGTGTAGGAGATTCTTTATTTTAACAATGTCCACTTATATGTGTAGGAGATTCTTTATTTTAACAATGTCCACTTACATGTATAGGAGATTCTTTATTTTAACAATGTCCACTTACATGTGTAGGAAAGAAGATTGTTTTTTAAGGCCAGGACGTGGTGTCAAGGTCACCAGGCAAAAGATAACCACATCCATGCCCTACCAATGTGCTGTCCTTTTTCAAGAAACATGCATATCTGCTAGAACAGGCTGTTTGTCATTTTAGTCTTTCTGAGATCAGAGTTAATATTTTTCATGCAATGATAATTTGTATTCTTTGCCCCACTTAGAGAAATTAAGAAATACTTCTTAGTCTCCTCCTCATCCAACTCCACATCATATCATCAGATGCAGAGAACTCAGGTTGGAGGTTATAGGAACATAAACATTATGTGTGTTGAACCAGTGGTTTGTCTCTGTACACAGTAATCTGTCTTTACTGTGTTTTTATATCTGTGTACACAATAATCTATCTTTACTTTTTAAAAAAAAAATGTCTGTGTACACAATAATCTATCTTTACTATTTTTATAACTGTATATACGATAATCTATCTTTATTGTTTTTTTTTTATGAATCTCAGTGTACAAAATAATCACATTTTACTGTGTTTTTTTTTTTTAATAACTGTTCTGAATTCAGACTCCAGCTTCACTGCATTCTGGACAACCTCATATATGTTCATATGTTACAAATAAATATTAAAAGTTCTGAATTCAGACTCTGGCTTCACTGCATTCTGGACAAGCTCATATATGTTCATATGTTACAAATAAATATTCAAAGTTCTGAATTCAGACTCTGGCTTCCCTGCATTCTGGACAAGCTCATATATGTTCATATGTTACAAATAAATATTCAAAGTTCTGAATTCAGACTCTGGCTTCACTGCATTCTGGACAACCTCATATATGTTCATATGTTACAAATAAATATTAAAAGTTCTGAATTCAGACTCTGGCTTCACTGCATTCTGGACAACCTCATATATGTTCATATGTTACAAATAAATATTAAAAGTTCTGAATTCAGACTCTGGCTTCACTGCATTCTGGACAACCAAATATATGCTCAGCCACATGCTGAGTATGTTTGCTGATAGCTCTTGTCAAATGTTGGTTGTTTACAATGAGTTTTCTGCCACACAGTTTGGATTTCCTGCCAACACCTTTGTTCTAGCTCCATCAGTCTCTTCACAGCCATGTTGTTCTTCCATTCCTGCTCTTCATTTTCCCACAATCTGTCTAATACAGCTGTAGCAATGTTCCTCTTGTCCATTGTCAGTCTGCCATTTATTTTAACCTGTCCAGCAAGTCTGTCTGCCACTTCATTGCCATGTACTCCCACATGCCCTCCACTTCATTGCCATGTACTCCCGCATGCCCTCCACATCATTGGCATGTACTCCCACATGCCCTCCACTTCATTGCCATGTACTCCCACATGCCCTCCACATCATTGGCATGTACTCCCGCATGCCCTCCACATCATTGGCATGTACTCCCGCATGCCCTCCACTTCATTGCCGTGTACTTCCACATGCCCTCCACATCATTGGCATGTACTCCCACATGCCCTCCACATCACTGCCATGTACTCTCACATGCCCTCCACATCATTGCCATGTACTCCCACATGCCCTCCACATCATTGCCATGTACTCTCACATGCCCTGCACATCATTGCCATGTACTCCCACATGCCCTCCACATCATTGCCATGTATTCCCACATGCCCTCCACATCATTGCCATGTACTCTCGCATGCCCTCCACATCATTGCCATGTACTCTCACATGCCCTCCACATCATTGCCATGTACTCCCACATGCCCTCCACATCATTGCCATGTACTCCCACATGCCCTGGACAGTAAAGCCAAGTTAGGCTTGTCACTAAACTGTGTACACAGTAATTTGTCTTGACTGTGTTTTTTTTAATAAATGCCTATGTAAACAGTAATATGTCTTTATTCTGTTTTTGTATAACTGTCTGTGTGTATAATAGTCCATCTTTAATATGTTCTTGCATAAAAGTCTGTGTAGGCAATCATTTGTCTTTACTGTGTTTTATATAATTGTCTGTGTACACAGCAGTCTGTCTTTTCTGTGCTTTTGTGTAAGCGAATACCCAAAAGTTTGTCTTTACTGTATTTTTGTCTAATTGTCTGTGTACACAATAATCTATCCTTACCGTATTTTATGTAATTGTCTGTGTACACACAAAGTCTGCACATGCACAAATCTACTTTCTGCTGTGGGAGAATACACTTATTATACCATTGATATGTGTTTACATGATAGTGAAACAAATTACCTGAGGTATGTACAAATGCCAAGTTTAGACTGAGGTAGGTATAAATGCCAAGTTTAGACTGAGGTAGGTATAAATGCCAAGTTTAGACTGAGGTAGGTATAAATGCCAAGTTTAGACTGAGGTATGTACAAATGCCAAGTTAGACTGAGGTAGGTATAAATGCCAGGCTAGTGTTAAAGTAGCTTGTGGTTCATATAATCATATAAAATTCACTTTCTTCAACTCCCTACATCCACAGAAACTGCATAGGACAAAATTTTGCCATGAATGAGATGAAGACAACAATTGTCAAGATCATTCACAAGTAAGACCCTTTGTTGCCATCTTTGATTTCTCACTCAGTGTACTGCTTCTTTATCTATATGTTTCTGTGATGTGTGTTTATGTGTTTGTCATTATGTTCAGGACGTTTTGTTCATGATGATGATGATGATGATGAAAGCATCCTCTGTGATATGTGTTTATATGTGCTTGTCATTGTGTTCAGGACGTTTTGTTCATGATGATGATGATGATGAAAGCATCCTCTGTGATATGTGTTTATATGTGTTTTTCATTGTGTTCAGGACGTTTTGTTCATGATGATGATGATGATGATGAAAGCATCCTCTGTGATGTGTGTTTATGTGTGTTTGTCATTGTGTTCAGGACGTTTTGTTCATGATGATGATGATGAGTGTGCGTGTGGGTGAGAGAAGAAACACACTGACCTACTTCTACCGTCTATTTTTAGATTATTTTCTTGGATGTGAAATTTTCCTGTTCATATCTCACTTTTCACATGATGATATCGCATTCTTGCCTTTTTTATCATTTTAAAAAATAATTCCTAGATTTAAACTGACCATTGATGCCAAGCAAAAGATCAGACGTGTGCCAGCAGTGACCATGAAACCGGAAACAGGAGTGTTTCTGTATGCCACGCCACGTGCATGAACTCTGACCGATGGCCTGATGACCTTTCAGTGATTCTGTGCCTGATTAGCATTAGTTTAAAACGATACAGGTTCATAAACAATGAATGTTTCTTAGTTGTAACCCAGCACATTATGACGAGAGAGTCTGTGATATCTGTTAACACTGTCTAAGCTTTCTATTGTAAACTTTTAAAAAAATTAATTATTTTTTAA
Organism: Achatina immaculata; assembly: GCA_009760885.1. Lineage (NCBI taxonomy): Eukaryota > Metazoa > Mollusca > Gastropoda > Stylommatophora > Achatinidae > Lissachatina > Lissachatina immaculata. The sequence continues at coordinate 24,718,249 of CM019712.1, forward strand.
AATACTAATAATTTATTGTCACAGGGAAAAAAAAAAGAAATATTGAAGCAGCTCAGAATAAACTGAAAGTCCTGACATAAATAAATGCTCACTAACAGGGGAAATAATATCAGAGAAAGCTGTAGTCTGTAAAGTGATGACAGTAAAAATAAATACCAGATACTTTTTTTATGAGAGGTTATTCCTCTTCCTTTAGTCCAGCAGCAACATTGCACAGAACAGGGAAGTAGATAATCTAGCAAACTCGAGTCTGTGTTGAAAAAGGCTATCCTTACCTTACCGAAAGTGTGAACGCTAGACCTAGGCTATCATGTATGTTTATAGGTACATGTTTTAGAGTGACGTATGTTGAACTTTCTGTAGTGACAATGCTGTAGAGTGACAGAACAATGCTTTGTCACTGTAGCAGGACAGTATTGTAGAGTAATAGAACAATGTGATTTGACTGTTTGTAGCAGGACAGTATTGTAGAGTAATAGAACAATGTATTTTGACTGTTTGTAGCCCATGGTGGGAAAGTAATAAAGCCATATATTTGAAGGTTTCAAAGTAAGAGAAAGTTTTGAGCGCAGCAATATCCTAGAGTACACACCACGCCACTTCATGTTTGTGTTTTGTGTAGGTGAGAAAAGGTTCAGCAGGAGCTTGCACATGGCAAGTATGTCACCAAATTATGAGAGAGAGAGAGAGAGAGAAGTTTAGCATTCTGCCCTCCCTCAATCAACTTTCACTACCAGGCAGTCATTCATCACAAGTTTTGTGCCAGCATACAGCACAAATTCAGTGCTGGCATACAACACAAGTTTAGTGCCGGTATAAAACACAAGTTTAGCACCGGCATACAACAAAGTTTAGTGCCGGCATACTAAAATAAGTTTAGTGTCGGCATGTAACAAAGTTTAGTGCTGGCACACAACACCCATTTTAGTGCCGGCACACAACACAAGTTTAGTGCTAGCATACAAAAGAAAGTTTAGTGCCGGCACACAAAACAAAATTTTGTGCCGACATACAACACACTTTAGTGCTGGCATACAATAAAGTTTAGTTCTGGCACACAACACAAGTTATACTATATAGTACTGGCGTAAGGGGAGAAGAGTTTTAACTCTCTAAGGTGGGGAGGTTAATAATACTTCTAGAACTTTCAGTAATGTTCACGTGTCTTGTTTGTAGTCAACTTGACTTACTGAACTAGCACAGTACATAAAGTCTGATTATCACGTGACAGACAGAAAGAAGTTTCTAGGTCTTAACATCATGAGACGAATGAGTGAAATATCACAGTAGAGCCGGGAAATGTAAAAACAGAGGAGGCTCAGAGAAAGATAACTCAGACAGAAAAGACTTAGGAGGAGAGTTAGAGTTTTTCAGTCATGGCTGTGAGGTAGAACCTGGATTATAGTTGTAAGATAGGACCATAGTTAGGTAAAGTACAGTTGGTTATCTTTGTGGACGTAGTGGTGTAGGATTTAGGTTGAAGGGTTTTGTTGAGATGTTGATTTACATAGCTTGGATCAGTGGGTATTAGGACATTAGTCTGTAAGTTGTCTGTTTTTCTTGATTTATTCATTGCACATTACGTCATCCTCATAAAATTTTCATATTAAAGTTTTGGTTGATCTTTGAAACTGTAAAACTGGAGACTCTGTCGTGATACATGTACATTTCTTGTATCGTACTGAAGAATGACAGGTTGGTCTTGTGGTCAGTGTTATCTGTATTGAATGGCGTGGTTTTGTTGAGAATTTGGCTGTAGTGTTACTTTGCGTTTAGTCTAGTAACCATTTGGTGGATTCCAACTCTTGGAACAGTTAACTTGAGTAGTAAGAGAAAATTACACTCTTCCAGTAAACACACACAGCTGGCCAATCGAACATGTTCTTGTTTAGGCATGCTACCTTCAGTGGCATCATTAACTCATTTCAGTGGCTTTCAGTTTGTCAAGAAATAGACAAAAATTCTTGTCTTGTATTAGGTCAAGACACAGACACAAATTCTGTTTCAAACTTTAGCACTACCCAAGACAAGTTTAGTGCTGGTATACAACACAAGTCTGGCTCTACACAACACAAGTTTAGTGCTAGCCAACATAAGTTTAGTGCTGGTATACAACACAAGTGTGGCTCTACACAACACATGTTTAGTGCTAGCCAACATAAGTTTAGTGCTGGCATACAACACAAGTTTAGTGCCGACATACAACACAAGTTTAGTGTCAGCATACAAAACAAATTTAGTGCAAGCATAGAAAACAAATTTAGTGCCGACATATGACACAAGTGTTGTGCCGGCATGCAACACTAGTTTAGTGCCAGCAAAAAACACAAGGTTAATGCTAACATACAACACAAGTTTAGTGCTGGCATACAACACAAGTTTAGTGCCGGCATATAACACATGTTTTATGACGGCATACAATAAAAGTTTAGTGTCGGCATAAACCACAAGTTTAGTGCTAACATACACAATTTAGTGCCAACATACAAAAGGGATGGCGACTGCAGTAAAACTGGTTTAAATAAATAAGGTATACAGAAGTGTATGGTGCAGTTTTACAAAGTGAGGGAGGGAGTGAGTAAGGTGAGAAAAAAACGAATCGAAAGTATGAGAATGTATAAATGAAAAACATACAACATCCGATATTTCGGCGTGAGCCTTATTCCAGGATACATACAAAACGAAACAAAAACACGACGAACTTATCCGAATGTGTCTTCCTCCAAGTAGGAAACAGAAATGTGTGTGGTAGAAGGGAGAAGGAAAAGACCACGCTGCCTCCAAACAAAAGATGCCCGATAGAGCCAATCGTAAAGAAGAGGTGGAGAGAGAGGAGGAGAACAAATGGGAGATGGGGTGGGGGAAAGGCAATAGAAACATCATAGCCGCTAGAGGTGTCGGGGGTGGGGGGAAGAGGGGAGGGAAAAGGGGACGCTGAGAGATAATGAATGAAGAAGATAAACACCTGCAGGGAGAAAATGTGAAACTGGTGAATAAGACAAGACCGATATGTTGGCAGAGAAGAAAATGGGATGGTGGTAGGGAGGGGTAGCTAGGAGAAAGAAAGTAGAGTTTTAAAAAAAGCCAGTGGAAAAATAAAGAAGTGTTATATCTACGGCGTCCGTAACGTCTGGTACCATAAAAAGTGACATCTGTCTTAAGATGACTACGAATTAAAAGGTCCCTGAGGTTCTTGTCCCGTCTGTAGGCCACCAGATGTTGCGGACGCCGTAGATGTAACACTTGTCCGTTTGTTGTCGAGGCCAGCCAGATCTCCTTCCCCAAGTCCACGTCATCAGTTCAGGAGGGTTTAACTTGTACTTCACGAAATGTCATTTATGCTATTATGTGCAAACGTTGCGGTTTGAAGTACATAGGGGAGACTGGCTTACAGTTAGGAGATCGATTTCGCCAGCATCTCAGTGATATTTCTAAGAGGGCCTGGACACCTGTGGCTAAACAATTTTGCCTTGGTAACCACAGGGGCAAACAGGACATTTCTGTCAGTGTGATCCGCTCTTGTTCTGCTGATGTACGATCTCGGAGGGTCCTAGAACAGCGCCTTATTTTCCAGACTGGCTGTCTCCACCCAGCTGGAATTAACAATGTCTGCTGCTTTCTGTAACTTCTTTATTTTTCCACTGGCTGTTTTAAAAACTCTACTTTCTTTCCCTACCACCATCCTATTTTCTTCTCTGCCAACATATCGGTCTTGTCCTATTCACCAGTTTCACATTTTCTCCCTGTAGGTGTTTAAGTTCTTCATTCATTATCTCTCAGCGTCCCCTTTTCCCTCCCCTCTTCCCCCCCCCCCCCCATACCTCTAGAGGCTATGATGTTTCTATCGCCTTTCCCCCACCCCTTTCTCCCACTTGTTCTCCTCCTCTCTCTCCACCTCTTCTTTACGATTGGCTCTATCGGGCATCTTTTGTTTGGAGGCAGCGTGGTCTTTCCTTCTCCCTTCTACCACACACATTTCTGTTTCCTACTTGGAGGAAGACACATTCAGATAAGTTCTTCGTGTTTTTGTTTCGTTGTGTATGTATCCTGGAATAAGGCTCACGCCGAAATATCGGATGTTGTATGTTTTTCATTTATACATTCTCATACTTTCTATTCGTTTTTTTCTCACCTTACTCACTCCTTTGTAAAACTGCACCATACACCTCTGTCTACCTTAGTGCCAACATACAACACATGTTTAGTGCCGGCATACAGCACACGTTTAGTGCCGGCATACAAGAAAGTTTAGTGCCGGCATACAACACGTTTACTGCTGGCATACAACACCATTTTAGTGATGGTATACAACACAGTTTAGTGCCAACACACAAGTCAAATTCAGTGCTGCTATATAACAAAATTTAATGCTAGCATACAACACTTTCAGTGCCGGCAAACAACCAAGTTTAGTGTTGATATACAACAAAGTTTAGAGCTAGCATATAACACAAGTTTAGTGCTGGAATATAAGAAAAGTTTAGTCCTGCCATACAACAAAATTTAGTGCTTGCATCCAACGGAAGTTTAGTGCTGGGAAACAACAAAGTTTAGTGTATCATACAATTTAAAATTTAGTGACAGGTAGCTCAGGCAAAATGCAAGCAAGGTTAAACAGTTGGTCATCATTCAAATCCAGCAAACCCTGGTCAATGATAAACATGTCACTCTTGTTATATTTACATCTTAATTATTTTTTTTCTAATGTAACCCTTTAATCTTAAATGAAAATGTCATATATACTAGGTAAACATTTTGTCATATTTAGGTCCGAAATAAACATGTCACTCTTGTTATAATTAGGTCGCAAATAAACATGTCATGTCACTCTTGTTATAATTAGATAAAAAATAAACATGTCACTCTTGTTATAATTGGGTCACAAATAAACACATTAGTCGTATTTATATAAGATCACTTCACACAGGAAATCACGGCTGTAACTACACAAGACATCACAGCTGTAACTACACAAGACATCACAGCTGTAACTACACAAGACATCACAGCTGTAACTACACCGGGGTAACTTTATTTCTGTAAGATGGAGAATTACTAATATTTCGAGAACTTTCAGTAATGTTCATGAATCCTGCTTGTTGTTAAACCTGACTAAGTTAGGGTGAACTAGTACAGCACAGAAAGTCACGACAAAGTGAGAAAGAAGCTTCTAGACCCTCACAGCTTACGTTGTAACTAGCACGAGTTGGAAACAGTGAAGTCCCGAGATTTCACAGCCGAGCCGGGAAATATAAAAACGGAAGGATGGAAAACACGAGGGAGGCTCAGACAAGGAGGAATCATCATCACCATCATCATCACCACCACTACCACCACCATCATCATCATCACTATCATCATCATCATCACCACTACCACCACCATCATCACCATCACCACCACCACCATCATCATCATCATCATCATCATCACCACTACCACCACCATCATCACCATCACCACCACCACCACCATCATCATCATCATCATCATCATCATCACCACCACCAACATCATCATCATCATCACACCACCACCATCATCATCATCATCACCATCATCATCATCATCATCATCATCATCACCACCATCATCATCATCATCATCGCCATCATCACCACCATCACCATGCCTTGTCGCCCTCGTCATATCGCTCATCGACTCATCGTCACCCCGTGCATCACTAAAGTCATTTCAACTGTAAAGTTGCTGCTTCTGTATTACTATTTCCACTGAGAGAGAATGAACCTGGGAGCAAGTAAGTCTGTGAAGTGAACAACAAAACAGACACAAAACAACATAGAGCAGTGGTGGATTAAAATGAGATAGAAGCTAACAATAAAGTAATAAAAAATATTAGTACAGTGGACAATAGTGAAATTGACAGAGATAAAGCAACAAGCTTACATCTACAGTACACATCTACAGTACACGTCTGTACATACGCAGACGAGTAGAAGATAGAATCGCAGAGGATACTGCCTCGAAATGTCGAAGCAGCATTTTGGAATTCTTTTGTTTTTCTTGATTTTCAGTAACAGAGAAGCACACACAACATTTTTCTTATTTGTTTAAAGGCTATTTTGGCTTGGTATATTATGTTCTTATTTGCATACGTTGGCAGCTACATAGATCAGGATGGCGATACCAGAAAGGAAGTTAGAATTGCACAGGCACCATCGACCTTCTAGAATCTTGAGAACACATGGAGCTCAAAATGTATAAGCAAATAAAAAACCAAGTTAAGATTATTCAGTACAAATGTAATATCCACCCTCATTTATGCATGCGAAAGTTGGAAAACACCTAAAAAGTAGACAAGAAATTAGACTCTTTTGAAAACAAATGCCTAAGGAAAATACTCGGTATAAAGTGGAATGAATTCAAGAACAATGCAGAGATAAGGCAGATGAGTAAACAACAACCAGTCTCATGGGTGATCAGAAAGAAGATGGACATATGTCGGTCACGTGATGAGAAGAAACAGAGAATCCCAAAACAAGCTATCAAGTGGAACGCAACAGGCCAAAGAAAAGGATGTCAACCATATGAAACTCTAAAGAGGACATTGTTAAGAGAGGCCAAATTAGTAGGCATAAAATCCCTTGATGAGGTTAAAAAGCTCTCCGGAAACAGGAAAACTTGGCGAACCACCTTAGGAGCCCTATGTGACGGTTAACGAGAAGGATATAAGATAAGATATACTATTCTTGATTTCGAAGGTGCATTTCCCATCTGATGTTATACGAGTGCTCAGATATTTAAATATATGCACTTGTCTCAGTGTTGTTCCTAGTTCTTTAATATTTTATTTAGGTGGGTCTTCCTTTAGTGATATGACCACTGTTTCTGTTTTCTTGCTATATTGGACGAGTCCATTCTTCTCACTTTCTGTTATCGTAAGTTATCTTAAGCTGCTCTTACAGACACCGAATACAATTAATTGTTTTCTGTATAGTCCCGAAAATTTTGTTTAGTAGATAGTCATTTATAATGTATGTAGTTACTTCTGTACTGAGTGAATGTTTAAGAGCGAAACGTAAATGTTATATTTTATTTTATGTCTCTCAGCTTCAATGTTAGTTATGTTTGTTATATGAACAGCATATTTGTAGAATGTCTGGAATAGAGTGAAAGATGTATGATAAAGGGCAGAATGTCAGACGGGCCTGCGTGCCCAATGCTTAATCCTTTTGAAATAAAGATCAATCAATCAATCAATCAATCACTGAAGTGTCTAATAATTTCTATAGGCTTTTTGTTTGTATTTTCGGCTGTTAATACTGTGTCATCTGCATACAGTAGATTATTCACATTCTGTCCTCCAGTTCGAATACCTGGTTTACTTTTGATCTCTCTCGTGATATTTTTACTTTAGAGTGAGAACAAATCAGGCGAGAGGACACAGCATTGCCTAACCCCGTTATTTGTTGACTGATATTTGCTTGTCATATTTTCTAGCCTAACTCCTTGCTTTGTTGGTTGATATTTGCTTGTCATATTTTCTAGGCCATCTTGCTCACAACCGAGAGGCCTACAGGAGTGCTGTTTGGGAGGCAAAGTTCCGCAAGGGACATGCAAATGAATGAATGAATTTTCTAGCCTAACTCTTTGCTTTATTGTTTGATATTTGCCTGTCATATTTTCTTGTCCAACTCTTTGCTTTATTAGTTGATATTTGGCTGTCATATTTTCTTGTCTAACTCTTTGCTTTATTAGTTGATATTTGGCTGTCATATTTTCTTGTCTAACTCTTTGCTTTATTGGTTGATATTTGCCTGTCATATTTTCTTGTCTAACTCTTTGCTTTATTAGTTGATATTTGCCTGTCATATTTTATTGTCTAACTCCTCGCTTTGTTGGTTGATATTTGCCTGTCATATTTTCTAGCCTAACTCTTTGCTTTATTGTTTGGTATTTGCCTGTCATATTTTCTTGTCTAACTCTTTGCTTTATTAGTTGATATTTGCCTGTCATATTTTCTTGTCTATCTCCTTGCTTTATTAGTTGATATTTGGCTGTCATATTTTCTTGTCTAACTCTCTGCTTTATTAGTTGATATTTGCCTGTCATTTTTTCTTGTCTATCTCCTTGCTTTATTAGTTGATATTTGGCTGTCATATTTTCTTGTCTAACTCTTTGCTTTATTAGTTGATATTTGCCTGTCTTATTTTCTTGTCTAACTCTTTGCTTTATTAGTTGATATTTGCCTGTCATATTTTCTTGTCTAACTCTTTGCTTTATTAGTTGATATTTTCCTGTCATATTGTCTAGCCAGATGTTGCTTCTTGATTGCAGTATATGTTTTTTTAAAAATTATTCTCAGATCTTTGCTATCAACATTTATATCCGCTAACATTTTTATGATATCAAGTTTTACTTTATCATATCTCTGATATAATCCAGGAAATAAACGAAAACGCTTTTCTATATTTTTGAAATTATCTGTAACATAATCTTAGTGGGTATATGGTTCTATGCGTTCCTTTTCCTTCTACAAATCCAAATTACTCACTTCCTATTTCCATCTTTATTCTGTGTCTAGTTCTTGTCATAATAATTCTCAATAGTAATTTTGTGATATGATATGGAAGGCGTACTGCTCTTAAGTTTTCACATCCTTTGGCTCCTGGCTTCTTTGACAAAGTTCATTCATTCAGTCATTTCCATGTCCCTCGCGGAACTTTGCCTCCCTAACAGCACTCCTGTAGGCCTCTCGGTTGTGAGCAAGATGGCCTGCTGCTGATGCATCCATCTGCAAATCGTCAACGATGTCTTGTAGCCATCTTCGTTTTGGTCTTCCTCTTTTTCTTTTTCCCGTTATGTACCCTTCCAATACGATCTTCTCTAAATTATCATGACGTTTAATGTGTCCAAAATATTTAAGTTTTCTCTCTTTAATCCTCTTTACTGGCCAGCCTTCTTCAATATTAAGCTCTTGTAGTATATATATATTTGTTCATTTTTGTGTCCATGATATTTGAAGAACTCTTCTGTAGCATTTACATTCAAAGGCATTTATGTGTTTCTCAGCTGTTTTGTTAAGTGTCCAGGTCTCACAGGCATATGTTGTTGACAAAGTTATGGAAGTGAATTTTAATAATCCATTGGGTATAAATCCAGTAATATGGATGTCATTCAACAACTGTGTTATCACAACATTGTTGTCATAGAATATTTGGTGGTGACCTAATTGAGAGGAGATTTTGTCTCTGTCTGCTGATCATATCAGAACATTAGCTAGTGATCTAAGGGTTGCGGTGGCCGAATAAGTTCATATCTTCCCTAACATCATCTGCATCATCTGCATAACTCCCAAAATGCTTTAGTTCATCTTTTTTCCTCTTTCAAGTATATCTCTAATTTACATTCTGACTTGTTTCTGGCGTTCATCACAAAACCTTTATTTTTGTTCCCATTTGTTTGTCGCCAAACTAGTAGATCAAATTCTGTAGTAAAGCAGATTAGTCTCAGAGTGTTTTGTCAAGAACAATCTTCTCACATTTCAATCTCTCGACAGTTTATACAGGGCTTGGCCTTTCATGTGAAAATACATGTAAAGTATTATTTGCATAAAACAATTGATGTGATCAATCATTTTTTTTTCACTCCTGTACATTTTATGTACACCTGATGACAAACATTTATTCTGTATGTGATAACTGAAGCTGAATTCATCCGTTGTGTACGAAGTGTACATCAACATGGTATGATCTGTTTATACTGCGCATGGCTCGGTTTGTGTACACTTGCTCTCTCTCTCTCTCTCTCTGTCTCTGTCTCTCTCTCTCTCTCCTCTCACTCTTGCCCATGGCAGTCAGGCATTGGTAGTCACTGATTTCCACGACCATCTACCCCTTGCTCTTTCTATAAGACGTGTGCTGGACCGTGCTCCGTGCCACTCTTTTAGTCCGTCAAGTATCTCTGCCAGAATGTATAAAATAGGAAAAAGTAGGAGCAGCTTTATTACTTAACGATTACAAAGTTGTGACGTTTCGGCGTGAGCCTTAATCATACAAAAACATACAGGACGAAGAAATAGAGGAGATAAAGTATAGATTCACATGAATACTATTAAAAAAAAGAAAACAAATTTTTTAAGGTACTTAGCTGTAAATTATAAGGTGTGACTTGTCCGGCGGTGTGTGTCAGGAATCTATACTTTATCTCCTCTCTCTATTTCTTTGTCCTGTATGTTTTTGTATGATTAAGGCTCACGCCGAAACGTCACAACTTTGTAATCGTTAAGTAATAAAGCTGCACCTACTTTTTCCTGTTTTATACATTCTGGTATCACAGCTTTACTGCAGTGCTTCGTGTGTAGTTATATACTTATACACTAATTATTGTGTGTTACTTAATTCTTTGCTTTCCTCTGTCCCTTTGTATGATTTGTTTGTACGCCACGTAGCGTTGTGTTTGTGTACACCCACGTGGTATGATTTGTTTGTACGCCATGTAGCTTGATGTTTGTGTACACCCACGTGGTATGATTTGTTTGTACGCCATGTAGCGTTGTGTTTGTGTACACCCACGTGGTATGATTTGTTTGTACGCCATGTGGCGTGGTGTTTGTATACACCCGCGTGGTATGATTTGTTTGTACGCCATGTAGCTTGATGTTTGTGTACACCCACGTGGTATGATTTGTTTGTACGCCATGTAGCGTGGTGTTTGTGTACACCCACGTGGTATGATTTGTTTGTACGCCATGTAGCGTGGTGTTTGTGTACACTCACGTGGTATGATTTGTTTGTACGCCATGTAGCGTGGTGTTTGTGTATCCTGGTACTTGTAGAAATGTTTGACATTCAGAAATGTGTCATGTATAAATAGTAAACTTTGTAAAGTGTTTCATATTTCATAAACTGGACTTTTAGAAATATCTGATGTTTCAGATACCACAATTTGATAAGAAAACCGGCAACAGCGGGAGTTCACCGATTCCTGATACTGTAAGGAGTGGAAAAATAAGCAAGCAGTGACCCGGTTTTGATTGGAAATCCCACTGGCCAGAGACGGCCACGTTTTGAATGGAAATCCCCAGGCCTTCGAGTCCGGGCTGACCAGGTATATAAGACGAGAAGAGAAGAAAAGGGGGATAATTGAGCACGTGGAAGTCCAGCGACGAGTCGTGGACGAAGGATCATTCGATAGATGGAGGCTGACGTGTATAGTTTAGTATGTGCATTGTAATCAGGATTGAAATCATATTATTCAAGGAACCTTTTTTATGAACCAGTAACGCGTGTGGAAATGTATACTTATATGGACATCATGTGCATAGGATTCGTTGATTTGTGTTGCCTTATGGATCAGAATTTTGTAAATACAAGGATCGTGATTTTATAAAAAAAGGATTGTTCTTTCATGTTCCTGTTATTTACATGTAAGGTGTGAACGTGTAGTCAGCCTCCCACCACTCAGTACGACGACGGCCAGACAAAATAAAAGATTGAACAATAATTCACGTCAGTAAAAGCAAATATAAAAACTAATATCTGTATAAATTATAAATACTACAATACCAGATTTTGCCGGATAAGTGAATATATATTTCGAGATCTTACCTTTTCATGTTTTGTGGTCCCATCTGTAGAAATACGAGGGGTGACTGATAAGTTCTCGACATAATGTACAACTGATTATTTGAAGACAACATTTTTTCGTTATTTCTCAACACAGTCCCCTTGCAAGTTTATGCACTTAGTCCAGCGATCATAGAGCATACGAATCTCTTCTTTGTAAAAGTCAGCATCTTGTGCCAGTAGAAAGTTGTTTACATTATGGATGACATCATCATCTGAAGCAACTTTGCGACCACTGAGATCCTGTTTGAGTTTGGTAAACAGGTAATAGTCCGAAGGGGCCAAATCTAGGGGAATAAGGAGGATGTTCAAGAAGCTGGAACTCGCATTCATGACTGACAGCCATTGTCACCGCCGACTTGTGAACTGGAGCATTGTCTTGACGAAAGATGACTCGTCTCGTCAATTTCCATCGACGGTTTTCCTTCAGTTTGACCCGCAGTTGCTTCACAAAATTAGCGTAATAGACCCTGGTGATCGTTCTGCCCTTTTGAAGACAATCTACCAATAGCACACCTTCTGAATCCCAAAAAATGGAAGCCATCACTTTACCTGCAGACAGAACCACCCTTGCTTTCTTTGGAGGTGGGGATTCATGAAGTTTTCACTGCTTTGACTGTTCTTTGGTTTCTGGTTGAAAATTATGAACCCAAGTCTCATCCATAGTCACAAATTGCTGAAGAAACATTTCAGGATCTGCAGAAAAATGGCCAAGATGGCCTCTTGACATGTTGAGACGCTGTCGTTTATGATCAGCTCCAAGAAGTTTCGAGACCCATCGAGCAGAGACCTTTGTCATTTGATGATCATTGTGAATAATGGCATGAACACGTTCCTGGGAGATGTCCAACTCAGTAAAATGTACTGCTCAGTTAGTCGTCGATCCTCCATTATCATGTCATGGATTTTGCCGGTGGTTTCGTCGGTGGTTACCGTTCTTGGTCTTCCTGGACGGGGATCATCTTCCAGATTCTCCCTTCCATGTTTGAACTGAGCTGCCCATTTCTTCACTGTGCTGTAAGAAGGGGCACTCTAATCTAGAGTCTCTGCCATATCCTCATGGATCTCCTTCGAAGATAAGCCCTTGATGCAGAGGTAGCGATTGACTGCTCGATGATTTTCTCAATTTCTGCCACCACTTACCGCTTCAGTAGCCTGTAAAAAAAATGGTTGTAGTTAATTTCTTGAAACTTGATGTTTAATCTTACATTGACCTGATCTACAAATTTACCTAATATCAATCAACTGTGCGTTTCAAGTATTTGTACCTTATGCCGAGAACTTATCAATCACCCCTCGTAGCCGCATGTAAAGTCTGTTGGTCGTGCTTTTCCCTCTACCGGCCAGAATTAAATAAATAACATAAAAAATCGCGCGGACCTTCAAACCATATAATTTTACAAAACCAAAATTTAAATAGCCCTGAAAAATGACAGTATGTGTTACCACTTGAAAGTTGTGAGTTTATTAGTGTGACCACATAACAGAACTTGAATGTCTGCCTGTGTTAGTGTGACGACATAACATAACATAACTTGAATGTCTGCCTGTATTAGTGTGACGACATAACATAACTTGAATGTCTGCCTGTATTAGTGTGACGACATAACTTAATATCTGGTTGTATTAGTGTGACGACATAACATAACTTAAATGTCTGTCTGTATTAGTGAGACGACATAACATAACTTGGAATGTCTGCATGTATTAGTGAGACGACATAACATAACTTAAATGTCTGTCTGTATTAGTGAGACGACATAACATAATGTCTGCGTGTATTATTGAGACGATATAACATAACTTGGAATGTCTGTCTGTATTAGTGTGACGACATGACATAACTTGAATGTCTGTCTGTATTAGTGTGACGACACGACATAACTTGGAATGTCTGCTGCTTACAAGAATGTTGCCGGAGCTTTAAAATTTCACTGCGTATACACTAAAGTTTTATAACATAATGTGTTAGCACAGACTGTGTATACAAGAAAGTTTTATAACATAATGTGTTAGCACAGACTGTGTATACAAGAAAGTTTTATAACATAATGTGTTAGCACAGACTGTGTATACAAGAAAGTTTTATAACATAATGTGTTAGCACAGACTGTGTATACAAGAAAGTTTTATAACATAATGTGTTAGCACAGACTGTGTATACAAGAAAGTTTTATAACATAATGTGTTAGCACAGACTGTGTATACAAGAAAGTTTTATAACATAATGTGTTAGCACAGACTGTGTATACAAGAAGTTTTATAACATAAGTGTTAGCACAGACTGTGTATACAAGAAAGTTTTATAACATAATGTGTTAGCACAGACTGCGTATACAAGAAAGTTTTATAACATAATGTGTTAGCACAGACTGCGTATACAAGAAAGTTTTATAACATAATGTGTTAGCACAGACTGTGTATACAAGAAAGTTTTATAGCATAATGTGTTAGCACAGACTGCGTATACAAGAAAGTTTTATAACATAATGTGTTAGCACAGACTGCGTATACAAGAAAGTTTTATAACATAATGTGTTAGCACAGACTGCGTATACAAGAAAGTTTTATAACAAACATCGTTTGCTAAAATTGACTGTGTAAAGGTAGGTAGGGGTGTATGGTGGAGTTTTGCAAGGTGGCAGAAGGAGTGAGTGAGAACAAACGAACAGAAAATATGAGAGTAAGATGAGAATGTATAAATGAAAAATATATAACATCCGATATTTCGACGTGAGCCTTTTTTTTGAGGAAACAAAACACGAAACAAAAATACACAAAACAAGACAAAACATATAAGTAAACATATAAACATATAAGTAAACATATAAACATATAAGTAAACATATAAACATATAAGTAAACGAAAAACTTATCTTAGTGGCGTCCTCTAAGGAGCAGGAAACACAAGAATGCGCGTCCCTAGATCAGACGATGCATAGAAACCACGGGGGGTGGGGGGGGGGGTACAGAGGAAAGCAGATGAAGCCAATCGGAAAGAAGAAGCGGAGAAAAACAAGTTGGGGGAGAGAGAAGGAGAATGGCGATAGACACCTGTAACCCGCTAGAGAAGCAGACGTCAAGGGGGGGGGGGGGGGGAGGGAGTTGTGGGGAGAGGCAGGGAAGAAGGGAGATAATATGAAACTGCTGAATAGTACAAGACCCGGAGGGGAAAGCACACGTAAGCCGCCAGAGAAGAAGAGAAAGTGGCGATAAAGAGGGGGCGTGGGGATTAGGAGAAAGAAACAAGAAAGTAGAGAATAAATCGATGAAAAAAAGGAAAACTAAAAAAGTTAAATGAAGCTGAAGACATTGTTAATTCCAGCTGGGTGGAGACAGCCAGTCTGGAAAATAAGGCGCTGTTCTAGGACTCTCAGAGATCGTACATCAGCAGAACAAGAGCGGATCGCACTAACAGAAATGTTCTGTTTTCCCCTGTGGTTGCTATGGTAAAAATGTTTAGCCACAGGTGTCCAGGCTCTCTTAGAAATGTCATTGAGATGCTGGCGAAATCGATCTCCTAACCGTAAGCCAGTTTCCCCTATGTACGTCATACCACAACGTTTGCACATAATAGCATAAATAACATTGCTTGACGTGCAGGTAAAACCCTCCTGAACTGATAACGTGGACTCAGGGAAGGAGATCTGGCTAACCTCGACAACAAACGGACAAGTGTTACATCTGCGGCGTCCGCAACGTCTGGTACCATTAAAAAGTGTCATCTGTCTTAAGGAGACTTCAAACTAAAAGGTCCCTGAGGTTCTTGTCCCATCTGTGGGCCACCAATGGTGGTTCCCCAAAAAGTTCACGTGTATCAGGCTCGATCTGGAGGAGATGGAGATTGCGAAAGATCTTAACTGCCAGACTATGAAGGTGGTGCGTGAGTACCAGTTTAACTCTGCCTGAGCTACAATGTGGTTTAGGAGTGAGTGCTTGCTGCCACGATATATGGCGGATAGGCTGTATACACAACAAAGCTTTATAACATCATGTGCTGACATAGAGTGTGTATACACTAAAGTTTTATAACATTATGTGCTGACATAGAGTGTGTATACACTAAAGTTTTATAACATTATGTGCTGACATAGAGTGTGTATACACTAAAGTTTTATAACATTATGTGCTGACATAGAGTGTGTATACACTAAAGTTTTATAACATTATGTGCTGACATAGAGTGTGTATACACTAAAGTTTTATAACATTATGTGCTGACATAGACTGTGTATACACTAAAGTTTTATAACATTATGTGCTGACATAGAGTGTGTATACACTAAAGTTTTATAACATTATGTGCTGACATAGACTGTGTATACACTAAAGTTTTATAACATTATGTGCTGACATAGAGTGTGTATACACTAAAGTTTTATAACATTATGTGCTGACATAGAGTGTGTATACACTAAAGTTTTATAACATCATGTGCTGACATAGAGTGTGTATACACTAAAGTTTTATAACATTATGTGCTGACATAGACTGTGTATACACTAAAGTTTTATAACATTATGTGCTGACATAGACTGTGTATACACTAAAGTTTTATAACATTATGTGCTGACATAGACTGTGTATACACTAAAGTTTTATAACATTATGTGCTGACATCAACTACAGAACTATTGCCCTGATTAGTCATGCCAGTAAAATTCTGTTAAAAATCATAATGGGTAGACTTCGAAAGAAAATAGAAGAAGAAGTCAATATGGTCCAAGCTGGTTTCAGGCAAGGAAGAAGATCAAGAGATCATATATTCAATCTAAGATTAATAATAGAGAAATGCAGAGAGTTTAATGTGAATCTATATTTATCCTTTATAGACTACTCAAAGGCATTTGATTGTGTACAACACCAGAAACTTTGGGAAATAATGTAAAAAATGGGATTTCCAACACATTTGATACAGTTAACATCACTGCTGTATCTAGACCAACAAGCAGCAGTAAGAATAAATGGTGAAACAACAAGTTGGTTTGACATAAAACAAGGGGTCCGTCAGGGGTGCATATTGTCACCCTACTTATTTAACTTGTATACTGAAAATATAATGAGGAATGTTAGAGAAGATGTAGACAAAGAATATTACGATGCCATAACAGTTGGAGGTTATGAAATACCAGAGATTAGATATGCTGATGACACAGTATTGCTGTCCACAACACAAAAAGGAATGGAAAAACTAATTATGTCAGTCCGCAAGAACAGCGAAGAGCAGAACCTCTATCTTAATGCAAAGAAAACTAAATTGATGACAACTGACAAAACAAACAAGGCAACTGAAATATGTATCAATGAGGAAAAACTGGAAGAAGTGGAGAGTTTTGAATATCTTGGATCACTACTAACTAATAATGGAGATACAATGAGGGAAATTAAAAGGAGGACATCTATCGCTCTTCAGAAAGTAAAACAAATAAAGAATCTGTGGAGAGGAGCAGACAGAACCACAAAAATAAGATTTTTAAGGGCATGCATCTTTCCCATAGCAACATATGCCTGTGAGACCTGGACACTTAACAAAACAGCTGAGAAACACATAAATGCCTTTGAATGTAAATGCTACAGAAGAGTTCTCCAAATATCGTGGACACAAAAAAGAACAAATATATCTATACTACAAGAGCTTAATATTGAAGAAGGCTGGCTAGTGAAGAGGATTAAAGAGAGAAAACTGAAATATTTTGGACACATTAAACGTCATGATAATTTAGAGAAGACCGTCTTGGAAGGATACATAATGGGAAAAAGAAAAAGAGGAAGACCAAGACGAAGATAGCTGCAAGACATCGTTGACGATCTGGAAATGGATGCAACAGCAGCAGGCCATCTTGCTCACAGCCGAGAGGCCTACAGGAGTGCTGTTTGGGAGGCAAAGTTCCGCAAGGGACATGCAAATGAATGAATGAATGAATGTGCTGACATAAAGTGTGTATACAATAAACTTTTATAACATTATGTGCTGACATAGAGTGTGTATACACTAAAGTTTTATAACATTATGTGCTGACATAAAGTGTGTATACAATAAACTTTTATAACATTATTTGCTGACATAGAGTGTGTATCTTATCTTATCTTATCTTATCTTATATCCTTCCCGTGCCGTTAAACGTCACATAGGGCTCGCAAAGTAGTTCGCCAATTTTTCCTGTCTTCGGCAAGTCTTTCAACCTCATCAAAGGATTTTATGCCTGTTAACTTGGCCTCTCTTAATAATGTCCTCTTCAGAGTTTCACGCGGTCTGCCTCTTTTTCTTCGGCCTGTTGTGTTCCACTTGATAGCTTGTTTTGGGATTCTCTGATCATTTCTTCTCATCAAGTGACCAACATATGTAGAGTGTGTATACACTAAAGTTTTATAACATTATGTGCTGACATAGAGTGTATACAATAAACTTTTATAACATTATGTGCTGACATAAAGTGTGTATACAATAAACTTTTATAACATTATGTGCTGACATAGAGTGTGTATACACTAAAGTTTTATAACATTATGTGCTGACATAGACTGTGTATACAATAAAATTTTATAACATTATGTGCTGACATAGAGTGTGTATCTTATCTTATCTTATCTTATCTTATATCCTTCCCGTGCCGTTAAACGTCACATAGGGCTCGCAAAGTAGTTCGCCAATTTTTCCTGTCTTCGGCAAGTCTTTCAACCTCATCAAAGGATTTTATGCCTGTTAACTTGGCCTCTCTTAATAATGTCCTCTTCAGAGTTTCACGCGGTCTGCCTCTTTTTCTTCGGCCTGTTGTGTTCCACTTGATAGCTTGTTTTGGGATTCTCTGATCATTTCTTCTCATCAAGTGACCAACATATGTAGAGTGTGTATACACTAAAGTTTTATAACATTATGTGCTGACATAGAGTGTATACAATAAACTTTTATAACATTATGTGCTGACATAAAGTGTGTATACAATAAACTTTTATAACATTATGTGCTGACATAGAGTGTGTATACAGTAAAGTTTTATAACATCATGTGCTGACATAGACTTATATACAATAAAGTTTTATAACATCATGTGCTGACATAGACTTATATACAATAAAGTTTTATAACATCATGTGCTGACATAGACTTATATATATATATATACAATATATATTATATTATATACAGTAAAGTTTTATAACACAGTGTGCTAACATAGGTGAGCACTGTTCGGCAAATCTTATCAAAGCCTAAAATTCCTCGTGAGCTTCTTTTCATGTAACTTTCTGGTCTTCTTGTCGTCGTCCTCATCTTCATCTTTCTCCTTTCCCAGTACAGTACGATTATTTTGTCGTCGTCATCGAGAGAGAGAGAGAGAGAGAGAGAGAGAGAGAGAGAGAGAGAGAGAGAGAAAGAAAGACAGAGAGAGGGAAACAGGGAATTGTGTACAGTGTTGTCATAATACAAGTCCACTGCATTTTGTTCTTATCCTATAGACCGAACTTTCCTGTTTAAGTTAAGACTTCCAAAGTGCCGCTGTTTTGGTATTGCCGATTAATTGGGTGTCGGTTAAGAGAGGTTCTACTGTATCTGATTTTTCATCCTAAAGCAAACCCTGTTAAATGTCTGATATAGATAGATAGATAGATGTACACAAACAACAACAGTTTTCCCAGGTATCTTTACACCAACAACAGTTTTCCAGGTATCTGTACACCAACAACAGTTTTCCAGGTATCTGTACACAAACAAGAACATTTTCCCGAGGCATCTGTACACCAACAACAACAGCTTTCCCAGGTATCTGTACACCAACAACAGTTTTCCAGGTATCTGTACACCAACAACAGTTTTCCAGGTATCTGTACACAAACAAGAACATTTTCCCCAGGCATCTGTACACCAACAACAACAACAGTTTTTCCCAATTATCTGTACACCAACAACAACAGTTTTTCCCAATTATCTGTACACCAACAACAACAGTTTTTCTCAATTATCTGTACACCAACAACAACAGTTTTCCAGGTATCTGTACACCAACAACAGTTTTCCAGGTATCTGTACACCAACAAGAACATTTTCCCCAGGTATCTGTACACCAACAACAACAGTTTTCCCAGGTATCTGTATACCAACAACAACAGTTTTCTCAGGTATCTGTACACCAACAACAACAGTTTTCCCAGGTATCTGTACACCAACAACAACAGTTTTCCCAGGTATCTGTACACCAACAACAACAGTTTTCCCAATTATCTGTACACCAACAACAACAGTTTTCCCAATTATCTGTACACCAACAACAACAATTTTCCCAATTATCTGTACACCAACAACAACAATTTTCCCAATTATCTGTACACCAACAACAACAGTTTTCCTAGGTATCTGTACACCAACAACAGTTTTCCCAGGTATCTGTACACCAACAACAACAGTTTTCCTAGGTATCTGTACACCAACAACAACAGTTTTCCTAGGTATCTGTACACCAACAACAACAGTTTTCCCAGGTATCTGTACAACAACAACAGTTTTCCTAGGTATCTGTACAACAACAACAGTTTTTCCCAGGTATCTGTACACCAACAACAACAATTTTCCCAATTATCTGTACACCAACAACAACAGTTTTTCCCAGTTATCTGTACACCAACAACAACAGTTTTACAACACAGAGACCCTTTTACATATTTTCCTTCAAGACCTTCGGCTATACTTATAATTAATCAGGAAACAAATCCACACACATAAGCCAGTTAATCTGTACTGATTCTTTCTGTGTTTGTATGTGACAGATTTTAAAATAGTCTGTAAATTATGTGGAAATAAACCTTTGTAATTTGACCTTGTTTATGACTATAAGAACCAGCTGTTGCGAGAGTTTAATCAGTTCTCTATTAATAAGCGAGTTGCGGTTCCTGAAAGCATTCAATGCTCTCTTGATGTGATCTCACCAAACAGTAACCTTTCTTATCTTGTGTCACTCATCCACCTGTAAGGTCAGTTATTGTTTTATATAACAAGTAAGTCTACCTGTTAGGTCAGTTATTGTTTTATATAACAAGTAAGTCTACCTGTTAGGTTAGTTCTTCTTTTATATAACAAGTCTACCTGTAAGATTAGTTCTTCTTTTATATAACAAGTAAAATACCTGTAAGATTAGTTCTTATTTTATATAATAAGTAAGTCTACCTGTAAGGTTAGTTCTTCTTTTATATAAGAAGTAAGTCTACCTGTAAGGTTAGTTCTTATTTTATATAACAAGTAAGTCTACCTGTAAGGTTAGTTCTTCTTTTATATAACAAGTAAGTCTACCTGTAAGGTTAGTTCTTATTTTATATAACAAGTAAGTCTACCTGTAAGGTTAGTTCTTATTTTATATAACAAGTAAGTCTACCTGTAAGGTTAGTTCTTATTTTATATAACAAGTAAGTCTACCTGTAAGGTTAGTTCTTCTTTTATATAACAAGCAAGTCTACCTGTAAGGTTAATTCTTCTGTTATATAAAAAGTAAGTCTATCTGTAAAGTTAGTTATTGTTTTATATAACAAGTAAGTCTACATGTAAGGTTAGTTCTTTTATACAGCAAGTAAGTCTACCCGTAAGATAAATCATTGTTTTATACAGTAAATCAGACTACCTATAAGGTTAGTCATTGTTTTATAAAGGTCCATATGTAAGATATATAGTAATTCAGTTATTTATAATAATATATATAATGGCATTGTTTTAAACAGTAAATCAGCTGCCTCCAAGGTTAATCATTGTTTTTAAACAGTAAATCAGCTGCCTCTAATGTTAATCATTGTTTTAAACAGTAAATCAGCTGCCTCTAATGTTAGTCATTGTTTTAAACAGTAAATCAGCTGCCTCTAATGTTAGTCATTGTTTTAAACAGTAAATCAGCTGCCTCTAATGTTAGTCATTGTTTTAAACAGTAAATCAGCTGCCTCTAATGTTAGTCATTGTTTTAAACAGTAAATCAGCTGCCTCTAGTCATTGTTTTAAACAGTAAATCAGCTGCCTCTAATGTTAGTCATTGTTTTAAACAGTAAATCAGCTGCCTCTAATGTTGAAGATAAAAGAAGCGGCAACTGCGGTAATACTAGTTCTAGTAATAAAAGTACGCCGAAGTGTGTGCTTTACTTAAAAAAAAGAAGAAAGTGTGCAGCAATGAGAGAACGTATAATAATCACGAATGCATTAAAAATGAACAATCTAATATTTCGGAAAAAGCCTTTTTCAAAGACCATATTAAAAGAAACACTCAGATAAAAAGACGAAAAATTAGAGGAACAGTTAACACTTGGCTTTCTTTTTTTTTTTTTTGGTATCCTCCTTGTAAGAAAGACAGGCATAATATCGCCCAGATAGACGAAGATGAGCACAAAGTGGAAGCAGGTGATTGGCTGAGAAGTGAGAAAGCGAACGATGGCAATAGCTACCCGATGGTAAACACCGTGGGATTATGTTCACTTGGCCACAGCTTGCTGCAGTCGGATAACTTTGCCTTAAACAAAAGCCTCCCAGATGACACAGATAATACGAGAGAAGAAGATGGGGAGGGGTGGGTGAACGAAGGTTCAGAATGAAGTGATCACTGAAAGGACAGGAATGCTCGCTTAGGATGTCCAGATAAGGAAGCTCTCAAAGTCTTCTAGCTACTAGAAAATAAGATGCCTAGACAAGGAAGCTATCACAGCCTTCTAGCTAACAGAACATATGATGTCTGGACAAGGAAGCTCTCAAAGCATTCTAGTTACTAGAAAATAGGATGCTTAGACATGGAAGCTATCAAAATCTTCTAGCTACTTGAAAATAGGATGCCTAGACAAGGAAGCTTTCAAAGACTTCTAGTCACTAGAAAACAAGATGGCTAGACAAGGAAGGTATACAAATCTTCTAGCCACTAGAAAATATGATGCCCAGACAAGGAAGCTATCAAAGCCTTCTAGCTTATAGAAAATATGATGCCCAGACAAGGCAGCGATTAAAGTGTTCCAGCTACTATAAAATAAGATATCTAGACAAGAAAGCTACAAAAACTTTCTAGCTCCTAGAAAATAAGATGCCCAGACAAGGAAGCTATCAAAATGTTCTAATTACTAAAAATATGATGCACAGACAAGGTAGCTATCAAAGTGTTGTGGTTACTAAAAATATTATGCCGAGAAGAAAGCTATCAGTGATCTAGTTACTTAAAATATGATGCCCAGACAAGAAAGTTATCAAAGTGATCTAGTTACTAAAAAAATATGATGCCAGGCAAGGAAGCTATCAAAGCGTTCTAATTAATAGAAAATATGATGCCCAGACAAGGAAGCTATCAAAGTGTTCCAGCTACTATAAAATAAGATGTCTAGACAAGAAAGCTATCAAAGCTTTCTAGCTATTTGAAAATATGATGCCCATACAAGGAAGCTATCAAAGGGTTCTAGTTACTAGAAAATAGGATTCCTAGACAAGGAGCTATCAAAATCTTCTAACTACTAAAAAAATATGATGTCTAGAAAAGAAAGCTATCAAAATTTTTCTAGTTACTAGAAAATAGGATGCCTAGACAAGGAAGCTATCAAAATCTTCTAACTACTAGAATATAGGATGCCCAGACAAGGAAGCTATCAAAGCGTTCCAGCTACTGAAAAATATTATGTCTGGACAAGGAGGCTCACAAAGCCTTTTAGCTACTAGAAAATAGGATGCCTAGACAAGAAAGCTCCCAAAGCCTTCTAGCTACTAGAAAATAGGATGCCTAGACAAGGAAGGTATAAAGATTTTCTAGCTGCCTGAAAATATGATGTCCAGATCCCGATTACGAAGGAAAGCCAGTGAAAAGTTTAGAACAGTGGACATGTCCTATACAAAGTAGAAGAAGATGACGACGAACATGTCCTATACAATGTAGAAGAAGACGACGATGAACATGTCCTATACAAAGTAGAAGAAGATGACGACGAACATGTCCTATACAAAGTAGAAGAAGACGATGACGAATACAGTTTGAGAACCGTCATGCCCCAACATTTACAACAACAGGTGTTATCAAAATACCACGATAATAACGGACATATTGGGGCGGAAAAAATGTTGAAAGTTATCCAAATAGGATACTACTGGAAAAACATGAGACAGGACGTAAACCAGCACACAGAGCAGTGCAAAACGTGCAAAACAAGAAACTTGTTACCTCTAAAAAATCCGCAAGAAATATCCGATACTCCACCGGAATGCATGCTGAAATTAAGTATCGACTGTGCAGGACCTTTTCCAGTCACCACATCAGGCAACAAGTACATCGTGCATGTGACAGACGAATATTCCGCTTGGACGGAGTGTTTTCCAACGCCCAACGTCCAAAGTAAAACAGTAGCTGACTTGGTAATTGGCAATATCGTCCAAAGACACTAAGTACAAACTACCATAGTCACAGACAACTGTCCAGAGTTTCGTGGAGAACATTTCCAAACTATGGTGAAACGCTATAACATTCACCATATCTTCACCACACCATACTATCCTCAAGCCAACGGGACAAACGAGAGACAGCATCGCACACTAAATGATATTGTTGCCAAGCTGGTAAACACGGAGGTCAGTAAATGGGACGAGTACTTGACCCAGGCGGTGGCAGCGATGAATATGAACATTTCTAAACGAACAGGATACCCCTCATTTTTCCTCATGTACGGGAGACATCCCATTCTACCCCTGGACGCCATCCTGAGACTACGTACACACTGCTACAGTGAACATGAATCTGTAGAACTCACTAATGAAACAACATAAGGCTTTTGTACAAGTGATAAACAGAACCAAAGACGCACGAAAGCAAAAGTAAGACAAACAAACAAAGCACAACTGAAGACATTTTTATAGGCGATCCAGTATACTTATTAAACCACCATATGACATCAAAACACGACAGCAAATGGAAAACAGGATTCTTTGTTCTAAGAAAATTATCTCCAGTATCATTTATAATAAAGAACCAACTGACAGGGAAAATACAACGAGTCCACGCAAACCATTTGAGAAAGGCCAAACAAGATTGGAATATCCCTACAGACGACAGAAACAATCAGCGCAGACAGGCTACACTCAGTATAGCACCGACCAACGATGACGACGACACCGACGATGAGATAGTAGTAGACTCGTCGGAATCAGAGACCGAGGCTGACAATAGGCAGGCAGAAATAACTGAGGAAGAAGTCGCCCGCATCCCACAAGTAGGAGTAGACAGCGAAAACATGCTACTCAAAAGTAGGAGTAGACAGCGAAAACATGCCACCCAAAAGTAGGAGTAGACAGCGAAAACATGCTACTCAAAAGTAGGAGTAGACAGCGAAAACATGCTACTCAAAAGTAGGAGTAGACAGCGAAAACATGCCACCCAAAAGTAGGAGTAGACAGCGAAAACATGCTACTCAAAAGTAGGAGTAGACAGCGAAAACATGCTACTCAAAAGTAGGAGTAGACAGCGAAAACATGCCACCCAAAAGGCATGCAGTACCCAAGCCGAAAACCCTCGAACGCGTACATCCCGACACAAACAATACGCTACCTCAGATGCGAGAAATCACTGACAGTGCACAGGCAGAAACACAGCAATCACGGACAGCGCACAGGCAGAAACACAGCAATCACGGACAGCGCACAGGCAGAAACACAGCAATCACGGACAGCGCACAGGCAGAAACACAGCAATCACGGACAGCGCACAGGCAGAAACACAGCAATCGCTTAAAGATCAAGTAAATTACATGAGAAATCAAAGTGCAAGATCCACATCATGGCGCACTAAGACAATCAGAACCACTCCAACAAGAACACCCATACTAGTACATGAAAACCAACCATCCACCACATCAGAAGACGGAGCTACAGAGTGTCGGAGAACGAGTAGCAGCCTTGCACACATTACACGACCAAATATAGTATATGAGAAATACTGCAAGTCATACAAAATTACAAAAATAGGCCAGATCAACACACCAACAAATAGTCTAACCGAGGGAAAGCAACACGCAACTACGCAATCACGTGTCACCAGGAATGGACAGAAAGATTACCGCTGTCACTCAGCACTAACACATGGCCAGCAACAACATACTGGACATTACTGTACATAACCACCCGGACCGACGGTCAGTTCATTGATAGGTCAAGGCTGTATAAATCACAGGAAACGCTGAATAGACAGCACTTCCCAGAAACGCCGAGGCAACAAAGCATGTCAGAAAATCACTGCCTATCATCAGCAAACAGAAATAATAGGCCTACAGCAGATATACCTAGCCTGATCGGACAGTTAGTCAAATAAGGTCGAGCCTAGTATCCGAAAGAGAGAACTACAGCAACATTTGGGCTGGTCCCTAAAGAAGGATATAAAGACTTTGAGTTGAGGATATGTAGCTATATTACAATGTATATGTACAATTTCTTGTATTCCATACAAAAATTTTGTAAACAAAACTAGGGGGAGTATGTAGAGAGTGGATAACAAAGCAAGCAGTTGCCCGGTTTGATTGGCAACCCCACTGGCCAGAGACAGGCTTTACGGAAATGCGCAGTCCTGCGAGTCCGTCGTTGACCAGGTATATAAGACAGATAAAAGGGATTGCGACTGCAGTAAAACTGGTTTAAATAATAAATGTAGATAGAGGTGTATGGTGTAGTTTTACAAAGTGGCAGAGGGAGTGAGTAAAGTGAGAAAAAACGAATAGAAGTATGAGAATGAATAAATGAAAAACATACAACATCCGGTATTTCAGCATGAGCTTTTTTCGAGGATTACATGCACAACGAAACAATCAAATAACTAAACGGAGAACTTATCTTAATATGGCCTCCTCCAGAAGTAGGAAATAGAAATGCGTGTCGATTAGAAGATGCATAGAAACCACGCGAGCCACACAAAAGATACGCCGAGAGAGCCAATCGTAAAGAAGAGGTGGAGAGAGAGAGAGAGAGGAGGAAAACAAATGGTAGAAAGGGGTGGGGGAAAAGGCAATAGAAACATGATAGCCGCTAGAGGAGAAGGCGTCGGGGGGGGGGGGGGGGGAGCGGAGAGATAATGAATGAAGAACATAAATACCTGCAGGGAGAAAATGTGAAACTGGTGAATAGGACAAGACCATATAAACACCAATATGTTGTCAGAGAAGAAAAGAGGGTGACGATAGGGAGGGGTAGCTAGGAGAAAGAAAGTAGAGTGAAAAAATTGGGAATGGAAAACTAAAGAAGTTACAGAAAGCCGAAGACATTGTTAATTCCAGCTGGGTGGAGACAGCCAGCCTGGAAAATAAGGCGCTGTTCTAGGACCCTCCGATATCGTACATAAGCAAACAAGATCGGACATCACTAATAGAAATGACCTGTTTTCCCTTGTGGTTACTAAGGCAAAATTGTTTAGCCACAGGTGTCCAGGCCCTCTTAGAAATATCATTAAGATGCTGGCGAAATCGATTTCCTAACCGTAAGCCAGTCTCCCCTATGTACTTCTTATCACAACGTGTGCACATAATAGCATAAATAACATTGCGTGAAGTACAGGTGAAACCCTCCTGAACTGATAACGTGGACTTAGGGAAGGAGATCTGGCTAGCCTCGACAACAAACGGACAAGTGTTACATCTACGGCGTCCGCAACGTCTGGTACCATAAAAAGTGTCATCTGTGTTAAGATGACTACTTATTAAAAGGTCCCTGATTTTCTTGTCCCGTCTGTACACCACCAATGGGGGCTCCCCAATAAGTTCATGTGTATCAGGCTCGGCCTGGAGGAGATGGAGATGGCGAAACAGTATGTTTTTAATTGCCAAACTATGAGGGTGGTGCGTGAGTACCAGTTTAACTCTGTCCGAGCTACAGTGTGGTTTAGGAGTGAGTGCTTGTTGCCGCGATATATGGCTAATGCGGTACCAAGATGACGAGAGAACGTGTTCTGGATAGCCGCGTTGACGGATGAAATCTAGCATTTTATGGCCTTGATGCTGGAAATATAAATCCTCCTTACACAAACGTCGCAACCTAAGAAGCTGGGAAAAAGGAATAGAGTCCTTACACTATCTGGGATGGGAGGAAGAGTACAAGAGATATCTGTGAGAGTCTGTAGGTTTATAGTGGATAGAAGTAGTAAGCCCGGAAGGGCCGATAGTAACGGCAATGTTGAGAAAGTTAGCGGAAGTAGCTAAGACAAGGGAGGTGAAAGAAATGACAGGATTGTACTCCTTAACAAAACTGATAAAGTTGTCAAGGTCTTCCTCTGGCATTGATGTGACCCCAATGCCGTCATCTATGCAGCACCTTATTTTCCAGGCTGGCTGTCTCCACCCAGCTGGAATTAACAATGTCTTCAGCTTTCTGTAACTTCTTTAGTTTTCCACTCCACTTTTTTTCACTCTACTTTCTTTCTCCTAGCTACCCCTCCATACCGCCACCCTCTTTTCTTCTCTGGCAACATATTGGTGTTTATATGGTCTTGTTTTATTCACCAGTTTCACATTGTCTCCCTGCAGGTGTTTATGTTCTTTATTCATTATCTCTCAGCACTTAAGTAAACAAAACTAGGGGGAGTATGTAGAGAGTGGATAACAAAGCAAGCAGTTGCCCGGTTTGATTGGCAACCCCACTGGCCAGAGACAGGCTTTACGGAAATGCGCAGTCCTGCGAGTCCGTCGTTGACCAGGTATATAAGACAGATAAAAGGGATTGCGACTGCAGTAAAACTGGTTTAAATAATAAATGTAGATAGAGGTGTATGGTGTAGTTTTACAAAGTGGCAGAGGGAGTGAGTAAAGTGAGAAAAAACGAATAGAAGTATGAGAATGAATAAATGAAAAACATACAACATCCGGTATTTCAGCATGAGCTTTTTTCGAGGATTACATGCACAACGAAACAATCAAATAACTAAACGGAGAACTTATCTTAATATGGCCTCCTCCAGAAGTAGGAAATAGAAATGCGTGTCGATTAGAAGATGCATAGAAACCACGCGAGCCACACAAAAGATACGCCGAGAGAGCCAATCGTAAAGAAGAGGTGGAGAGAGAGAGAGAGAGGAGGAAAACAAATGGTAGAAAGGGGTGGGGGAAAAGGCAATAGAAACATGATAGCCGCTAGAGGAGAAGGCGTCGGGGGGGGGGGGGGGGGAGCGGAGAGATAATGAATGAAGAACATAAATACCTGCAGGGAGAAAATGTGAAACTGGTGAATAGGACAAGACCATATAAACACCAATATGTTGTCAGAGAAGAAAAGAGGGTGACGATAGGGAGGGGTAGCTAGGAGAAAGAAAGTAGAGTGAAAAAATTGGGAATGGAAAACTAAAGAAGTTACAGAAAGCCGAAGACATTGTTAATTCCAGCTGGGTGGAGACAGCCAGCCTGGAAAATAAGGCGCTGTTCTAGGACCCTCCGATATCGTACATAAGCAAACAAGATCGGACATCACTAATAGAAATGACCTGTTTTCCCTTGTGGTTACTAAGGCAAAATTGTTTAGCCACAGGTGTCCAGGCCCTCTTAGAAATATCATTAAGATGCTGGCGAAATCGATTTCCTAACCGTAAGCCAGTCTCCCCTATGTACTTCTTATCACAACGTGTGCACATAATAGCATAAATAACATTGCGTGAAGTACAGGTGAAACCCTCCTGAACTGATAACGTGGACTTAGGGAAGGAGATCTGGCTAGCCTCGACAACAAACGGACAAGTGTTACATCTACGGCGTCCGCAACGTCTGGTACCATAAAAAGTGTCATCTGTGTTAAGATGACTACTTATTAAAAGGTCCCTGATTTTCTTGTCCCGTCTGTACACCACCAATGGGGGCTCCCCAATAAGTTCATGTGTATCAGGCTCGGCCTGGAGGAGATGGAGATGGCGAAACAGTATGTTTTTAATTGCCAAACTATGAGGGTGGTGCGTGAGTACCAGTTTAACTCTGTCCGAGCTACAGTGTGGTTTAGGAGTGAGTGCTTGTTGCCGCGATATATGGCTAATGCGGTACCAAGATGACGAGAGAACGTGTTCTGGATAGCCGCGTTGACGGATGAAATCTAGCATTTTATGGCCTTGATGCTGGAAATATAAATCCTCCTTACACAAACGTCGCAACCTAAGAAGCTGGGAAAAAGGAATAGAGTCCTTACACTATCTGGGATGGGAGGAAGAGTACAAGAGATATCTGTGAGAGTCTGTAGGTTTATAGTGGATAGAAGTAGTAAGCCCGGAAGGGCCGATAGTAACGGCAATGTTGAGAAAGTTAGCGGAAGTAGCTAAGACAAGGGAGGTGAAAGAAATGACAGGATTGTACTCCTTAACAAAACTGATAAAGTTGTCAAGGTCTTCCTCTGGCATTGATGTGACCCCAATGCCGTCATCTATGCAGCACCTTATTTTCCAGGCTGGCTGTCTCCACCCAGCTGGAATTAACAATGTCTTCAGCTTTCTGTAACTTCTTTAGTTTTCCACTCCACTTTTTTTCACTCTACTTTCTTTCTCCTAGCTACCCCTCCATACCGCCACCCTCTTTTCTTCTCTGGCAACATATTGGTGTTTATATGGTCTTGTTTTATTCACCAGTTTCACATTGTCTCCCTGCAGGTGTTTATGTTCTTTATTCATTATCTCTCAGCACTTAAGTTTTTGTGGAACAAGATGTCTGTGGATGACACAGTGCACAGTGCACAGTGCACACATCAGGTGCAGCTTTCTTCAAGAAAGTAAGGAATCCACGATGACGACCTGTCAGTGATGGTGCCCCGTCCCTTCTACGAGCAAGAACACTGGACATTGGGATGTTTTTCTCTTGGAAAACAAAATTCTCTTCAACGCGAAATACTGGCCTCTCTGTTATATCCGTTTCTAGTTGTCTGGCAAATAGCAGCTCTTGAACCAAAGTTTCACTAACAAAGTGAACACAAACAAGAAGCAAAGTTTCACTGACAAAGTGAACACAAACAAGAAGCAAAGTTTCACTGACAAAGTGAACACAAACAAGAAGCAAAGTTTCACTGACAAAGTGAACACAAACAAGAAGCAAAGTTTCACTGACAAAGTGAACACAAACAAGAAGCAAAGTTTCACTGACAAAGTGAACACAAACAAGAAGCAAAGTTTCACTGACAAAGTGAACACAAACAAGAAGCAAAGTTTCACTGACAAAGTGAACACAAACAAGAAGCAAAGTTTCACTGACAAAGTGAACACAAACAAGAAGCAAAGTTTCACTGACAAAGTGAACACAAACAAGAAGCAAAGTTTCACTGACAAAGTGAACACAAACAAGAAGCAAAGTTTCACTGACAAAGTGAACACAAACAAGAAGCAAAGTTTCACTGACAAAGTGAACACAAACAAGAAGCAAAGTTTCACTGACAAAGTGAACACATTGTCCTGAAGAGCGGGCTCATCTCTCCCGCAAGCTGGATGTTCTTGTCCTCAGCAGTTTGTACACAATATCTTCAATACTGTCAGCCACTTCGCGATTCATCTCTGAACAGAGTTATCACTGAGGGGAACAGAGTTATCACTGAGGGGAACAGAGTTATCACTGAGGGGAACAGAGTTATCACTGAGGGGAACAGAGTTATCACTGAGGGGAACAGAGTTATCTCTGAGAGGAACATAGTTATCTCTGATAGGTTCCCTGGGAAAAACTCTGTTAAGAACACACTTATCTTAATATAGTCTTTGTGAGACAGGGAACATAGATCTATTTGCTTAAAAACTCTGACCTACTTCTGTAGGCCAGAAACCTGTAGCAATCAACACTAATTGTAGCTGTTATTTTTGTAAAATGTAATGTCAGGTTGGTGGACTGATGGAGATGTAGAGATCGCTGGCGGGGATGAGGAAAATCTGGTGTGAAACCAATGAATCCAGGACGTGACAAGCCTATGGGTCTTTACAACAATGGCTATCAGAATGATGTAAACAAAACAGACCCTGCAGACTATAGGTAGCGGGGAATGGATATCGTTGAGGCACTCATCATATTCCATATCCCAGAGTGAGTGTCTTTGTGGAACTTCTCAAAGCCATCTGGCCAGCCAGCGTTGCATGCTGGACCTTACATGGAGAAGGGACTTAAATACACCCACTAGAGGCTGGAAAACAAAGTTTTGGCCAGGCCAGCCTACACCACTGTCTTCATGGCAGTACAAGCAAGACCACAGTCTGCCCTAGCAAGGAAAGGTGCTAAAGTAGGAGGTACCCAGCCAAAAGGCGCAACGCAAAAATCAGGGTAACACGCATCAACGGCAGTGTGCGTACGAAGAAGAAGATCACTGAGAGGAATAGCAGCAATAATTTTGTCCAGTGACTTCGTACCTGTGTGCAGAACTTCTCTTCTTGCTGGCACAATAAATTGTTCTTCTGTTGTGTGAGGCTTACCAGTTCTAGCAGTCAGTAAAGAAATATTGTCTGATGCACGCAAACCATCGCAAACAGATTTCCTACAGTTTTCCGGTTCTGAAAGTTCCCTCAAAGTGACTGAAAAGATGCTAAATTTTTGTCTCATTTATAGGACCTCATTTTCATCAAATGTTCAGGTAGCCTAGAAGGCTTCATGGCTTCGTTTGAAAAGACTTTATCACGGAGTAGACAGAATGGTACCGCTGGTTGTTTGGTGCATAATTCAGACATTCTGCACTATATCGTCTACACTTCTTTTTTCTTGTGGCTATGCTGACTTTTTTTTTTGTTACTCTCACTATTTTGGAAGCAACCTGTCTCATGGGTGATCAGAAAAAGAAGATGGACATATGTAGGCCATGTGATGAGAAGAAACAATCAGAGAATGCTAAAAGAAGCTATCAAGTGGAGCACAGCAGGCCGAAGAAAAAGAGGTCGACCACATGAAACTCTAAAGAGGACATTGTTAAGAGAAGCCAGTTTAGTGGGCATAACATCCCTTGATGAGGTTGAAAACCTCGCCGAAAACAGGGAAACTTGGCAAACAACTATGCGAGCCTATGTGACGTTTAACGTACAAAATTAAACACACTTTACAAACACCAGGGGAAAGTAACTGTATGCGTAACTTTTTCATTATCTTATTTTTATCTTTACAAAATTCTCACACGCTGAAGCAAAGTCAGAACTGAGTGGTTCTCTTCTATGAAAACTGAGCACGGTCATCAATCTACTGGTCTGATTATCCTCTGATTTCTTTGGTTGCTTTGTTCTAAATTTTTGATAATAAAAGCCCACCTCAAAAAGTTCCGAT
Organism: Achatina immaculata; assembly: GCA_009760885.1. Classification (NCBI taxonomy): domain Eukaryota; kingdom Metazoa; phylum Mollusca; class Gastropoda; order Stylommatophora; family Achatinidae; genus Lissachatina; species Lissachatina immaculata. Next base: position 24,751,041 of record CM019712.1, read on the forward strand.
TCGTCTTGTTTGTAATCGCCATGCATGAAAGGTTAACGCCTTATTTCATTTTATTGTATTTTTATCAGTGTTCTCACTGCTAATTATGTTTGTTATATGAGCAGCATATTTGTAGAACGTCTGTAACAGAGTGAAAGTTGTATGATAAAGGGCAGAATGTCAGACGGGCCTGCCCGCCCATTTCTTAACTCTTTGGAAATAAAGATCAATCTCTCTCTCTCTCTCTCTCTCTCTCTCTCCTCTCTCTCACACACACACACACATTTTGTCTTTCTCTCACACACACAATACACGAACAAATCAACATATATACACAAGTTGTAAAAAAGAGAACAATTTGTTCTAAGACACTCAATATTTCTGATGTTTTCAGTTAAAAAACAATGAATGTCAAACTCCTATATGCGATGGTGGCCTTGACCTTGACTGTTCTGGTGAAAGCTGAGATGGACGATGAAACAATGCTGCGGTATTTTATGATAAAAGACATCATGGACAACCAGGGCCAGGTAAGCAATTTTCTGTCAGATAAGCAATTTTCTGTCAGGTAAGCAATTTTCTACCAGGTAAGTAACTTTCTACCAGTAAGCAACTTTCTGTCAGGTAAGCAATTTTCTACCAGGTAAGCAACTTTCTGTCAGATAAGCAACTTTCTGTCAGGTAAGCAATTTTCTGTCACTTAAGCAATTTTTTACCAGGTAAGCAACTTTCTGTCAGGTAAGCAATTTTCTACTAGGTAAGCAATTTTCTGTCAGGTAAGCAATTTTCTACCAGGTAAGCAACTTTCTGTCAGGTAAGCAATTTTCTACCAGGTAATCAACTTTCTGTCAGGTAAGCAATTTTCTACCAGGTAATCAACTTTCTGTCACGTAAGCAATTTTCTACCAGGTAAATAACTTTCTGTCAAGTAAGCAACTTTCTTCCAGGTAAGCAATTTTCTACCAGGTAAGCAGTTTTCTGTCAGTTAAGCAACTTTCTACCAGGTAAGCAATTTTCTACCAGGTGAGCAGTTTTCTGTTAGGTAAGCAACTTTCTACCAGGTAAGCAACTTTCTACCAGGTAAGCAGTTTTCTGTCAGGTAAGCAACTTTCTACCAGGTAAGCAGTTTTCTGTCAGGTAGGCAACTTTCTTTTAGGTAAGCAACTTTCTGTCAGGTAAGGAACTTAGGTAAGCAACTTTCTACCAGGTAAGCAACTTTCTGTTAGGTAAACAACTTTCTACCAGGTAAGCAACTTTCTACCAGGTAATCAACTTTCTGTCAGGTAAACAACTTTCTGTTAGGTAAGGAACTTTCTACCAGGTAAGCAATTTTCTGTCAGGTAAGCAACTTTCTACTAGGTAAGCAATTTTCTGTCAGGTAAGCAACTTTCTGTTAGGTAAGCAACTTTCTACCAGGTAAGCAACTTTCTGTCAGGTAAGCAACTTTCTGTTAGGTAAGCAACTTTCTACCAGGTAAGCAATTTTCTGTCAGGTAAGCAACTTTCTGTTAGGTAAGCAACTTTCTACCAGGTAAGCAACTTTCTGTCAGGTAAGCAACTTTCTGTTAGGTAAGCAACTTTCTACCAGGTAAGCAATTTTCTGTCAGGTAAGCAACTTTCTGTTAGGTAAGCAACTTTCTACCAGGTAAGCAATTTTCTGTTAGGTAAGCAATTTTCTGTCAGGTAAGCAACTCTCTACCAGACAAGCAATTTCTAACTGGTGAGACTGACCAAGTTTATCATGTGACATAAAGGTATATCTAACTTCTGACACTGATCAGGTGTGACAGGTGACATGATGTCTAACTACTGACAAAGTCTAGTTTTGACAAGTGACATGGTATCTAACTTATGACACTGTTCAAGTTTGACAGGTGACATGGTGTTTAACTGCTTATAAGGTATAATTTTGACACGTGGCATGGTGTCTAACTGCTGTCACATGTCACAAAACAGATAGTCTTCGTAATTTTGACTCTTCAACTTTCTTAATGTTTACGATTTGTTCCCCGCCCCCCCCTTTCCCAGATATTCATCCGTGTTGTTACAACAGGTCGCTGATGATGTGTTTGCTTTTTTACTGATGATTAAAAAGACAAGGAAATGATCACATCTTTGGACTGTGTCACGTGGTCGACCACTTCTGTCTCTCATAGACCTGTAGAAGGAGCTATATATAGCACTTCATTCTACCAGAGAGCGCTGTATGGCACTTCACTCTACGGGAGAAGGCTGTATGGCACTTCACTCTACGGGAGAAGGCTGTATGGCACTTCACTCTACGGGAGAAGGCTGTATGGCACTTAATTCCATGAGGGAACGCTGAAAGGTCATCGGTGCAACCAAGAAAGGAAATGAGACAAAGTCCTGAAACTTGCATACTCATCCGGAAGTTAAACACGCTTGGCAAATCATTTCTCAAGTGTGTCTGATTCTTTCAACAAAACCAAATCTGTTATCTGGTCACTGAAATACTGCACTGTTGCTGCTGTCTCCTCCAAATCATTCAACAATTTCCTACCTTTCAGACACTTTTTAAGGTTGGAAAACAGGAAATAGTCAGGTTGAGTAGGATCTGATGTGTAGGGTGAATGATCTGTGTACCTAAACCCCAAATTCTTCAAAGCATCTTGTGAGCAGGCAACATTTTCCTCCTAAAAGAGAACACCTTTCCACAGATTCCCTCACCATTTTGTCCGTTAATCGATACAACAGGTTAGAGCTCTATATTAACTGTGTGGCCCTTTGGTAGATAGTCAATCATCAGAATACCTTCCTTATCCCAGAAAATTGTGGCCATCACTTTTCCTGTTGACTTTTATGTCTTGAATTTCTTTGACCACAGAGAACTTAATGTATAAACTAGAAAAAAATGTAGGAACAGCTTTATTACTTAACGACTACTAAGTTGTGACGTTTCGGCGTGAGCCTTAATCACACAAAAACATACAGGAGGAAGAATTAGAGAGAAGAGATAAAGTATAGATTCACATGAATACTATTTAAAAAAATTAAATTTCCTAGTTTATACATTCTGGTATCAAAGCTTTACTGCAGTGCATCGTGTATAGTTATATACTTATCTTATCTTATCTCCTTCCCGTGCTGTTAAACGTCACATAGGGCTGGCAAAGTAGTTCGCCAATTTTTCCTGTCCTTGGCGAGTCTTTCAACCTCCTCAAGGGATTTTATACCTATTAATTTGGCCTCTCTTAACAATGTCCTCTTTAGAGTTTCACGCGGTCTGCTCTTTTTCTTCGGCCTGTTGTGTTCCACTTGATAGCTTGTTTTGGGATTCTCTGATCATTTCTTCTCATCAAGTAACCAACATATGTCCATCTCCTTTTCCTGATCACCCATGAGACTGGTTGTTGTTCAGTCATCTGTCTTATCTCTGCATTGTTCTTGAATTCGTTCCACTTGATGACGAGTATTTTCGTTAGGCATTTGGTGTCAAAAAAGTCTAATTTCTTTTCTATTTCTTTAGTTGTTTTCCAGCTTTCACGTGCATAAAATAAAGTTATGTACTTATACACTAATTGTTGTGTGTTACAGAGAACTTAAGTGCTGCTACTGCAAGGGCTATTGTTTGGTCTCAACATCATGGTGATATAACAATGTTTCATCAACAGTGTAACGGTTATGTAACAATGTGTTATCAACATGACGAATCTTTCCAAAATGATTTTTGATCACTTGATAGTTTAAATACTACAAAATCATGTTTGAGGTGTCCACTAGATCTTCTTTCTCCTCAAAATTCAGACTTGCTGGCTCCTACGTGGCCGACATTCTCTGACATACAAGAAAGAGTGCTCATCAGCACAGCACGTTCCCTGGATATCTCTAGCGCCTTAGTAATTGTTTCAGCCGAAATTCTTCGATCTGCCAAAATCAGGACATGAACATGATCAACAATTTCTGGAGCTGACACGGCTGTCTGCACTGTCATAGACACCTGTCACTCAATGTTTGGGGCATACGTTCATGTATGACGGGCACTTGTCTTTCAATGTTTGCAGCACACACTCATGTATGATGGGCACTTATCGCTCAATGTTTACAGCATACGTTCATGTATGATGGGCACTTGTCCTTCAATGTTTGCAGCATACACTCATGTATGATGGGCACTTGTCCTCCAATGTTCGCAGCATACACTCATGTATGATAGACACCTGTCACTCAATGTTTGCAGCATACACTCATGTATGATAGACACCTGTCACTCAATGTTTGCAGCATTCACTCATGTATGATGGGCACCTGTCCCTAAATGTTTGTGGCATACACTCATGTATTTCCTTTAGAGTTTTCTTCTACAGGAGCAGGAAATTCATGATGGCCCAGAGTTCCACACTTGAAAATTCCACACTTTTTGTTGATATGGTTCTCTCACTAATCTGAAGAAAATAATAAATTGGTTTATGATCAAGCGAATTGACACTTTATAAAATAACACTCTTTTCTAGCTAAAGTGACAATATCAGACTCAGAATTTGGGTAGTGAGTAAGGAGGGGGGGATAACTTTCCAACAAGAGCAGAAGTTGACGAGGAGAACTTCAGTCAAATGATGTCAGACCACTTTTAGATAAAATCATAAAAGGTAATGCTGTGCTTGATTTGATTGTCCTGATGGGAAAGTCCCGTCTACTGACCTCTCTAAGATGAATGACTAAATCAAACATAATGTTTTAAATACTATTTCGCACAGAAGTAGGACAAGCTAAAACTGAATTTTTTTTTAAAAGAGTGTGAACAAAATTGTTTTCTGCCGATTAGAATTTCCCTGGTTCGATTTCAGGCTCGGCCGAATTTTTCTGGACCGATCGCGCACCCGGGTCAACTCAGTCTAAAAAATAAAAAATGGGTCCCTGGGGTTTCCTGAGAGAAACAAAGTTAGCAAGGATAGGTGCTGGCATCTCTACCTCAACGCTGTAAAGGCCTTGAAATGTGAAGGCAATAACACTTCACCCCCTGCGACATGCATATGCTACGGGACTTTGTATACAAAGAAAATAATGTTACTTTTCATTTTAACAAAATAAATATAAGAGTTGTTGTTTGTTTCTGTACAATATCAACATTCACATAACTGTTTATCGAGCTCTTTATGGGGCTGTTTGTTGAGATTTTATCGAATTATTAGTTGAGTTTTTTCGTCGGGCTGTTTGTTAAGGTTTTCGTTGGGCTGTTTGTTAAGCTGTTTAATGAGCTGTGTGTTAAGCTGTTGAGCTATTTTGTTAAGCTGTTTAATGAGCTATTTGTTAATCTGTTTGCTAAGTTCTTTATTTAGCTGTTTCTTCAGTTGTTTGTTAAACTCTTTTTTATATTGTGCTGTTTCTTGAGTTGTTTGTTAATCTGTTTGTAAGTTGTTTGTTGAGCTATTTGTAAGCTGTTTGTTTAGCTGTTTGTTAAGCTGTTTATTGAACTATTTGTTAAGCTGTTTATTGAACTATTTGTTATGCTGGTTACTGAGTTATTTGCTAAGCTGCATGTTAATCTGTGTATTGAACTATTTGTTAAGCTATTTGTTAAACTGTTTGAAAAGCTCATTGTTGAGATGTTTCTGAGCCATTAGTTTAGCTGTTGGTTAAGCTGTTTTTTTTTAGTTGTTTCTTGAGCTATTTATTAAGCTGTTACTTGCGCTGTTTGTTGAGTTGTTTACTGAACTATTTATTACTCTGATAAATTCTCTGTTTCAGTGCGCCAAATATGGACATGCCTGCTCGGATGCTCTCCCATGTTGTCGCTACAATCATTTAGAGCTCAAATGTTTTGATGGAACATGTTTACAAGCCGTGGTAAGTTTTGTCTTGTTCCTGTCCTGATTGTTTGTTATTTTGTCCCTGATTATTTCTTGTCTTGTTTCTGTCTTGATTGCTTGTTATCTTGTCCCTGATTATTTCTTATCTTGTTTCTGTCCTGATTGTTTCTTGTCTTGTTCCTACGTTGATTATTTCTTTTTTTTTTGTTCCTATGTTTATTATTTCTTGTCTTGTTCCTATGTTGATTATTTCTTTTCTTGTTCCTATGTTGATTATTTCTTATCTTGTTCCTATGTTGATTATTTTTTGTCTTGTTCATGTCCTGTTACTTCTTTTCTTGCTCCTCTCTTGATGGTTTCTTTCTTGCTCCTCTCTTGACCGTTTCTTTCTTGTTCCTCTTTTGATGGTTTCTTTCTTGTTCCTCTTTTGATGGTTTCTTTCTTGTTTCTGTCTTGATGGTTTCTTGTCTTGTTTCTGTCTTGTTTCTTGGTCTTTTCCTGTTTCATTTAAAAAGTACTGTCAACCCCCCCCCCCCCGTAACATCTCCTACATAACATCAACACCTGCAACAATACGTCAACATCTCTCACATGACGTCAGCATCTCCTACATAACGTTAACATCTCCTACATGACGTCAGCACCTCCTACATAACGTTAACATCTCCTACATGACGTTAACACCTGCTACATGACGTCGACATCTCCTACATGACGTCCACATCTCCTACATGACGTCGACATCTCCTAGATAACGTTAACATCTCCTACATGACGTCAGCATCTCCTACATGACGTCAACATCTCCTCCATGATGTCAATATACACAAATGTCATCATCCCACCCACATAGCGTCATCATCCAGAAATATGACATCAGTATCTACACATATGACATCAGCATCCACACTTATGACATCAACATCCACACATATGACATAAAATATACACATGTAATTTTAACACTGATACATGTGACATTAATATCCGCTCATGTTAGAGGTAAACATCCACACATATAACATCAACATACTCACATAACATCAACATATACAAATATGACATCAACATACACATGACATCAACATACACATGTATGATATCAACATACACATATATGACATTTACATATACCTATGTAATGTTATCATTGATATGTGTGACATCAGTATCCACTAAGGTTAGAGGTCATCATCCACACATATAACATCAACATCAACATATATGACAGTATATGAAATAGTCATACTAAAATAATTATATTATTCATATCTCCTTCAGTATGTGACAAAATCTTTTAATACAGATAATATAGAAGTGTGTGCTCACTCTGTTTACTTTCACACACAAGCTGATAATTTGATGTGTGATATTTGATGGATGTGATACTTTTTCTAATAACATCCCACTTTTGTCATGTATTATTACACATTGATTCAGTGTGTTTCCACATCTGTCTGTCTGTCTGTCTGTCTGTCTGTCTGTCTGTCTGTCTGTCTGTCTGGTCTGTCTGTCTGGTCTGTCTGACTATCTATTTATCTCGCTTTTAGAGAATGACAAATCACATCTGCTTCATTCTGCATGGTCACTGGTACCTGTAGACAAATATTTCTCTGTACGTTTTACTGATTCCATCAACTGTCTCTTAGATACTAAATTCTTATCTCCAGTTTACAGTGATCTTCAAGTTTTCTAATTCCTGCTCACCATTTGACTGGCAAACACACCACAACACCTCTACCTCATTCACACCTCCATCTAAAGACACATTTGATCACCTAAACCACCTTACACCGAAATCATTCTACAATTCTGAGCCACCCTACAATGAACCACTCAACATCACATACAGAACTATTCTAGACAGAACCATTCTAGACAGAACTATTCTAGACAGAACCATTGTAGATAGAACTATTATAGACAGAACTTTTCTAGTCAGAAATATTCTAGACAGAACCATTCTAACCTACACAACCTTACACTGAACCATGAACCACCAAACCATTGTACATCAAACCACTCTACAACAAACCATTGTACATCAAACCACTTTACAACAAACCATTGTACATCAAACTACTCTACAACAAACCATTGTACATCTAACCACTCTACAACAAACCAATGTACATCAAACCACTCTACAACAAATCATTGTACATCTAACCACTCTACAACAAACTATTGTACATCAAACCACTCTACAACAAACCATTGTACATCTAACCACTCTACAACAAACTATTGTACATCAAACCACTCTACAACAAACCATTGTACATCAAACCACTCTACAACAAACCATTGTACATCAAACCACTCTACAACAAACCATTGTACATCAAACCACTCTACAACAAACTATTGTACATCAAACCACTCTACAACAAACCATTGTACATCAAACCACTCTACAACAAACCACTCAACACAAATATATGTGAAGTCAAACTATTCTACACTGAACCATTCTATTCCAAATCACAACACACTGAAACCTGACCACTCTACACCAAACCTCCTACACCGCACCGCTCAACAGTGAAGCAGTCTACACCAAACCTCCTACACTGCACCAGTCAACACCAAACCTCCTACATTGGATCAGTCAACACCAAACCTCCTACATTGCATCAGTCAATACCAAACCTCCTACACCGCACCGCTCAACAGTGAAGCAGTCTATACCAAACCTCCTACACCGCATCAGTCAACACCAAACCTGCTACACTGCACCAGTCAACACCAAACCTCCTACACTGCACCAGTCAACACCAAACCTCCTACACCGCACCAGTCAACACCAAACCTCCTACATTGCATCAGTCAACACCAAACCTCCTACACCACATCAGTCAACACCAAACCTCCTACACCGCATCAGTCAACACCAAACCTCCTACACCGCATCAGTCAACACCAAACCTCCTACACCGCATCAGTCAACACCAAACCTCCTACATTGCATCAGTCAACACCAAACCTCCTACGCTGCATCAGTCAACACCAAACCTCCTACACTGCATCAGTCAACACCAAACCTCCTACACCGCACCAGTCAACACCAAACCTCCTACACTGCATCAGTCAACACCAAACGTCCTACACCGCATCAGTCAACACCAAACTTCCTACACTGCATCAGTCAACACCAAACCTCCTACATTGCATCAGTCAACACCAAACCTCCTACACCGCACCAGTCAACACCAAACCTCCTACACCGCATCAGTCAACACCAAACCTCCTACACCGCACCAGTCAACACCAAACCTCCTACACTGCACCAGTCAACACCAAACGTCCTACACTGCACCAGTCAACACCAAACCTCCTACACCGCATCAGTCAACACCAAACCTCCTACACTGCACCAGTCAACACCAAACCTCCTACACCGCATCAGTCAACACCAAACCTCCTACATTGCACCATTCACAAACTGCCCCAGTGCTATCTTACTGACAAAGCCCTGTCAGATCAGGCAAGCACCTCAGCTGAACCCACTGACGTTCAAACAATGCCTGAACACTCCATCAGCAACAGTTTAGCTGATGTGGAAAACCGAGACGACAGTGAAACTCCAGCGCCTGAGTTCTCTGCATCTAGTGTGGCTGATTCACCGCATGTATCTCAGCAGTCTAGAGTTGTCGAGGAAAAATTAGCTACATTATGTAGCCAGAACATACTTCAGGTAGTCAAAGACCTCGTCATAAACCTTATTACTGACATGGCAGCGGAGATTAAGCACTCATTCAAGCTGGAGAATGACAGTCTCAGGGCTGAACTTACGTCACTGAGAGACGAAAATACTAAAATGAGACTCATGATATCTGAATGGCAGAGTGAGCCACGCAGACACAGCAAGGAAGTGTTGACAAGTATTCAAGAAGTGACTGCTGACACAGACAATATGGCTGTAAATTCATGCACAAGTTCACCAGATATCAACAAAGAAGACACGCCACAGCAGGGAGCTGCACAAGAGAAACACACCAGCACCACAACACCTATAAAGGTAGCACCTGAAAATTTAGCTTACCCTATTGATGTGCAGATAAGTAATAGGTTTCAAGCTTTACAAGATAGCCCCATTGTATATAATCATAAAGCACCAAGAACCCAGACAGATATCTCAAACAAGACATCCACTCCTCAGTCACGGTCTCATAAACATCAACAAGAACAAGATACACAATAACACAGTAACAACATCAAAGAATATACGACACACTTGATAAGTTACCTCTGAAGACACTGTCTCAGTCATACCAGTACCTGGAGCTGGTATTATAAAAATAACGCAGACACTGAGACGACTTTATGTCGATCAGAGAGTGATGAGAACGACTGTACATGTTGGCATTAATGACAGCATGAACGGCCAGAGACTTCGGCCCTCTGATATACAGGACTTGATATCCACTATCAAGAAAAAATACCCTAACACTTCCATAAACATTTCATCCATCATTCCACCGTGTTCTGGTCCTGGACGTCGCATGGTGGATATAAACAACAAAATACTAAAAACATTCTATCTACAGAACACAGTAGTTTTTATAAACAACACGTCATTTTTTACTTCAGCCACAGGTGCTCCCAAAAAACGCCTTTACAGGGACCACATCCACATTAACAAGACTGGCACCAGCATCCTTGCCAAAAATATCAAATATCCAGCAAGAACTGAGCAGAACATAACAAAACACTCAAATAGCCAGAAACAGCTTAGACAGCCACCCACATCTCGTAGCTCCAGAAACACACACTCTACACCAACTACAAGACTCCAAGGACCCTCAGAAACATCACCCTCTGCCTCTCTACCATTGCCCGCTCCATCCACTGACCCACTATACGATTCCATGTTCCCGCCCCTGCCTACACGGCAAGCTCAACAAATTATACCAACACTTAGTACAGCGAACAACATGGAGACTCCTGCACAATCACCACTTAGGAATACCACAACAACTGTACAGGACACAAACACAAGAACCTCGAATCATTATCCGTGGAACTTTCAGCTACAATATCTAATGCAGTTTAGTCCTGCAGCTCTGAGCCACGCGTATATGATGTCCCTACTACACAGTCAACACTCAACACCCACATACAGATACTAGATAGCTTGAAATTTCCAACACTCTTTAACTTCTGTAGATAAATTTAACTGAACAAAAACAAAAAAACCACAGAAGTTCTTACAGCAAAACAGACATTTCTTAGTGCTAGCTTACGGCTAATATTGTCATCAAGTCTTTTACAATTTACACTTACATAACGTTCATTGCATTGTTGATTTTTGTACTTTTTTCCATTATTTGTCAGTATATTATAAACTTAGTTAGATTCATTATCTCTACTAGCTTAAACGTATACATATAATTGTATGATTGAAGTCTGACCAGTTATTTTATTTTTACTGAAATATAATATTTCTAACATTGTTATAGTGACTCAGAAAATGGAGGAATGGCTGCGACACGATGGCCTATGTGTTGGCCACTTAAATGTTTATCATTTGTTAGGAAAACTCCCTGAGGTTACACATATACTTCAACAACATTTTCATATGTTTGGTTTCTCTGAAAGCAGATTACATAAAAACATCACAGACAATGATATAAGAATAGATGGTTTTAATTTGATCAGGCGCGACCTAACTAGGAAGCTAGAGACAGGTTTAGTCGCTTACATTTCTAACACAATTAAATTTTGTAGAAGAGAAGACCTGGAAACATCAGAGGTTGAATGTATTATGCTAGAAATCAAAATATCAAATCTTAGTCCAATTCTAATTAGTTTTATATACCGAAATCCAAATGCTTCAGCCGAGTGGTATGATCACTTTGCGACCATGATGGATGATGCTGTAACTCATAAATTCAAGGACATAATCATTCTAGGCGACTTCAATATAGATCTTAATCAGCCAAATCCTACATGGAAGAACATTTTAACATCTTACAACTTCTCCTAAATTGTTAACAAACCTACTAGAGTTGCTGAATCATCATCAACACTAATAGATCATATTTATGTAGCTGATCCAGGAAACATTACTGAATGTACTGTCCTCTCATGTGTCGCTGAGTGATCACTACCCGGTCTGCTGTACGTGGTCACATAAGGGGTATAAAATACCGAAACACAAACATACCAGCATCAAATATAGAAACTTTAAAAACTTTAACTTGGAATTATTTTTAACTGATCTAAAAGCTTCGCCTCTTACGTACGTTTTCCAGTTAACAAATCCAAAATGAGGCTATCGAATACTGGATCAAGATATTTCGAAATATTTTTGACAAGCATGTCCCCATCAAAGAAATGAGAGTAAAACACGTAACAAAATCCCCGTGGATAACTCCCGATATATTGCAACTCATGAGGAAATGGGATGAAGCTACAAAAGCAGAATTTTCAGTAGCTATCGTTCACTTAAGAATAAGGTGCAGTATTTAATTAGGCAGGAAAAGAAAAATTACTTCAGAAATTTAGTGAAAGACAAAATTGATAGTAAATCAATCTGGAAAGCGATAAATACTCTTGTAAATAAAAGGAAGCAAACTGACCCACAAACACTTAATGTATTGCACTAACTTCAGTGAACATTTTAGGGAAGAAATTAGTATTCTAAAATCTTCATTACCGACCCCTAATTGCGACCTGAGCGTGTTGAAAACTTTCAGCGGCAGTAAATGTGTAAAGCTAAAACAAATTAATATTCCTTTCCTCACAGTCGGTGAGGTTTATAACTACATCCGGTCCTTAAAGAACACTAACTCAGCAGGATGTGATGACATTAGTAACAAGATACTACGCTACGCTGCACCAGTTATCACAGACACACTAACATACTTATACAACTTGTGTATTGACAAACAATATTTCCCTGACGCTTTTAAACTCGCCAAAGTTTTTCCTCTTTTTAAATCTGGACAGACTAGTGACCTCTCAAACTATAGACCCATATCCATTCTGTCATCACTATCAAAACCTCTTGAAAAACATATACAAAAGTTAACTCTGCTCCATATGCAAGAAAACAGTTTACTAATAGACAGTCAGTCAGGTTTTAGACCAAATTACTCCTGCCACACAGCATTAACTAAAATGACAGAAAGCTGGCTGTCTAATATAAATGATGACAAATTGTGTGGTGCTGTCTTTGTTGATTTTAAGAAAGCCTTCGATATGATTGATCATGAAATTCTTGCAAAAAAGCTGGAAGGCTATAGATTACACCATGACCTAACAAAATGTATTACATCTTTTCTCTCAGGTAGAAAACAAGTAGTTTGCTTTAGAAACAAAATATCTGGCTCGTCTGTGGTTGATACCGGTATTCCTCAAGGCTCCATTCTTGGTCCTCTTCTCTTTGCTATCTATATTAACGACCTACCACTACATTTAAAGCACTCTTCATGTGATCTTTTCGCTGACGACTGTACTGTTTACAATAGTGAATATGACATCAATAAACTACAGACAACGCTCCAAAATGATATAAACAGTTTGATTAAATGGAGTAATAAAAATGGTATGTTGATAAACACCAACAAAACAAAATCCATGCTCATCACTACAAGACAGAAACTGCAAAATGCAACAAAAACTTCTCTACAGTTTTGTGCTGGGACTAAGGCAATAGAAAATGTTCATGAACATAAAACCCTAGGACTCATCATTGATCAGTATTTAACTTGGAATTCTCACGTACATAGCCTAACAAATTTGATTGCACAGAAAGTTTACCAATTAGCCAAAATTAAACACTTTATCGACAAAGACACAAGAAAAATATACTACATATCACACATACAAACACAATTAGATTACTGTTCCACAATCTGGGATGGATGCTCAGTTTCAAACACAAAAAGGCTCCATTCACTTCACAAGCGAGCATTAAATCTTATTTGTGACAAACACCCAGTACAGACCGTAGACCAACACAAACAACTCAGAATTCTACCCCTCAAAAATCATCATCATCATCATCATGTGCTGTGCCGACTGGCGTTGGCTATTATGCTTCTCCAGAGTATCCGATCCTTCATGCAGGCCATCGGCTCAGTTGGTGATCTCCTCTCACACTATCCCGTCAGACTGTCCAGTATCATTTCTCTTGGTCTTCCTCTTGATTTTCTTCCGTCTATTTTTCTTGTTGTTATAATATTTTCAATGTCCCCTCTTCTCATTGCATGTCCTATGAAAGTACATTGTCTCTCTCTTATCTTTTTGACAAGGTTTTTTGTCTCTCCAGCTCTTCTCATACATTCTTCATTAGTTATTTTTGCTGTCCAGGGGATTCGCAACATTCTTCTAATAAACCACATTTCTGCTGCTTCCAATGATTTTTGTGCAGACTTGCCTGTTGTCCATGATTCACTTCCATATAACAAGATAGGTTCAATATAGCATTTTAGGACTCGTTTTCTAACATTCATTGATAAGGGTGTGTTGGTTAATATGTTTCTCATTCTCTGAAATGCAGTCTTTGCTTGGCCTATTCTGTTCCTAATTTCTGTTCTGCATTTCCCATCTGAAGTTATTACTGCTCCAAGGTATTTGAATTTCTGCACCTGCTTTAGAATAGTTTCATTTAATTTAATACTGCATGCTGGTGGATTCTGTTTCTTAGATATAACCATAGTCTCTGTCTTTTTGATGTTCAAAGTAAGGCCTTTCTGTTCACTTTCTTTGGCCACTTTATCCAAGAGATATTGCAGGTCTTGTTGGTTCTCAGCTATCAGTACTGTGTCGTCAGCATACCGAAGGTTGTTAATATTGTATCCTCCAATTTTTATGCCTGGTTCTGTGATGATTGTTCTTAGAATATTCTCGCTATACAGAGAAAAAAGGTCTGGAGATAGTACACATCCTTGTCGCACCCCTTGTTTTATAGGTTGATATTTTCCAATTATATTTTCAACTCGAACTGCTGCTTCTTGCTGCCAGTATAGATGTTTTACAATCCTCAGGTCTTTGCCGTCTATATTGATGTCTTCAAGCATTTTAATAATTTCATTATGTTTCACCTTGTCGAATGCCTTGGTGTAATCAATGAAGCATAAGTAGAGATCTTTCTGTACTTCTAAAGCTCTTTCTGTTAGTGTTCGTAAAGCATAAATGGCATTGTGTGTTCCCTTTCCTTCAACAAATCCAAACTGTTCATCTACTATTTCCATTTGTATCTTTTTCCTTGTTCTTCTCATAATTATTCTCAGAAGTAGCTTCGTTATGTGACATGAGAGGCTGATAGTCCGGTGGTCGTCACATTCCTTTGCACCTGGTTTCTTTGGTAGTGCTATAAACGTGGATTTAATCAGGTCACTGGGCATATAACCACTGTTGTAAATGCCATTCAGTAACTTGGTTATTATTTTTATTCCTGTCTCCTCTAGTGCCTGTATTTCTTCTATTGTTATATTATCAGGCCCAATCGCTTTTCCTTTCTTCATGTGTTTGATGGCATCTATGATTTCATCTTCAAGTATTGGTGGTCCCTCACAGTTTTCAGTATCTGGTGTTAATTCTGGTCTTTCTCCTCCATATAGCTCACCGATATACTCTGTCCACCTGTCCACAATGTCTTCTTTTCCCATTAACATTTTACCTTCTTTTGATTTCAGGCATCCTGTGGTATATTTTGTTTTCCTGCCTGTGAGTTCATTAATTCGTTTGTGCATGTTTTTGCTGTCCTTAATATGAGAGTCCTCTATCTGTCTGCACTGCTCATTTAACTACACTTCTTTTGCTTCTCTGCATTTGCGTCTTATTTCTTTATTTATGTTGTTATATTTTTTCTTGTTATTTTTACTCCTCCTCCTCTTGTCCATCAGTCCTAAGATGTCGTCTGTCATCCATTTATTTTTAGGGGCTTCTTTTTTTGGTGGTATTATCTCCTTAACAGTTTGGTGGATAGAATCTCTTAACATTTCCCATTGTTCATCTATACTATTTATCTTTGCTATTGCATTGTGTCTGTTTGTTATAATAACTTTGTATTGTTCTCGCAGTTCTTTGTCATTTTTAAGAAGTTATATATTCAGTTTGATGTTTCTCACTTTTCTGCCTGCTTTCTTTAGTTTTATTCTAACTTTTCCACAGAGTGGATCATGGTCACTATTGCAGTCAGCTCCTGGCATGGTTTTTGTTGTCAGTAATGCATTGCGAAATCGTTTGTTGATTAATATGTAGTCTATCTGGTTAAAAGTCTTTTTGTCTGGACTGCACCACGTTGCCAGTCTTCGAGGATGTTGTTTAAACCAGGTGTTTCCTACAACCATGCTGTGTATTCTTGCCCATTCAATTAATTTATAACCTCTGTCATTCCTCTCCCCCAGTCCATAGTCACCAACGATGTCTGAAGTTCTTCCTTTACCAACTTTGGCATTAAAATCTCCCATGACTATGGTAACTTCATGTGACTTTGTGTGTTTTAGTGCTGTCTCTATGTCATTATAAAATAGCTGTACATCTTCTTCAGAACTTTCAGATGTTGGAGCGTACACTTGTATAATATTTATGTTTATTGGTTGTCCTTTCAGTTGGGCTAGCAGGACTCTGTCCGAGATGTTCAAATATCCTACAAGTGTCCTTGCCGTTTGTTCATCAAATATAATTCCTACTCCTCGTTCATGTTTCTCACTTCCTGAATATATTATTGTATATTTATCTGAGTTTATCTTCCCTGCACCTGTCCATCTAACTTCACTCATTCCTAATATGTTGATCTTCATCCTTTCCATTTCCATCTTTACATTTTCTAATTTTCCAGCCTGGAATAAAGTTCTTACATTCCATGTTGCTATTTTGAACTTGTTAGTTTTGCCACCAGTAGCTTGATGACGATCTGGCCTCACCTGTGGCTCGTGAGCTGCCCTACCGGACGAGGCTGTTCCAGAGGAACATCCATTAACGTCGTTGACGATGAATCGATTATTCTGTTCAAGCATAACTATTCTTGGGAACTACAACAGTGGTTTCCCGTTGCCTTCTGTCGGTTTGTGTACGGACTCTCCGCTAGCCTTTGGACTCCCTGGCAGCGGGAGCAAGAGGTTTTAAGGCGCCTCTGACCCGCCTGGTATTCTCTTCACTGAGCACCTGAGGCACTTTATAGGAGTAGTAGAGCCACCTACTACCCCACCTCGCTCTCTGAGTCTACCGCCAGTTGGTCCGCGCCTGCTTATTTGGATAACTCCTTATTCACAGGGATCCTCCATATCTGGAGGACTTTCACCATCCGCCACCTGTGACGCGCTGGGTTCGGGGCCTCAAAAATAGAATCATTTTTAAAAAAGTTAAGTTTGTTCACAGAATTCTTTTGCACAATGCTCCGCCTTACTTGTGGTCACTGTTTACGTATAACACTAAACATAGCCAGCGTTTAAAAAACTGTCTTCTTCTAACACCCAGGATTGATCTGTACAAGAAAAGCCTTGCATACTCTGCAGTATAGCTCTGGAACACCCTCCCCTACCATTTAAAATCCATTGGTAATACTTCATCCTTTAACTCAAACCTGTTTCATTATTTACTTGCTTGTAATTATATGCCTCCATAAAATAGCCAGCACTTTCTCAACACATGGCTCGTAAACCATCAAGTACTTCAATGACATAGTTAGAAAAGCAACTTGTTAGATATTGTTAGAAATTATTTTAATGTTTGTTAAAAAAAACATATGTTAGAAGATCTGTATTTACAATGTATTTTTATTTATGTATATGTCTGCGTGTGTATGTGTGCGTGAGTGCTATTTTATTAGGTTAATTACTTCTTCTCTTTTACTTTGAATGTAGTAGGTAAATCTTCCACTCTGTTGATATGTTTTTTTCCTAATTTAATTTGTATATTTGTACTAAATCAAGTGTGTGGGAAGAATGAAAGATGGAGTGATGAAGGGCAGAATGTAAGACGGGCCTGCGTGCCCAATTCTTTACCCTTGAAAAGTAAAGATTATTCATTCATTCATTCATTCAGTCTATCTACACCAAACCTCCTACACCGCATCAGTCTACACCAAACCTCCTACACCGCATCAGTCTACACCAAACCTCCTACACCGCATCAGTCTACACCAAACCTCCTACACCGCACCAGTCTACACCAAACCTCCTACACCACACCAGTCTACACCAAAGCTCCTACACCACAGCTCCTACACCACACCAGTCTACACCAAAGCTCCTACACCACACCAGTCTACACCAAACCTCCTACACCACACCAGTCTACATCAAAGCTCCTACACCACACCAGTCTACACCAAAGCTCCTACACCACACCAGTCTACATCAAAGCTCCTACACCACACCAGTCTACATCAAAGCTCCTACACCACACCAGTCTACATCAAAGCTCCTACACCACACCAGTCTACATCAAAGCTCCTACATCACACCAGTCTACATCAAAGCTCCTACACCACACCAGTCTACATCAAAGCTCCTACACCACACCAGTCTACACCAAAGCTCCTACACCACACCAGTCTACATCAAAGCTCCTACACCACACCAGTCTACATCAAAGCTCCTACACCACACCAGTCTACACCAAAGCTCCTACACCACACCAGTCTACATCAAAGCTCCTACACCACACCAGTCTACACCAAAGCTCCTACACCACACCAGTCTACACCAAAGCTCCTACACCACACCAGTCTACACCAAAGCTCCTACACCACACCAGTCTACACCAAAGCTCCTACGCCACACCAGCCTACACCAAAGCTCCTACGCCACACCAGTCTACACCAAAGCTCCTACGCCACACCAGTCTACACCAAAGCTCCTATGCCACACCAGCCTACACCAAAGCTCCTATGCCACACCAGCCTACACCAAAGCTCCTACACCACACCAGCCTACACCAAAGCTCCTACGCCACACCAGCCTACACCAAAGCTCCTATGCCACACCAGTCTACACCAAAGCTCCTACGCCACACCAGCCTACACCAAAGCTCCTACACCACACCAGCCTACACCAAAGCTCCTATGCCACACCAGCCTACACCAAAGCTCCTACACCACACCAGCCTACACCAAAGCTCCTACACCACACCAGTCTACACCAAAGCTCCTACGCCACACCAGTCTACACCAAAGCTCCTACACCACACCAGTCTACACCAAAGCTCCTACACCACACCAGCCTACACCAAAGCTCCTACACCACACCAGTCTACACCAAAGCTCCTACACCACACCAGCCTACACCAAAGCTCCTACACCACACCAGCCTACACCAAAGCTCCTACACCACACCAGTCTACACCAAAGCTCCTACGCCACACCAGCCTACACCAAACCTCCTACACCGCACCAGTCAGCACTAAACCTCCTACACCACACCAGTCAACACCAAACCTCCTACACCGCACCAGCCTACACCAAAGCTCCTACACCGCATCACTCATCGGTTACTGCTTATTCTCCCTAGTGTGGCTACCCCCAGCAAACATGTGGGCCCTTTTATGGTGAGTGCTGCTACCACCTGCAGCTTACCTGTCAAAGTGTTGACTTTTTCTCTGGAGTATGTACTCCCCAGACCGCGGCAGTACTTTAACTTGGCCACATCCGGAGGATTTATCGACCTGCAAGCACTAGCTGGTGGCGTGTACTCCATCATCATTAACAGATGTAAATAAAGTGATTAACACAGTTATCTACTGTCTTTTTTTTGTCGTTTCGAACCTCATATAAATGTTTGGTCCATGGGAGGTCTGTTTATCAGTTCATTTTTATGTTAATGTATGTCACACAAGATTGTAGCACGCATGTCACACAATATTGTAGCACTCATGTCATACAAGATTGTAGAATTCATACAAGATTTAAGGACTCATGTCACACAAGATTGTAGCAGTCATGTCACACATGATTATGGAACTCATATCATACACGATTATAGCAATGATGTCACACAAGCTTGTATCACTCATGGCACAAGCGATTGTAATACTCATGTCACACAAGGTTATAACACTCACGTCACACGAGATTGTAGCACTCATGTCACACAACTTTGTAGCAGTCATATCACACACGATTGTAGCAATCACGTCACACAAGATTGTAGCAGTCATGTCAGACAACATTGATGGACTCATGCCACACAAGATTGTAATACTAATGTCACACAAGATTGTAGCAGCCATGTCCATACATGATTGTAGCACTCATTTCACACAAGATTGTAGCACTCATATCACAAAGCGTGTACCAGTCATATCACACATGAGTGTAGCACTCATATCATACAATATTGTAGCACTCATGCCATACAAGATTGTAGCATTCATGTCACACAAGATTGTAGTACTCATGTCAGACATGATTGTAACACTCATGTTTTTCAGTATAGCACTCGTGTCACACAAGCTTGCAGTTGTCATGTCACACATGATTGTAGCACTCATGTCACACACACTTGTAGCAGTCATGTCATAAAGATTGTAGCACTCATGTCACACAAGCTTGTAGCACTCATCTCATACAAGAGTGTATACTGTTAAAAAAAGAAACGCAACACTATTGTAGTCGTAATGGACACCAACTTTCAAACTTGTATCAAAATTTTATTTTACGGAATTAATGTTTTAATCTTGTCATGAAGAAACTTTAAGACTTTAACAATGAAATGATGTTCTTTAAATTTGGTTTGGACTTTATTCTTTGCGATTGAGGCCTCCGTTTCAGTAAGGTGTATGGCCTCCTCTGGCCTGTATTAGAGAACGACATATCCTTGGCATATATCCGATTAGCCGTTGAATCTGTTGTGAGATGGCTGCCCACTCTTCCTGCAGTGCAAGCGACAACTGTCGGAGATTGGTTGGCGCCACGTCTCGCTGGCGGACTTGTCTGCCGAGTTCATCCCATAAGTGTTCTGCTAGGTTCATGTTGATGACATGGATGGCCACGGAATGGTCTGGACGTTGTTGTCAGCGAGGAACTGGGTGGTGAGTTGTGCCACGTGAGGTCGAGCGTTATCCTGCTATAAAATCGACCCTGGTGCAGCCAGAAGTGGAAGGATGTGAGAAATTTCAGTGACGGATCGTTTGAACATTCAGGTGTCCTTCAATTTGCACCAGGTCACTTCTTCTCATGAAGTTGATCGTCCCCCACACCAGTACACCTCCACCACCATGTGGAGAACTCATCCACCTGCAAGCACTAGCTGGTGGCGTGTACTCCATCATCATTAACAGATGTAAATAAAGTGATTAACACAGTTATCTACTGTCTTTTTTTTGTCGTTTCGAACCTCATATAAATGTTTGGTCCATGGGAGGTCTGTTTATCAGTTCATTTTTATGTTAATGTATGTCACACAAGATTGTAGCACTCATGTCATACAAGATTGTAGAACTCATACAAGATTTAAGGACTCATGTCACACAAGATTGTAGCAGTCATGTCACACATGATTATGGAACTCATATCATACACAATTATAGCAATGATGTCACACAAGCTTGTATCACTCATGGCACAAGCGATTGTAATACTCATGTCACACAAGGTTATAACACTCACGTCACACGAGATTGTAGCACTCATGTCACACAACTTTGTAGCAGTCATATCACACACGATTGTAGCAATCACGTCACACAAGATTGTAGCAGTCATGTCAGACAACATTGATGGACTCATGCCACACAAGATTGTAATACTAATGTCACACAAGATTATAGCAGCCATGTCCATACATGATTGTAGCACTCATTTCACACAAGATTGTAGCACTCATATCACAAAGCGTGTACCAGTCATATCACACATGAGTGTAGCACTCATATCATACAATATTGTAGCACTCATGCCATACAAGATTGTAGCACTCATGTCACACAAGATTGTAGTACTCATGTCAGACATGATTGTAACACTCATATTTTTCAGTATAGCACTCGTGTCACACAAGCTTGCAGTTGTCATGTCACACATGATTGTAGCACTCATGTCACACACACTTGTAGCAGTCATGTCATAAAGATTGTAGCACTCATGTCACACAAGCTTGTAGCACTCATCTCATACAAGAGTGTATACTGTTAAAAAAAGAAACGCAACACTACTGTAGTCGTAATGGACACCAACTTTCAAACTTGTATCAAAATTTTATTTTACGGAATTAATGTTTTAATCTTGTCATGAAGAAACTTTAAGACTTTAACAATGAAATGATGTTCTTTAAATTTGGTTTGGACTTTATTCTTTGCGATTGAGGCCTCCGTTTCAGTAAGGTGTATGGTCTCCTCTGGCCTGTATTAGAGAACGACATATCCTTGGCATATATCCGATTAGCCGTTGAATCTGTTGTGAGATGGCTGCCCACTCTTCCTGCAGTGCAAGCGACAACTGTCGGAGATTGGTTGGCGCCACGTCTCGCTGGCGGACTTGTCTGCCGAGTTCATCCCATAAGTGTTCTGCTAGGTTCATGTTGATGACATGGATGGCCACGGAATGGTCTGGACGTTGTTGTCAGCGAGGAACTGGGTGGTGAGTTGTGCCACGTGAGGTCGAGCGTTATCCTGCTATAAAATCGACCCTGGTGCAGCCAGAAGTGGAAGGATGTGAGAAATTTCAGTGACGGATCGTTTGAACATTCAGGTGTCCTTCAATTTGCACCAGGTCACTTCTTCTCATGAAGTTGATCGTCCCCCACACCAGTACACCTCCACCACCATGTGGAGAACTCATCCACGAAGTTCTGGGGGTAGCGCTCATGGACTCTGCTGTATACTCTTCTCTGTCTATCGTGTCGCTGGAGCAGAAAGAATGATTCATCACTAAACCTTTCTCCAATCATTCGCAACGGTCCATTGACGATGCTGGTTCGCCCACTGCAGTCAGTTCTGGTGATGCCGGTCCGTAAGAACAGGACCTCTGTAGGGTCTTCTAGACCAAAGATCAGCGTCGTGCAGGTGGTTCCTGACCGTTTGATCTGAAATTTGATGAGCTGCTGTCATTGACTAGTCTGTTGAGGACGTAGATGCAAATCGATTCCTGAGGTGTCGCAAGCCTTACGAAGCGGTCTTCAGCAGAAGTTGTGAGTACGGATCTTCCACTGTGCGGCCAGTCAGCAACTGAGCCAGTTTCTTGAAATCGTCTCCAAAGGCGACTAATGGTGCTTCTAACCACATTAAATTGTCTGGCCACTACACTTTGTGACTGTCCAGTCTGTACACGTCCAATGCTGATGAGTCGTTGTTCTGTAGTGAGATGAACCATACTTGCGCACTGAATTTTCAAATGAATTGATTTGAGGAGCGTCAATCTTTTATAGGCATTCATTAACATGGTCAGCGAGTTTTATGTTAGTAAGTTTCACGGGATTCTCGTGAACCTGTCATGAGTTATTGTCAAAATTGCTGTTTTGACTAGTGTCGCTTTTCTGTGATCATGAACCATCTGCTGAATACAATTATCGCAGTATCGTATTTGTTGCGTTTCTTTTTTTGAACAGTATAGCATTCATGCCATACAGGATTGTAGCACTCATTGTGCACATTTGTGCGTATATATAACCACATTCTACCCACAGCATATATTCACATTCTACAAACAGTGCACACTGTACACACAGCGTACATCTACCCTGTACACGGTCGTACATCCACACTGTACACACAGCGTACATCCAAACACATCCACAGTCAGGCTCAGTGTGGTGTATGAGACAGCTTCTAGCCGGTTCATTACCCCAGAACCTGGATAGCTTCCCCTGACTTACACGAGGTGGATAGCTTCCGCTGAAGTAAAGGAGGTGTATAGCTTTCTCTGATTTACATAAGGTGTATAGCTTCCCCTGAAGTAAAGGAGGTGTATAGCTTCCCCTGAAGTAAAGGAGGTGGATAGATTCCCCTGAAGTAAAGGAGGTGTATAGCTTCCTCTGATTTACATGAGGTGTATAGCTTCCCTTGCAGTAAAGGAGGTGTTTAGCTTCCCCTGACTTACAGGAGGTGGATAGCTTCCCCTGACTTACATGCGGTGGATAGCTTCCCCTGACTTAAAGGATATATATGGCTTCCTCTGATTTACATGAGGTGTATAGCTTCCCCTGAAGTAAAGGAGGTGTATAGCTTTCTCTGATTTACATGAGGTGTATAGCTTCCCCTGAAGTAAATGAGGTGTATAGCTTCCCCTGAAGTAAAGGAGGTGAGAAATTTCAGTGACGGATCGTTTGAACATTCAGGTGTCCTTCAATTTGCACCAGGTCACTTCTTCTCATGAAGTTGATCGTCCCCCACACCAGTACACCTCCACCACCATGTGGAGAACTCATCCACGAAGTTCTGGGGGTAGCGCTCATGGACTCTGCTGTATACTCTTCTCTGTCTATCGTGTCGCTGGAGCAGAAAGAATGATTCATCACTAAACCTTTCTCCAATCATTCGCAACGGTCCATTGACGATGCTGGTTCGCCCACTGCAGTCAGTTCTGGTGATGCCGGTCCGTAAGAACAGGACCTCTGTAGGGTCTTCTAGACCAAAGATCAGCGTCGTGCAGGTGGTTCCTGACCGTTTGATCTGAAATTTGATGAGCTGCTGTCATTGACTAGTCTGTTGAGGACGTAGATGCAAATCGATTCCTGAGGTGTCGCAAGCCTTACGAAGCGGTCTTCAGCAGAAGTTGTGAGTACGGATCTTCCACTGTGCGGCCAGTCAGCAACTGAGCCAGTTTCTTGAAATCGTCTCCAAAGGCGACTAATGGTGCTTCTAACCACATTAAATTGTCTGGCCACTACACTTTGTGACTGTCCAGTCTGTACACGTCCAATGCTGATGAGTCGTTGTTCTGTAGTGAGATGAACCATACTTGCGCACTGAATTTTCAAATGAATTGATTTGAGGAGCGTCAATCTTTTATAGGCATTCATTAACATGGTCAGCGAGTTTTATGTTAGTAAGTTTCACGGGATTCTCGTGAACCTGTCATGAGTTATTGTCAAAATTGCTGTTTTGACTAGTGTCGCTTTTCTGTGATCATGAACCATCTGCTGAATACAATTATCGCAGTATCGTATTTGTTGCGTTTCTTTTTTTGAACAGTATAGCATTCATGCCATACAGGATTGTAGCACTCATTGTGCACATTTGTGCGTATATATAACCACATTCTACCCACAGCATATATTCACATTCTACAAACAGTGCACACTGTACACACAGCGTACATCTACCCTGTACACGGTCGTACATCCACACTGTACACACAGCGTACATCCAAACACATTCACAGTCAGGCTCAGTGTGGTGTATGAGAGAGCTTCTAGCCGGTTCATTACCCCAGAACCTGGATAGCTTCCCCTGACTTACACGAGGTGGATAGCTTCCGCTGAAGTAAAGGAGGTGTATAGCTTTCTCTGATTTACATAAGGTGTATAGCTTCCCCTGAAGTAAAGGAGGTGTATAGCTTCCCCTGAAGTAAAGGAGGTGGATAGATTCCCCTGAAGTAAAGGAGGTGTATAGCTTCCTCTGATTTACATGAGGTGTATAGCTTCCCTTGCAGTAAAGGAGGTGTTTAGCTTCCCCTGACTTACAGGAGGTGGATAGCTTCCCCTGACTTACATGCGGTGGATAGCTTCCCCTGACTTAAAGGATATATATGGCTTCCTCTGATTTACATGAGGTGTATAGCTTCCCCTGAAGTAAAGGAGGTGTATAGCTTTCTCTGATTTACATGAGGTGTATAGCTTCCCCTGAAGTAAATGAGGTGTATAGCTTCCCCTGAAGTAAAGGAGGTGGATAGATTCCCCTGACTTACATGAGGTGTATAGCTTCCTCTGATTTACATGAGGTGTATTATTTCTAGTGACTTAAAGGAGGTGTATAGCTTCCCCTGGCGTAAAGGAGGTGTATAGTTTCTCCGTACTTAAAGGAGGTGTATAGCTTCCGCTGACTTACAGGAAGTGTATAGCTTCCCCTGACTTACAGGAGGTGTATAGCTTCCCCTGACTTACAGGAGGTGGATAGCTTCCCCTGACTTACAAGAGGTGAATAGCTTCCCCTGACTTACATAAGGTGTACAGCTTCCCCTGACGTAAAGAAGTTGTATAGCTTCCCCTGGCTTAAAGGAGCTGTATAGTGTATCAGGACCTAAAGGAGG
The DNA here is from genome assembly GCA_009760885.1 of Achatina immaculata. Classification (NCBI taxonomy): domain Eukaryota; kingdom Metazoa; phylum Mollusca; class Gastropoda; order Stylommatophora; family Achatinidae; genus Lissachatina; species Lissachatina immaculata. The sequence continues at coordinate 24,776,927 of CM019712.1, forward strand.
TGTATAGCTTTTCCTGACTTACAGGAGATATATAGCTTTCCTTGACTTAAAATAAGTGTATAGCTTCTTCTGACCTAAAGGAGGTGTATAGCTTCCCTCTGACTTAAAGGAGGTGTATAGCTTCCCTTGACTTAAAGGAGGTGTATAGCTTCCCCTGACTTAAAGGAGGTGTATAGCTTCCCCTGACTTAAAGGAGGTGTATAGCTTTCCCTGACTTACAGGAGGTGTATAGCTCCCCCTGACTTAAAGGAAGTGTATAGCTTCCCCTGACTTAAAGGAGGTGTATAGCTTCCCCTGACTTAAAGGAAGTGTATAGCTTCCCCTGACTTAAAGGAGGTGTATAGCTTCACTGGACTTAAAGGAGGTGTATAGCTTCTCCTGACTTAAAGGAGGTGTATAGCTTCCCCTGACTTAAAGGAGGTGTATAGTTTCCCCTGACTTAAAGGAGGTGTATAGTTTCCCCTGACTTAAAGGAGGTGTATTGTTTCCCTTGACTTAAAGGAGGTGTATAGCTTCCCCTGACTTAAAGGAGGTGTATAGTTTCCCTTGACTTAAAGGAGGTGTATAGTTTCCCCTGACTTAAAGGAGGTGTATAGTTTCCCCTGACTTAAAGGAGGTGTATAGTTTCCCCTGACTTAAAGGAGGTGTATAGTTTCCCTTGACTTAAAGGAGGTGTATAGCTTCCCTTGACTTAAAGGAGGTGTATAGTTTCCTCTGACTTAAAGGAGGTGTATAGCTTCCCTTGACTTAAAGGAGGTGTATAGCTTCACCGGACTTACAGGAGGTGCCTGAAGCCACCCCCCCCCCATCCCCTAGCAGTAGATAAAATAGTTTTCTCGTAAGGGTGTATGGGGATGAGAAGAGAAGAATAGTTTTGTAGAGACTTATACATTTCCTGTAGGTTGCCACCCACACTGTACTCACCTCGCATACCCACAAAATATCACATATGTCAACACTCCTATCCACACCATACCCACCACATACAACCACACATACTCACCACATACAACCACACTATACTATCACATATAACCACACTACTACCACATACACCAAACCCTACTACCACACAACCACATTATACTACCACATACAACCTCACTATACTCACCATATAAAACCACAACATACTCACTACATACAACTACACTATACTACCCCTATACAACCACACCATACTACCCCATACAACCACACTATATTATTCCATACAACCACACCATACTATCACACAAATCAAACTCTACTACCCCAAAGAACCACACTCTACTACCACATACAACCACATTCTACTACCACATACACCCACACCATAGTACCATGTACAATCACACTATACTACGACATACAACCATACTCTACTGCTACATACATCCACACTCTAATACCTCATACAACCACACTCTACTTCCCTTATAACCATACTACACCAGCACACACAACCACACTATACTCACTACATACAACCGTACCATAGTACCATATAAAACCACACAATAGTACAACATACAACACACCATACTCACTATACACAACCACATTATACTACCCAATACAAGTACAACCACACTATACTACCACGTACGGCAGTCTTTTAAAATAGTGTTACCATAAAAGATGATGACGAGCATGGACAAATTAAAGCTAAATACGGACAAGTGAAGGGTAAAGACTGACAAAGTAAGATAAACACGGACAAATGAAGACTAAACATGGACAAATGAAGACTAAATACACAAATTACGACGAATCATTACAAATTGTGACGCATCAGAATATCCTATTCAAAGCAGGTGAACAAAATGAAAGATGTCAGTGAAAACTAACAAATGATTCTGGACACATTTTCAGATCTCTTAAAATATCACAACTAAACTTTGCCACACATGTTGGGGCTTAAAATAGGTGTATAGCTTCTTCTGACCTAAAGGAGGTGTATAGCTTCCCTCTGACTTAAAGGAGGTGTATAGCTTCCCTTGACTTAAAGGAGGTGTATAGCTTCCCCTGACTTAAAGGAGGTGTATAGCTTCCCCTGACTTAAAGGAGGTGTATAGCTTTCCCTGACTTACAGGAGGTGTATAGCTCCCCCTGACTTAAAGGAAGTGTATAGCTTCCCCTGACTTAAAGGAGGTGTATAGCTTCCCCTGACTTAAAGGAAGTGTATAGCTTCCCCTGACTTAAAGGAGGTGTATAGCTTCACTGGACTTAAAGGAGGTGTATAGCTTCTCCTGACTTAAAGGAGGTGTATAGCTTCCCCTGACTTAAAGGAGGTGTATAGTTTCCCCTGACTTAAAGGAGGTGTATAGTTTCCCCTGACTTAAAGGAGGTGTATTGTTTCCCTTGACTTAAAGGAGGTGTATAGTTTCCCCTGACTTAAAGGAGGTGTATAGTTTCCCTTGACTTAAAGGAGGTGTATAGTTTCCCCTGACTTAAAGGAGGTGTATAGTTTCCCCTGACTTAAAGGAGGTGTATAGTTTCCCCTGACTTAAAGGAGGTGTATAGTTTCCCTTGACTTAAAGGAGGTGTATAGCTTCCCTTGACTTAAAGGAGGTGTATAGTTTCCTCTGACTTAAAGGAGGTGTATAGCTTCCCTTGACTTAAAGGAGGTGTATAGCTTCACCGGACTTACAGGAGGTGCCTGAAGCCACCCCCCCCCCATCCCCTAGCAGTAGATAAAATAGTTTTCTCGTAAGGGTGTATGGGGATGAGAAGAGAAGAATAGTTTTGTAGAGACTTATACATTTCCTGTAGGTTGCCACCCACACTGTACTCACCTCGCATACCCACAAAATATCACATATGTCAACACTCCTATCCACACCATACCCACCACATACAACCACACATACTCACCACATACAACCACACTATACTATCACATATAACCACACTACTACCACATACACCAAACCCTACTACCACACAACCACATTATACTACCACATACAACCTCACTATACTCACCATATAAAACCACAACATACTCACTACATACAACTACACTATACTACCCCTATACAACCACACCATACTACCCCATACAACCACACTATATTATTCCATACAACCACACCATACTATCACACAAATCAAACTCTACTACCCCAAAGAACCACACTCTACTACCACATACAACCACATTCTACTACCACATACACCCACACCATAGTACCATGTACAATCACACTATACTACGACATACAACCATACTCTACTGCTACATACATCCACACTCTAATACCTCATACAACCACACTCTACTTCCCTTATAACCATACTACACCAGCACACACAACCACACTATACTCACTACATACAACCGTACCATAGTACCATATAAAACCACACAATAGTACAACATACAACACACCATACTCACTATACACAACCACATTATACTACCCAATACAAGTACAACCACACTATACTACCACGTACGGCAGTCTTTTAAAATAGTGTTACCATAAAAGATGATGACGAGCATGGACAAATTAAAGCTAAATACGGACAAGTGAAGGGTAAAGACTGACAAAGTAAGATAAACACGGACAAATGAAGACTAAACATGGACAAATGAAGACTAAATACACAAATTACGACGAATCATTACAAATTGTGACGCATCAGAATATCCTATTCAAAGCAGGTGAACAAAATGAAAGATGTCAGTGAAAACTAACAAATGATTCTGGACACATTTTCAGATCTCTTAAAATATCACAACTAAACTTTGCCACACATGTTGGGGCTTACAAAGTGAATTCTCGAACACATTCTCTCCGCTTCTAGGGGCCTAGCCTTTCATTGTCCCACCACCACCACCACCACCATCACCACCACCACCACCACCAGCATCACCACCAGAACCATCACCACCAACACCACCAGCATCACTACCAGCATCATCACCACCACCACCACCATCACCACCACCACCACCACCATCACCACCACCACCACCACCACCACCAGAACCATCACCACCAAAACCACCAGCATCACCACCAGCATCATCACCACCACCACCAGCATTACCACCAGCATCACCACCAGAACTATCACCACCGCCACCACCACCACCACCACCACCAGCATCACCAACAAAACCATCAACACCACCACCACCACCAGCACCACCAACATCACCAACAAAACCATCAACACCACCACCACCACCAGCATCACCAACATCACCAACAAAACCATCAACACCACCACCACCACCAGCACCACCAACATCACCAACAAAACCATCAACACCACCACCACCACCAGCACCACCAGCACCACCAACATCACCAACAAAACCATCAACACCACCAGCACCACCAGCACCACCAACATCACCAACATCACCAACAAAACCATCAACACCACCACCACCACCAGCACCACCAGCACCACCAACATCACCAACAAAACCATCAACACCACCACCACCACCAGCATCACCAACAAAACCATCAACACCACCACCACCACCAGCATCACCAACAAAACCATCAACACCACCAGCACCACCAGCATCACCAACAAAACCATCAACACCACCAGCACCACCAGCATCACCAACAAAACCATCAACACCACCACCACCACCACCAGCATCACCAACAAAACCATCAACACCACCACCACCACCAGCATCACCAACAAAACCATCAACACCACCACCACCACCAGCATCACCAACAAAACCATCAACACCACCACCACCAGCAGGTTTATTTTAATAAATTAGAAAGAGAGAGTGAACATTTTCTTGACTTAAAACATCCTTTATTTTCATACTTGTTTTTCCATGACTAAATTAAAGCTGCCAACCTCATCCGCAGAATTCCAAGCTGTCTATTGCTAAACATTAATAATAACATCTTTAATCAACTCACAGAATTCCAAGCTGTCTATTGCTAAACATTAATAATAACATCTTTAATCAACTCACAGAATTCCAAGCTGTCTATTGCTAAACATTAATAATAACATCTTTAATCAACTCACAGAATTCCAAGCTGTCTATAGCTAAACATTAATAATAACATCTTTAATCAACTCACAGAATTCCAAGCTGTCTATAGCTAAACATTAATAATAACATCTTTAATCTATCCACAGAATTCCAAGCTGTCTATTGCTAAACATTAATAATAACAGAACTTTACTAGTAAAGCGCGAAAGGCATGTCCCGACAACATTTTTTCCACGAAGTGTTTGATGGAGACCACCCAGCTGGAATTAACAATGTCTTCAGCTTTCTGTAACTTCTTTAGTTTTCCACTCCCCCACCCCCTTTTTTTTTACTCTACTTTCTTTCTCCTAACTACCCCTCCCTATCGTCACCCTCTTTTCTTCTCTGGCAACATATTGGTGTTTATATGGTCTTGTCCTATTCACCAGTTTCACATTTTCTCCCTGCAGGTGTTTATGTTCTTCATTCATTATCTCTCCGCTCCCCCCCCCCCCCGACACCTTCTCCTCTAGCGGCTATCATGTTTCTATTGCCTTTCCCCACCCTTTTCTACCACTTGTTTTCCTCCTCTCTCCAAATTTTCTTTACGATTGGCTCTATCGGCGTATCCTTTGTGTGTCCCGCGTGGTCCCTATGCATCTTCTAATCGACACGCATTTCTGTTTCCTACTTCTGGAGGAGGCCATATTAAGATAAGTTCTTCATTTAGTTATTTATTTTTGTCTCGCTGTGCATGTAATCCTCGAAAAAGGCTCACGCCGAAATATTGGATGTTGTATGCTTTTCATTTATACATTCTCATACTTCTATTCTTTTTTCTCACTTTACTCACTCCCTCTGCCACTTTGTAAAACTACACTATACACCTCTATCTAACTTTATTATTTGAACAGAAAGGCCTTAATTTGAACATAAAAAAGACAGAGACTATGGTTATATCTAAGAAACAGAATCCACCAGCATGCAGTATAAAATTAAACGGAACTATTCTAATGCAGGTGCAGAAATTCAAATACCTTGGAGCAGTAATAACTTCAGATGGGAAATGCAAAACAGAAATTAGGAACAGAATATGTGAAGAAAAAACTACATTTCAGAGAATGAAAAACATTATGCAACACATCCTTATCAATGAGTGTTAGGAAATGAGCCCTAAAATGCTATATTGAACCTATCTTGTTATATGGAAGAGAATCATGGACAATAGACAAGTCTGCACAAAAATCATTGGAAGCAGCAGAAATGTGGTTTATTAGAAGAATGTTGCGAATCCCCTGGACAGCAAAAATAACTAATGAAGAATGTATGAGAAGAGCTGGAGAGACAAAAAATCTTGTCAAAAAAAAAATAAGAGAGAGACAATGTACTTTCATAGGACATGCAATGAGAAGAGGGGGCATTGAAAATATTATAACAACAGGAAAAATAGAAGGAAGAAGACCAAGAGGAAGACCAAGAGAAATGATACTGGACAGTCTGACGGGATGGTGTGAGAGGAGATCACTAACTGAGCTGATGGCCTGCATGAAGGATCGTGTACTCTGGAGAAGCATAATAGGCAACGCTAGTCGGCACGGCACCTGATGATGATGATGTTTATATTCACTTTAGAGCCCAACTCATACCAGCACACTACGGGTTCCCGAAGCAAAACATGTCCGCCGGATCGACACGCAGTGTGTTGTGTAGTATAAAAAGAGTTAGTTACAAGATACACGTGAGCGAGCAGTTAGCATGTTCACTCTCCGCTCATCACTGATACATACGACAATTTAAACGTTTTTTTCCTCTTTTTCACTTGTCCCACAACAATCTCCCACATCGCCATTGTTTTTAATCATCTTTGCCGTTCTTGTCACATTTTATTTAGCTGTCTCCCGGGAGCCATCAACACCACCACCACCAGCATCACCACCAGAACCACCAACACCACCACCATCACCACCAGAACCATCAACACCACCACCACCACCAGCATCACTACCAGAACTATCACCACCACCACCACCACCACCACCAGCATCACCAACAAAACCATCAACACCACCACCACCAGCAGGTTTATTTTAATAAATTAGAAAGAGAGAGTGAACATTTTCTTGACTTAAAACATCCTTTATTTTCATACTTGTTTTTCCATGACTAAATTAAAGCTGCCAATCTCATCCACAGAATTCCAAGCTGTCTATTGCTAAACAATAACAGAACTTTACTAGTAAAGCGCGAAAGGCATGTCCCGACAACATTTTTTCCACGAAATGTTTGATGGAGACCACCCAGCTGGAATTAACAATGTCTTCAGCTTTCTGTAACTTCTTTAGTTTTCCACTCCCCCCCCCTTTTTTTTCTTACTATACATTCTTTCTCCTAGCTACCCCTCCCTATCGTCACCCCCTTTTCTTCTCTGGCAACATATTGGTGTTTATAGGGTCTTGTCATATTCACCAGTTTCACATTTTCTCCCTGCAGGTGTTTATGTTCTTCATTCATTATCTCTCCGCTCCCCCCCCCCCCCGACACCTTCTCCTCTAGCGGCTATCATGTTTCTATTGCCTTTCCCCACCCCTTTCTACCACTTGTTTTCCTCCTCTCTCCAAATTTTCTTTACGATTGGCTCTATCGGCGTATCCTTTGTGTGTCCCGCGTGGTCCCTATGCATCTTCTAATCGACACGCATTTCTGTTTCCTACTTCTGGAGGAGGCCATATTAAGATAAGTTCTTCATTTAGTTATTTATTTTTGTCTCGCTGTGCATGTAATCCTCGAAAAAGGCTCACGCCGAAATATTGGATGTTGTATGCTTTTCATTTATACATTCTCATACTTCTATTCTTTTTTCTCACTTTACTCACTCCCTCTGCCACTTTGTAAAACTACACTATACACCTCTATCTAACTTTATTATTTGAACAGAAAGGCCTTAATTTGAACATAAAAAAGACAGAGACTATGGTTATATCTAAGAAACAGAATCCACCAGCATGCAGTATAAAATTAAACGGAACTATTCTAATGCAGGTGCAGAAATTCAAATACCTTGGAGCAGTAATAACTTCAGATGGGAAATGCAAAACAGAAATTAGGAACAGAATATGTGAAGAAAAAACTACATTTCAGAGAATGAAAAACATTATGCAACACATCCTTATCAATGAGTGTTAGGAAATGAGCCCTAAAATGCTATATTGAACCTATCTTGTTATATGGAAGAGAATCATGGACAATAGACAAGTCTGCACAAAAATCATTGGAAGCAGCAGAAATGTGGTTTATTAGAAGAATGTTGCGAATCCCCTGGACAGCAAAAATAACTAATGAAGAATGTATGAGAAGAGCTGGAGAGACAAAAAATCTTGTCAAAAAAAAAATAAGAGAGAGACAATGTACTTTCATAGGACATGCAATGAGAAGAGGGGGCATTGAAAATATTATAACAACAGGAAAAATAGAAGGAAGAAGACCAAGAGGAAGACCAAGAGAAATGATACTGGACAGTCTGACGGGATGGTGTGAGAGGAGATCACTAACTGAGCTGATGGCCTGCATGAAGGATCGTGTACTCTGGAGAAGCATAATAGGCAACGCTAGTCGGCACGGCACCTGATGATGATGATGTTTATATTCACTTTAGAGCCCAACTCATACCAGCACACTACGGGTTCCCGAAGCAAAACATGTCCGCCGGATCGACACGCAGTGTGTTGTGTAGTATAAAAAGAGTTAGTTACAAGATACACGTGAGCGAGCAGTTAGCATGTTCACTCTCCGCTCATCACTGATACATACGACAATTTAAACGTTTTTTTCCTCTTTTTCACTTGTCCCACAACAATCTCCCACATCGCCATTGTTTTTAATCATCTTTGCCGTTCTTGTCACATTTTATTTAGCTGTCTCCCGGGAGATCACTGTTCTTATAATCTTGACCGCCCTTGTCACATTTTATTTAGCTGTCTCCAGGGAGATCACTGTTCTTATAATCTTGGCCGTTCTTGTCACATTTTATTTAGCTGTCTCCAGGGAGATTACTGTTCTTATCATCTTGGCCGTTCTTGTCACATTTTATTTAGCTGTCTCCCAGGAGATCACTGTTCTTATAATCTTGGCCGTTCTTGTCACATTTTATTTAGCTGTCTCCAGGGAGATCACTGTTCTTATAGTCTTGGCCGTTCTTGTCACATTTTATTTAGCTGTCTCCCAGGAGATCACTGTTCTTATAATCTTGGCCGTTTTTGTCACATTTTATTTAGCTGTCTCCCGGGAGATCACTGTTCTTATAATCTTGGCCGTTTTTGTCACATTTTATTTAGCTGTCTCCTGGGAGATCACTGTTCTTATAATCTTGGCCGTTTTTGTCACATTTTATTTAGCTGTCTCCCAGGAGATCACTGTTCTTATAATCTTGGCCGTTTTTGTCACATTTTATTTAGCTGTCTCCCAGGAGATCACTGTTCTTATAATCTTGGCCGTTTTTGTCACATTTTATTTAGCTGTCTCCCAGGAGATCACTGTTCTTATAATCTTGGCCGTTCTTGTCACATTTTATTTAGCTGTCTGATCAGTTAAAAAATACGGACAGAGTTTATTTTTCCCATTTACGGTATGAAGACATATAGAGTCTTTAAAATATGTATTGTTTGTACGGGCGTACGTGTGCCCTATTTCATAAGAAACTTTCACAGTTTGTGGACCCATGAAAGCAGATGATACTTGGACACAGCCCCCCCCCTCTCTCTCTCTCTCTCTCTCTCTCACTCTCTTTCACACACACACCCTCTCATCTTTGTATTATAAACGAAACTGACACAGTTCTATCATTTAAAACAATGGAGCTTCACATGGACCAGGCTGGGTTCGGTTGTGTTCACGTTGCTAGATTTATCTTTGATATTGAAAATATTTCTTGCAGGGATATGCCATAATAAAACTATAGCTCCAACCTAACTCTTATAGCGTGGCCTGATCTACTTCCTTAGCTGACTACCAGAGCGTGGCATGATCTACTTCCTTAGCTGACTACCAGAGCGTGGCATGATCTACTTCCTTAGCTGACTACCAGAGCGTGGCATGATCTACTTCCTTAGCTGACTACCAGAGCGTGGCATGATCTACTTCCTTAGCTGACTACCAGAGCGTGGCATGATCTACTTCATCATTTGATTACCAGAGCGTGGCATAATCTACTTCATCATTTGATTACAAGTGCGTGGCATGATCTACTTCCCTAGCTGACTACCAGAGCGTGGCATGATCTACTTCATCATTTGATTACCAGAGCGTGGCATGATCTACTTCATCATTTGATTACCAGAGCGTGGCATGATCTACTTCATCATTTGATTACAAGTGCGTGGCATAATCTACTTCATCATTTGATTACAAGTGCGTGGCATGATCTACTTCCTTAGCTGACTACCAGAGCGTGGCATGATCTACTTCATCATTTGATTACCAGAGCGTGGCATAATCTACTTCATCATTTGATTACAAGTGCGTGGCATGATCTACTTCCTTAGCTGACTACCAGAGCGTGGCATGACCTACTTCATCATTTGATTACAAGTGCGTGGCATGATCTACTTCCCTAGCTGACTACCAGAGCGTGGCATGATCTACTTCATCATTTGATTATCAGAGCGTGGCATGATCTACTTCATCATTTGATTACCAGAGCGTGGCATGATCTACTTCATCATTTGATTACCAGAGCGTGGCATGATCTACTTCATCATTTGATTACAAGTGCGTGGCATGATCTACTTCCTTAGCTGACTACCAGAGCGTGGCATGATCTACTTCATCATTTGATTACCAGAGCGTGGCATGATCTACTTCATAATTTGATTATCAGTGCGTGACATGATCTACTTTTATCAGGTGATAATCAATGTGAGGTATGATCTAATTTTATTGGTTGAAAGTCGATGTGCAGTATAATCTACTTTCCTCAGCTGACTACCAGAGCATGGTATGACCTACTGTCTTATTACGAGACGTCAGAGATCAGATAATCAAGGATTTCAAAAGGAATTTTGTAATGGAGTCCAAAAACTATGTCTTTCCTGTCTCTTACAGTTGATACATCAAAATGTGCTGAGAATTTTCGTGGTGATTCATCAAACTGTACTGAAAATTTTCTTGATCTCAACTTTTTAACAAGTTATTTTTCCTCGTCTTTAGTCATCTCATGTGTTCTTTTCTGTGTTATTGCCCAGTGGCATTCCTTTGACACCCTTGTTCTGCAGAACTGTTTGGACAAAAGCTGATATTGCTGGCTTAATCAAATCCTCCCCTACATTTTTTTTTGTTTTCCTGGTTGAGATAAGAGCAGAGAAATTTCATAACCGGCTTCAAGAGTAACACTTTGGGCAGCAATTTGTACAGAGAATAGTGAATCTTTTGTTGATCTTTTTTTCTAACTTTTTCTTTAGGAAAATAAATTTGTTCAAATCATAGTTCACATCAGCGCTATGTTAAATTATAGTTCACATCAGCACTATGTTAAATCATAGTTCACATCAGCACTATGTTAAATCATAGTTCACATCAGCGCTATGTTAAATCATAGTTCACATCAGCGCTATGTTCGCACCAGTGATGTTTCGTCTTCAAGTGTGCTTCTACACATTGATTCGCTGGTCAAAATTGGCAGAAGAGAATGCTGACAGTTCAACACGAGGAACGGCCTTCACCTTCAAACACTCATCTGAATACTGACCAACATTTTTCTTGCTTGCCCCGTTCATTTTGGGCATGAGCTTAGTAACTGAAAGCTGAAGCAAAAAATGTTTACAAAATTTACTTTCCGCATATGTGGTTCATACAAGGAGATTAATGACGTATAAAATCTATTCTACTACACATATAATAATATATTATAACTCATATGATAACGAATACGATAACGCATGTAATAAATAACAAGTTAAAAAGAAAAAGTAAAATTTTGAAAGTCTATCGCCACAAGTAGAGAAAAAGAAGCAACACATTTTGAGAGATTATGTTTTCAGGTGTCAAACGAACCTACTTCACCTGTGCCAGTGTTCATTTTATTTCAGTTTTATTTCTGGTAAACCAGAAAATTAACATGTAAAAATGTTACATTAAAAAAAAAATATCTACAGTACTGGTTCACAGCTTCAGATTGTGCGACCCAGATTCCCGAGCGCTGATTTGAAATAGGGTCCCCAGAATATATTATGAAAAATAGTTACAAGGCGTCAGGGAAATCCTCCTACGTTATGTTTTCTAACTTTAAATATTACAGTAATAGCAATCAGTTAGTTATTTGCATGTCCCTTGCGGAGCTTTGCCTCCCTAACAGCTCTCCTGTAGGCCTCTCGGTTGTAAGCAAGATGCCCTGCTACTGATGCGTCAGTTTTGGAGATTATCAACAACAACAGCAATCACATTGTCTATTATTTGTCAAAATACATTTTAAAAAATTTATTGCTTAAAAAAATGTTTTTCATGGGTCGAAGGTAACGTTTCTAGTTTTGGGTCGTGCTTTAAATAAATTGGAACCGCTGATCTACAGTTTGTGACTGCCATCACTTTGTTCCGGGTCAGGGCCGTCAAGGTGATTGGCGCTCTATAAATTTGAATCGTAAAGTCATATCTCTTGCCCGAAGATAAAGGTGAAGATAGGTGCATATACAAGAGGGTCCAAGTCTCGTTGGCCACACAGTGGCAATCATGACTGGTAATCTTCAACAATAATCAGGAAAGAATATTCCTAGAACAATGTCTTTCCTGTCTCTTACAGTTGATACATCAAAATGTGCTGAGAATTTTCGTGGTGATTCATCAAACTGTACTGAAAATTTTCTTGATCTCAACTTTTTAACAAGTTATTTTTCCTCGTCTTTAGTCATCTCATGTGTTCTTTTCTGTGTTATTGCCCAGTGGCATTCCTTTGACACCCTTGTTCTGCAGAACTGTTTGGACAAAAGCTGATATTGCTGGCTTAATCAAATCCTCCCCTATTTTGTTTTCCTGGTTGAGATAAGAGCAGAGAAATTTCATAACCGGCTTCAAGAGTAACACTTTGGGCAGCAATTTGTACAGAGAATAGTGAATCTTTTGTTGATCTTTTTTTCTAACTTTTTCTTTAGGAAAATAAATTTGTTCAAATCATAGTTCACATCAGCGCTATGTTAAATTATAGTTCACATCAGCACTATGTTAAATCATAGTTCACATCAGCACTATGTTAAATCATAGTTCACATCAGCGCTATGTTAAATCATAGTTCACATCAGCGCTATGTTCGCACCAGTGATGTTTCGTCTTCAAGTGTGCTTCTACACATTGATTCGCTGGTCAAAATTGGCAGAAGAGAATGCTGACAGTTCAACACGAGGAACGGCCTTCACCTTCAAACACTCATCTGAATACTGACCAACATTTTTCTTGCTTGCCCCGTTCATTTTGGGCATGAGCTTAGTAACTGAAAGCTGAAGCAAAAAATGTTTACAAAATTTACTTTCCGCATATGTGGTTCATACAAGGAGATTAATGACGTATAAAATCTATTCTACTACACATATAATAATATATATTATAACTCATATGATAACGAATACGATAACGCATGTAATAAATAACAAGTTAAAAAGAAAAAGTAAAATTTTGAAAGTCTATCGCCACAAGTAGAGAAAAAGAAGCAACACATTTTGAGAGATTATGTTTTCAGGTGTCAAACGAACCTACTTCACCTGTGCCAGTGTTCATTTTATTTCAGTTTTATTTCTGGTAAACCAGAAAATTAACATGTAAAAATGTTACATTAAAAAAAAAATATCTACAGTACTGGTTCACAGCTTCAGATTGTGCGACCCAGATTCCCGAGCGCTGATTTGAAATAGGGTCCCCAGAATATATTATGAAAAATAGTTACAAGGCGTCAGGGAAATCCTCCTACGTTATGTTTTCTAACTTTAAATATTACAGTAATAGCAATCAGTTAGTTATTTGCATGTCCCTTGCGGAGCTTTGCCTCCCTAACAGCTCTCCTGTAGGCCTCTCGGTTGTAAGCAAGATGCCCTGCTACTGATGCGTCAGTTTTGGAGATTATCAACAACAACAGCAATCACATTGTGTATATTATTTGTCAAAATACATTTTAAAAAATTTATTGCTTAAAAAATGTTTTTCATGGGTCGAAGGTAACGTTTCTAGTTTTGGGTCGTGCTTTAAATAAATTGGAACCGCTGATCTACAGTTTGTGACTGCCATCACTTTGTTCCGGGTCAGGGCCGTCAAGGTGATTGGCGCTCTCTAAATTTGAATCGTAAAGTCATATCTCTTGCCCGAAGATAAAGGTGAAGATAGGTGCATATACAAGAGGGTCCAAGTCTCGTTGGCCACACAGTGGCAATCATGACTGGTAATCTTCAACAATAATCAGGAAAGAATATTCCTAGAACAATGTCCTTGAAGTCTGCAGCAGTCTGTTACAGAATGCTGACTCATACCCCCCTCCCTAAACTCCAAATGTGAAGATTGGACTTGTCCATGACGTCACGTGCTTTCATCCTGACAATGATCCAGCCAATCAAATAATTTCCTGTCGCGTGCGTCAACTTAAGACACGATAGTGACGTCACAGACTGCAGCAGACGACAACTGAAGGTCACAGGCCGGCAAGGTCACAAACAGTTCCAGAAGTTTCAGTCAGGGACAAGGAACATGGAGACCAAAACGGTAACACGATCATCCCAGGCTGACATGCTTTCCCAAGAGCCGGCTCCCAGCAAGGACAACATGGCTGACTCGTCGCTGAAGGAGAAGAAGATCCTCCATGGCCGGCGCCAGCAGAGACATAGCACGGAGATCGGCTCAGAGTATCACAGGTGGTGGGTCGTCCGACAGGCTCTGGGCTTCGAGACCAACGAACACATCGCCGGCTTGCTGTTGGATGGGTAAGAGACAGATCGTGCAGAGACCGAGTGTGTGCTTTTGTTTTGTTATGTGAGAATGAAAGTGGTGGGCAGAGAGTGAGCAGGCCGTGTATCTGCTGCACATAGTCAGTTTTCATTCACGGCTGTAATGCCCAGCTGGTCAACCTCTTCTTCGAGAACCCGTAGCGTTTGTGACTGACCGCCCAAGCATGTCTGGGTGTTCCAGAGTCCCACACAATACTCTGTCTCCAGTCACTTTATCAAAGCTAGTTCCATTGATATCTCTGTCAGCCATAAAACTAGAAAAGACACGGTCAGCAGATGACAGCTCTACAGGACTGGTTCTTCCGATTCGTCCAAAAACGGATATGCCCACTAGGGATATGGTGATGTCAGCAAATGACAGCTAGATAAGTCCCTGTTGAATATTCAAATTGTTGCTCGGTAGACAGGAAGTTTTATTACTGACCGGTTGTGTAGTCAGGAAGTTCTATAACATGACCAGTTATGTAGACAGGAAGTTCTATAACTAGACCAGTTATGTAGACAGGAAGTTCTATAACTAGACCAGTTATGTAGACAGAAAGTCCTATGACAAGTTGTGTAAACAGGAAGTTCTATAAATAGACCAGTTATGTAAACAGGAAGTTCTATAACTAGACCAGTTACATAGACAGGAAGTTCTATAACTAGACCAGTTATATAAACAGGAAGTTCTGTAGCTAGACCAGTTATGTAGACAGGAAGTTCTATGACTAGACAAGTTGTTTAAACAGAAAGTTCTATAACTAGACCAGTTATATAAACAGGAAGTTCTATAGCTAGACCAGTTATGTAGACAGGAAGTCCTATGACTAGACAAGTTGTGTAAACAGAAAGTTCTATAACTAGACCAGTTATATACACAGGAAGTTCTATAACTAGATCAGTTATATACACAGGAAGTTCTATAACTAGACCAGTTATGTAGACAGTAAGTCCTATGACTGGAACATTTATGTAAACAGGAAGTTCTGTAAATGGAACATTTATGTAGACAGGAAGTTCTATAACTAGAACAGTTATGTAAGCAGCATCTTCTGCTTCTGTAACTAGAAGTTCTACAACTAGAACAGTTATGTAAGCAGCATCTTCTGCTTCTGTAACTAGAAGTTCTACAACTAGAACAGTTATGTAAGCAGCATCTTCTGCTTCTGTAACTAGAAGTTCTACAACTAGAACAGTTATGTAAGCAGCATCTACTGCTTCTGTAACTAGAAGTTCTACAACTAGAACAGTTATGTAAGCAGCATCTTCTGCTTCTGTAACTAGAAGTTCTACAACTAGAACAGTTATGTAAGCAGCATCTTCTGCTTCTGTAACTAGAACAGTGATATCTTATCTTGTATCCTTCCCGTGTCGTTAAACATCACATAGGGCTGGCAAAGTAATTCGCCAATTTTCCCTGTTTTCAGCGAGCTTTTCAACCTCATCAAGGGATGTTATACCTATTAATTTGGCCTCTCTTAACAATGTCCTCTTCAGAGTTTCACGCGGTCTGCCTCTTTTTCTTTGGCCTGTTGTGTTCCACTTGATAGCTCGTTTTGGGATTCTCTGACTGTTTCTTCGCATCACGTGACCAACATATGTCCATCTCCATTTCCTGATCACCCATGAGACTGGTTGTTGTTCAGTCATCTGTCTTATCTCTGCATTGTTCTTGGATTTATTCCACTTTATACCAAGTATTTTCCTTAGGCATTTGTTTTCAGAAGAGTCTAATTTCTTGTCTATTTCTTTAGTTGTTTTCCAGCTTTCACATGCATAAATGAGGGCGGATATTACATTTCAATTGAATAGTCTTAACTTGGTTTTTGTGGTTATAACTTTTGAATGCCATATGTTCTCAAGATTCTTGAAGATCGATGCTGCTTTTGCAATTCTGATTCTAATTTCCTTTCTGGTATTATCATCCTGGTCTATGTAGCTGCGAAGGAATGCAGATTGTTTGACTTCTTCAACATCTGTCCCTTTTACACATACTTTTCCATTTTGCTCAATAAGAAGTTTCATTATTTTTGTTTTGTCCATGTTAATTTCAAGTCCTATTTTGCTAGCCAGTGAAGACAGGACATCTGTTTTTTTCTTGCATCGAATTCACATTGTCACTGATAAGAATTATCTTCTCTTATATCTTATATCCTTCCCGTGCCGTTAGACGTCACATAGGGCTCGCAAAGTAGTTCGCCAATTTTTCCTGTCTTCGGCGAGTCTTTCAACCTCAACAAAGGATTTTATGCCTGTTAACTTGGCCTCTCTTAATAATGTCCTCTTCAGAGTTTCACGCGGTCTGCCCCTTTTTCTTCGGCCTGTTGTGTTCCACTTGATAGCTTGTTTTGGGATTCTCTGATCATTTCTTCTCATCAAGTGACCAACATATGTCCATCTCCTTTTCCTGATCACCCGTGAGACTGGTTGTTGTTCAGTCATCTGTCTTATCTCTGCATTGTTCTTGAATTCATTCCACTTGATGCCGAGTATTTTCCTTAGGCATTTGTTTTCAAAAGAGTCTAATTTCTTGTCTATTTCTTTAGTTGTTTTCCAGCTTTCGCATGCATAAATGAGGGTGGATATTACATTTGAATTGAATAGTCTTAACTTGGTTTTTTTGATAAGAATTATGTCATCAGCAAAATCAAAATCTTCTAGTTGAGTCCCATGTAACCAATCAAAACTTATGTTACCTTTGCAGTATTTTTTCATTATGAAGTCTCTCGCAATTCCAAAAAGCACAGGAGACATTATACATCCTTGTTTCATGCTTGTTTCAATCTGGAACCATTCACTTGTCTCTTCTTCTGTTTTGACTGCACAAACATATCTGTTGTAGAGGTCCTTAAAAATGTTGACAATTTTAGATGGTATTCCGTATAGACTTAAAATTCTCCACAATGAATCTCTGCGTATGCTATCAAATGCCTTTTTAAAGTCTATGAAGTTCATTATTAATGGTTTCTACTTTTCAATAAGTTCTTCAAGTATTACTCTTAGAGTAAAGATCTGGTCGAGACAGCTTCTCCCTTTTCGAAATCCTGCTTGTTCTTCTCTCGTTGCAGTATCCACTATAAAGTCTATTCAAAATGACTTTGCAAAATACTTTTTGACACAACTGATATTAAGGTTACTCCTCTCCAATTGTTACAGTCACTAAGGCTGCCTTTTTTTTATTTTTTATTTTCACAATGATTTCTATTTTTTCCATTTAGAAGGGACATTTTTTTCTTTCCAAATCTACATTCTCTGTAGATGTCTCATGTTGTCACTACTGATAGCTTTTAACATTTTGGGTGTTATTTCATCTTCACTTGCAGCTTTGTTGTTAGCCATTAAATCCACTGCTGTTTCAATTTCATGCAATGTAATTTCATCTAGGTTGACATTTAGTTGTGGGTCTGGTAAGTCGGTTTCAAGGTTTATCAGTTCTTTTTGGTGTGGTTGATTAAGTATTTCTTGGAAGTGTTCAACCCCTCTTTGCTTTTGGTCTTTACTTGATGTTAATAGGGTTCCAGTTTTGCTAAGGATTGGTCTTTCTTTAGATGTAATAGTACCTGTTAGCCTCTTTTGTATGTTATATAAAGTTTTGCTGTCTCCTGTTTATGGTACTTTCTCTGCCTCTTTCGCCATATTGTCTGTGTAATCTCTTTTATCTCTTCTAGTTGAACTTTTTACTTTATTGTCTAGTTCTTTGTATGTTGTTTTCGCAAGATCATTTCCAAGATCTGTCTTTACATTGAACGTGTGAACCGGTGATATGACAGGCTGTATATTCACTGTAATTGTGGAGCTGAGAAAGCTAACACTTCTTTTGTTCCAGAAATTGAAGCAAAGCCCATAGTTTCACTTTGACAACAACAAGAACATACAACAAGGTCTTGAGAGTTTATTTTCTGTCTACTAGAAAGTTTGATGTTATTGGCCATGTTCAGCTATACAGAGTGTTTCTTAGAACTTTGAACATTTCGAAGTCATATGATTTGTATGTGCCATATCATAGAATTTTGAATGTAATGTGATTTATATGTGCCATATCATAGAACTTTGAATGTAATGTGATTTGTATATGCCATATCGTGGTTAGCGGGGTAGGGGTATCCCCTATCAAAGGAGAAGTAAGACGCCTCCTTACCTCCGTTAGTCTACGGGACACCCTTGGGCAAGGTGGAGTACCCGTATAGCCCCCCGATCAGGGTGACGTGAAGCCATGGGAGCAGGTGGTGGATGGAACAGGAGAGCAGCCGACAGATAATGTTGGTTATGGTCACCATTCTATGATGGTAGGCAGATGATCTCAATGTAGGGACAATGGCTACGATCACTGACTAGTACAGTCACTGCCCGGAAGGAAAGCAATGGTAAACTACCTTCTGGAAACATACCAAGAAACCCAAGCAGCAATCATGGAAAGTCAAATAGGAAAAAGATCTGGTGGTGAGTCCCTCAGGCCAGATAGATCTAATTTTAACACTGGGGAAGAGTGAGGCAGAGGTCGGTACTAGTAATTGTGATGACGGACAAAATCCTGACGGTGTTACCAAGGAAAACCCCTGTATCAAACTAAAAAGAAAAATAAGAGTAGGAACATGGAATGTAAGAAGTATGTATGAGGGAAAATATCAAGTAATAAGTGACGAGATGAAAAGAACGCGGATACACATTTTGGGAATCTGCGAACATCGATGGAAAGGATCAGGACACTTTAAGAGCAAGAATGATAATATATTTATATATTCTGGCGGAGAAGTAGGAGGAAAGAATGGAGTGGCTTTTTATTTGGACAAATCAACATCAAAAGCATTACTAGGCTACAATCCAGTAAGTGATAGAATCCTAACAATCAGACTTAAGGGCATTCCTAGAAATGTAACAGTCATCCAGGTATATGCACCTACATCAGCAGCAGAAGAAGATGAAGTAGAACATTTTTATAACACACTGCAGACGACAATGGACCAGGTACGGAAAAATGATATTGTATTTATAATGGGTGATTTTAATGCAAAAATTGGTACAGAAAGAGCAGAAGATGAAGGACAAGTTGTAGGGAAATTTAGCATAGGACACAGAAATGAGGCAGGTGACAATCTAATGGCGTTTTGTATGGAAAATGAGCTAATGATCGCTAACACACTTTTTAAACAACATCCAAGAAGACTTTACACATGGACATCACCTGATGGGAAAACCAGGAATCAAATAGATTACATTTTAGTGCAGAGAAGGTGGAGGTCAAGCATAACATCAGCAAAAACTTTACCAAGTGCTTATTGTGACACGGACCATGAGTTATTAATAGCAGACATGAAGATAAAGCTAAAAAAGATAGTTATGGGATCAAGACCACTCCGCTTTGACCTTACAAATATACCAGAACAATACGGTATAGAAGTGAAGAACCGTTTCGAAATCCTGATGGCTGTACAGGAAGAGATGACACCAGATGAATTGGCTACGCAGGCCAAAGATATCTTAGTAACAACAGCTAAAGACATGGTTCCAGTAAAGAAAACACAAAAGAATAGATGGATCACAGCAGGTACACTAGAACTGATAAAACAATGTAGAGAAATGAAGACGCAATGGAGAGTGACAAACAACAACAAAGATAAATATAAAACTTTAACAAAAGAAGTACGAAGAAACATAAGAAAAGACAAAAAACAATACATACAAGATTGTTGTGAAAGAATAGAAGAACATCAGAGGTGTGGAAGAGATAGTGAAATGTTTAAAGAAATGAAGACATTGACGAGAAATGTCACACCTAAGCTAAATGTAATTTGTGATGAGATGGGGAATACCCTGACAGAGACAGAGGAAATTCTGGAAAGATGGAAGGAATATTGCAAAAGAATGTATGAAACAACCGACTGTGGAAGCAGAAATCAACAGTGTGAATTATTATTGGAGGAGAAAGAACCCGAGCCGACAATGGAAGAAGTTTTATGGGCAATAAAGAGTCTGAAAAATGGTAAATCACCAGGATGTGATGAGATAACCGCTGAATTTATTAAAGCAGGAGGAAAGGAGTGTGCAACAATCTATCATGCACTATGTAAAAAGATATGGCATTCAGGTATTTGGCCAAAAGAATGGAAAAGAACTGTATTCATACCACTGCCAAAAAAGGGTAACCTGAAATTATGCACCAACTACAGAACTGTTGCCCTGATTAGTCATGCCAGTAAAATTCTGTTAAAAATCATAATGGGTAGACTTCGAAAGAATAGAAGAAGAAGTCAATATGGTCCAAGCTGGCTTCAGGCAAGGCAGAGGATCAAGAGATCATATATTCAATCTAAGATTAATAATAGAGAAATGCAGGGAGTTTAATGTGAATCTATATTTATCCTTTATAGACTACTCAAAGGCATTTGATTGTGTACAACACCAGAAACTTTGGGAAATAATGGAAAAAATGGGATTTCCAACACATTTGATACAATTAACATCACTGCTGTATTTAGACCAACAAGCAGCAGTAAGAATAAATGGTGAAACAACAACTTGGTTGACATAAAACAAGGGGTCCGTCAGGGGTGCATATTGTCACCCTACTTATTTAACTTGTATACTGAAAATATAATGAGGAATGTTAGAGAAGATGTAGACAAAGAATATTACGATGCCATAACAGTTGGAGGTTATGAAATACCAGAGATTAGATATGCTGATGACACAGTATTGCTGTCCACAACACAAGAAGGAATGGAAAAACTAATTATGTCAGTCCGCAAGAACAGCGAAGAGCAGAACCTCTATCTTAATGCAAAGAAAACTAAAGTGATGACAACTGACAAAACAGACAAGGCAACTGAAATATGTATCAGTGGGGAAAAACTGGAAGAAGTGGAGAGTTTTGAATATCTTGGATCACTACTAACTAATAATGGAGATACAATGCAGGAAATTAAAAGGAGGACATCTGTTGCTCTTCAGAAAGTAAAACAAATAAAGAATCTGTGGAGAGGAGCAGACAGAACCACAAAAATAAAATTTTTAAGGGCATGCATCTTTCCCATCGTAACATATGCATGTGAGACCTGGACACTTAACAAAACAGCTGAGAAGCATATAAATGCCTTTGAATGTAAATGCTATAGAAGAGTTCTCCAAATATCGTGGACACAAAAAAGAACAAATATATCTATACTACAGGAGCTTAATATTGAAGAAGGCTGGCTAGTGAAGAGGATTAAAGAGAGAAAACTTAAATATTTTGGCCACATTAAACGTCATGATACTTTGGAGAGGACCGTATTGGAAGGATACATGGTGGGAAAAAGAAAAAGAGGAAGACCGAGACGAAGATGGCTGCAGGACATCGTTGATGATCTGGAAATGGATGCAGCAGCAGCAGGCCATCTTGCTCACAACCGAGAGGCCTACAGGAGTGCTGTTTGGGAGGCAAAGTTCCGCAAGGGACAAGCAAAGGAATGAATGAATGATATGCCATATCATAGAACTTTGAATGTAATGTTATTTGTAGATGCCATGTTAAACTGTTCCACGTGACAGAGTATGTCACTCAGCCATACTTTAGAAGTGAACTTTCTTGTGATGAGATCTTGCATTGACTGGTAATTCATGCACAGCACAGTTTTCTTTATCTTTCTTTTTTCTGCTCGTGCGTCTGCATATTTTGCCATTATATATATTTTTTTTTTTTTTAACTCCTCCCTCAACCTTTTACTGGAGACAAATACTGTCTGCATGTGTTAATCATCTTCCCCCCCCCCACCCTCTTTCCAGAAATGTGGCTGACATATTAGGTTGTAGAAAACTTTAGTTTTCACACAGACTTTGTTGGTGACACAAGTTTCCAGATATGAAGCACTTTCGTGAACATTCAGCATCAGAATAATCAAACAACTTGGGTTGTGGAGTCAGGATAGGTGTCACAGAGTCAGAATCAGTGTTACATAGTTTTACATAGAGTCAGTGTTACACAGTCGGGGTCAGTGTTACACAATCAGAGTCAGTGTTGCACAATCAGAGTCAGTGTTACATGCAGGCAGAATTAGTGCTACATAGAATCAGTGCTGCATAGTAAGTGTTGCATAGTCAGACTCAGTGTTACATAATCGGTCAGTGATACACAGACAGTCAGTGTTACACAGTATTACATCATCAGTATTATGCAGAGTTAGTGTTGCAGAGCCAGAGTCAGTGTTACATAGTTTTACAAATAACCAGTGTTACATTGTCAGAGTCAAGTGTTACATAGAATCAGTATCACATAGTCAGAGTCAGTGTTACACAGTCACTGTTACATAGGCAATCACTGTTACATAGAGTCAGTGTTATATAGAGTCAATTTTACATAGAGTCAGTGTTACATAGACAGCCAGTGTAATATAGACAGGCAATGGTACATACAGTTGGTGTTACAAAGTCAGCTTTACATAGACAGTCAGTATTACACAGACAGCCAATTTTTTATAGTGTCAGTTTTACGTAGGCAGTCCGTGAGTTGGTGTTACATAGTCAGTATTACATAGTCAGTGTTATATAGACAACCAGTGTTATATAGACAACCAGTGTTATACAGAATCATTGTTACATAGCACTACATAGACAGAGTCAATGTCATGGAGTTGGAGTCAGTGGGGAGGCTAGAATCAATTTTGAGTGGAGTCTGAGATTTAGCGTACAAACTCCATAACCTTGTCAGCAACCTTATACTGACCACTGCTTATTAGAAACATGATCTAGGTGACAAGAAAACTGAAAGTTGGCAATGACCTATGAGGAAGGGAAAGTAGCAGCAAAATAAATGTGTAAATAATTGACATCTGTTGGGGAGGGGAGGAGTTTATCAAAGTGATTGACAGTGAGGTAGGATAATATTAGTCTTTTGCTGGGCCTTCCTATCAATACTGATATTAACATTGCTGATGTTGATGTTGCTGATATTAATATTGCTGATGTTGATATTGATTGGAGTTTGCTGCTGCTTGTTATATAACCACCCGTCATACTGAATGTCATCTGTGTTTTGTTGAAAATATCTTAATCACATCAGTTTAACATATCCTACTCTAGATTATGTGATAAGTGTTTTATATCACACTTATTTTAATGTAACATTTCCCACTCAGATTATGTCATGAATGTTAATATCACAGTCACTTTAATTTAACATCACCCATTACATGGTAATTGGAGGGCATGGTCATTGGAGGTACAATATTTCCACACAAAGATACATAAAACAACATGGATATCTCCAGATGATAGAACTAGAAAAGAGATAGATCATTTTTTTTTATTAGAAAGCAATACAGAACATCTCTGATAGATGTAATGGCATATAAGGGTGCAGATGTCAACAATGATCACAATCTGTGTATCTCCTTATATCTTATATCCTTCCCGTGCCGTTAAATGTCATATAGGGCTCGCAAGGTAGTTCACCAATTTTTCCTGTCTTCGGTGAGTTTTTCAACCTCATCAAGGGATTCTGTGCCTGTTAATTTGGCCTCCCGTAACAATATCCTCTTCAGAATTTCACACGGTCTGCCTCTTTTTTCTCTGGCTTGTTTTATTCCACTTGATAGTTTGTTTTGGGATTCTCTGATCGTTTCTTCTCATCACGTGACCAATATATGTCCATCTCCTTTTCCTGATCACCCATGAGACTGGTTCAGTCATTTGTCTTATCTCTGCATTGTTCTTGAATTCGTTCCATTTGATGCTGAGTATTTTCCTTAGGCATTTGTTTTCAAAAGAGTCTAATTTCTTGTCTATTTCTTTAGTTGTTTTCCAGCTTTCGCATGCATAAATGAGGGTGGATATTACATTTGAATTGAATAGTCCTAACTTGGTTTTTGTACTTATAACTTTCAATCTGTGTATGGGAAAAATAAAACTAAAACTGAAACGCTATTAGAAGAATCAATACACAGAAAGTAAACAGCCACAGCTTACAAGAAGAAAATACGAACAGTATATTCAATCAGGAAATTGCCAATCATTCCACAACAATCAGTGAAATAGAGGAGATAGGTATAGATGAATTATGGAATTCTTACAGCACAGCCATAATCACAGCAGCAAAAGCAAGCGCTGGACTGAAAAAGCCAAATAGTAAAGCATGAATATCAGAAAACTATGGAAGTACATAAAGAATAGGACCACTGTACCCTACCACGCATGATCGTAAAAGGCGACTAAGGAGGGTTCAGCATAGGGCCAGCAGCCCTATCTGATAAAAAAACTATCAGACTGCTACAGAAACGGAAGCAAGGGAAAAAACAAATGCAGGTGGAAGGAGAAATGCATATCAGGAAACTGAGCCCATGAAGGTTGTGGATGAAAGCCAGCCACTGGAAGTCCCCAGCCTGACTGCAGACCTCCTGGAACCTAAACACAAGATGCAAATAGGCAGCTGGAATGTAAGAACACTAAACCAGACTGGAAAACTAACACAAACCATCAAGGAAATGTACAGATACATACTAGGAATACAAGAAGCAAGATGGACAGGACAAGGCAGAAGAAAATTAACAACACAGCACACAGAAGATACAATAATATGGTCAGGTAAAGAAGATTTTCATGAAGGAGGAGTAGCATTGATTATAACAAAAGAAGCATCAAGAGCATTGCTGAAATGGACCCCAATAAATGAGAGATTATTATATGCACGGTTCAACTCAAGATTCACGAAGCTGTCTATTATAGTTTGTTATGCACCAACAGAAGCAGCTGAAGAGGAATTAAAAGAAGATTTTTACAACAGCCTCCAAGCAACAGTAGAAACAATACCCAAGCATGATATGCTACTAATCTCGGGCGACTTCAATGCAAAAGTAGGTGATAGAAATGAAGATAGAAGAAGAATCATGGGAAGAGAAGGAATCGGAGAAATAAATGAAAATGGAGAAAGACTGTGCAGTTTCTGTGAAGAAAACATGATGACCATCGGAGGGACAATTTTCCAACACAAAAACATCCATAAGGTGACTTGGAGGTCACTAGATAAAACCACAGAAAACCAAATCGATCACATACTAATAAACAACAAGTGGAAACGGTCAACACAAGATGTACGAGCAAGGAAAGGAGCAGATGTAGGAAGTGATCACAACCTTCTGGTAGCAAAAATAAAACTAAAATTAAGGAAAGCCAAAATCAGAGAACACAGAAAGATACATTTTGATACAAGAAAACTGATAGAGCAGCAAACAAGAAATGAATTCTCAATAGTACTTAAGAACCGCTTCAGTGTCCTACAAGACGAAGCAGAAATGTCCATATTAGAGTTCAATAAAACACTACAGGAAACAGCAAAAGAGGTGCTGGGATATCGGAACAGGAGAAAAGAGGAATGGATAAGCGAGACCACATGGGAAAAGATAGAGCAAAGAAAAGAAATCAAGAAAAAATTACTGAACACCAAATCACAACGGCTTAAAGAACGAGTTTTAAGTAATTATGCACAAAAAGACAAAGAAGTGAAGGAATCATGCCGTCAAGATAAACGTCAATGTTATGACAACTTAGCAGAAACAGCAGAGAAAGCAGCATATACAAATGACATGAAAACCATATATAAAATCACAAAGCAGATGACAGTTAACTTCAACACAAGATGTGAAAGTGCAGTAAGAACACAAAATGGACAACTGGTCAGTGGAGAAAGAGAAAAAATTGAAAGATGGAGGGAACACTTTAACACCCTACTAAACAGAACACAAGCAGCACAAACAATAGACATACCTGAAGCAAAAACGGAACTAAACATCAATACAGGACCAATAACAATAAATGAAGTAAAGGAGGCGATAAAGAAGCTAAAATCAGACAGGGCACCAGGTGAAGATGAAGTGACTGCTGAGATGTTGAAAGTAGAAGAAACAGAAACACCAAAACAACTTTGCCGGATATTAGAACAAATTTGGGATCTAGAAAAAGCCCCAGAGGAGTGGAAAACTGGACTTATAGTAAAACTACCAAAGAAGGTTGACTTCAGAGATTGCGGGAACTGGAGAGGCATTACCCTACTGCCACTCACCAGTAAAGTATTTTGCAGAATAATCATCAACAAAATTGTACCAACACTTGAGGAAAAACTTCGGAAAGAGCAGGCAGGATTTAGGAAAGGAAGATCATGCATAGACCACATATTTGTATTTAGACAAATATTAGAACAGGCAAATGAGTGGCATAGCACAACATATGCATTATTCATAGATTTTGAGAAAGCCTTTGACAGTGTCAACAGAGATGCACTATGGAAAATCCTAAGATGGCATGGCCTCCCCCATAAAATAATTAATGTAATCAGAGCCCTATACAACGGTTTTCAGTGCAAAGTGATCTGTGGAGAACATACCTCCAGCAGCTTTAGGGTACAAACAGGAGTGAAACAGGGATGTGTACTATCACCAACATTATTTATCTTGGCAGTAGACTGGTTAATGAAGGAGGCAACATCAGACAAACGCAGAGGATTACAATGGACCTTTGACACAGTGCTGGAGGACCTTGACTTTGCGGACGACATTTGTCTATTATCAAGCAGTCACAAAGATATGCAAGAAACGTAGGAAAGACAAAGTTAATGAAGTAAAATGTGAACAACAGAAATGTACTCAGAGTAGATAACAAGTTAGTGGAGGAGGTCAACGAATTTGTATACCTTGGCAGCAGAGTAGTAGAAAATGGAGACAGCACAGAGGACATCAACAGCAGACTTACTAGAGCAAACCAAGCTTTTGCAATGCTGCAGACTATATGGAAATCAAAAAAACTAAGCATAAATATGAAAATCAGGATATTTAAGAGTAATGTTCTAAGTGTACTTACTCTATTGAAGCGAATGCTGGAAAATCACCAAAACCATAAAAAACGAGTTGAATTCTTTCCAGACTAAATGTTTACGAAGAATTAGAAAAATATTTTGGCCAGACACCATAAAAAATAACATCTTATTAGCAGAAATGCAGATGAAACCACTGACAACAATTATTGAGGAAAGACGCTGGCGATGGTTGGGACATGTGCTCCGAATGACTGACAACTCACTACCAAAAATAACACTAAGATGGACACCACAGGGGAGCAGAAGTAAGGGTAGACCAAAAGAGACATGGAGAAGAACAACAGAAAGGATGTTGAGCAATAGAGGGCTCACCTGGACAAGAGCAGAAAAAAAGGCGAAGGACAGGCATTTGTGGAAAACCCTTGCGGAAGCCCCATGTGCCCTGGGCACTTAAGGTTCAGAGAGAGAGAGAGAGAGATGGAAGTACATACAAGAAAGATGAGCAGCCAAATTAGCCATGATGAATGTGAACACAGATCTTGGAAAAGATCTGGCAAAAGCAACATACAAATAAATAGACAATAAAGTAAAAAGTTCAGCTAGATTGGATAAAAGAGAATACATAGACAATATGATGAAAGAGGCAGAGAAAGCAGCAAAAAACAGGAGACAGCAAAACTTTATATAACATACAAAAGAGGCTAACAGGTACTATTACGTCTAAAGAAAGACCAATCTTTAGCAAAACTGGAACCCTATTAACATCAGGTAAAAACCAAAAGCAAAGATGGGCTGAACACTTCGAAAAATACTTACCTGACCACACCAAAAAGAATTGATAAACCTTGAAACTGACTTACCAGCCCCACACAATAAATGGCTAACAAAAAAGCTGCAGGTGAAGATGAAATAACATCTGAAATGTTAAAAGTTATCAATAGTGACAACATGAGACAACTACAGAGATTGTTTAATAAGATTTTTAAGAGGAAAAGGTCCCTTCTGAATGGAAAAAAACAAATCATTGTTAAAATACCAAAAAAAGGCAACCTTAGTGACTGTAACAATTGGAAAGGAGTAACCTTAGTACCAGTTGTGTCAAAAGTATTTTGCAAGGTCATTTTGAATTAACATATAGACGTGGATACTGAGAGAAGATCAAGCAGTATTTAACAAAAGGAGAAGCTGTTTCGACCAGATCTTTACTCTAAGAGTAATACATGAAGAACTTATTGAAAAGCAGAAACCATTAATACTGAGCTTCATAGACTTTAAAAAGGCATTTGATAGCATACACAGAGATTCATTGTGAAGAATTTTAAGTCTATATGGAATACCATCTAAAATTGTCAACATCATTAAGGACATCTACAACAGGTATGTTTGTGCAGTCAAAACAGAAGAAGGGATGAGTGAATGGTTCCAGATTGAAACAGGCGTGAAACAAGGATGTATACTATCTACTATACTTCATAATGAAAAAATGCTGCACAGGTAACATAGGTACTGATTGGTTACATGGGACTCAACTAGAAGATCTTGATTTTGCTGATGACATAACTCTTATAGTAACAATGTGAATTCCATGCAAGAAAAAACAGATAGCCTGTCTTCACTGGCTAACAAAATAGACTTGAAATTAACAAGGACAAAAGAAAAATAATGAAACTTCCCATTAATCAAAATGGAAAAATACATGTAGAAGGGACAGATATTGAAGAAGTCAATCAATTTGCATACCTTAGCAGCTACATAGACCAGGGTGGT
This sequence comes from Achatina immaculata, assembly GCA_009760885.1. Lineage (NCBI taxonomy): Eukaryota > Metazoa > Mollusca > Gastropoda > Stylommatophora > Achatinidae > Lissachatina > Lissachatina immaculata. The sequence goes on from CM019712.1 coordinate 24,806,373, forward strand.
GACACCAGAAAGGAAGTTAGAATTAGAATTAGAATTGCAAAAGCAGCATGATCTTCAAGAATCCTAAGCACACATGGCATTTAACCAAGTTAAGACTATTCAATTCAGATGTAATATCCACCTTCATTAATGCATGCGAAAGCTGGGAAGCAACTAAAGAAACAGACAAGAAATTAGACTCTTTTGAAAACAAATGCCTAAGGAAAATACTCAGCATCAAATGGAACAAATTCAAGAACAATGCAGAGAAAAGACAGATGAGCTAACAACAACCAGTCTCATGGGTGATCAGGAAAAGAAGATGGACATAAGTTGGTCATGTGATGAGAAGAAATGATAAAAAAATCCCAAAACAAGCTATCAAGTGGAACACAACAGGCCAAAGAAAAAGAGGCAGACCACAGGAAACTCTAAAGAGGACACTGTTAAGAGAGGCAAAATCAATAGGCATAAAATTCCCTTGATGAGGTTGAAAAACTCACCGAAAACAGAAAAAATTGGTGAACTACCTTGCAAGCCCTTTGTGACATTTAACGACTTGAGAAGGATATAAGATAATATTACAGATTATGTCATGAATGTTAATACCACATTCACTTTAAATTAAGATCTCCCACTCTGAATTATGACATGAGTGTTAATATCACAGTCACATTAATATAACTTCTCTCACTCAAGATTATGTTATGAATGTTAATATCACAGTCAATTTAAAATATCATCTCACTCTACAGGCGAAACATAATGAAATTATTAAAATGCTTGAAGACATCAATATAGATGGCAAAGACCTGAGGATTGTAAAATATCTATACTGGCAGCAAGAAGCAGCAATTTGAGTTGAAAATATCAATCATTAAAACAAGGGGTGCAACAAGGATGTGTATCATCTCCAGACCTGTTTTCTCTGTGCAGCGAGAATATTCTAAGACTGATCATCACAGAAGCAGGCATAAAAATCGGAGGATACAATATTAACAACTTTCAGTATGCTGACGACACAGTACTGATAGCTGAGAACCAACAAGACCTGCAAAATCTCTTGGATAAAGTCGCTAAAAGAAGTGAACAGAAAGGCCTTACTTTAAACATCAAAAAGACAGAGACTATGGTTATATCTAAGAAACAGAATCCACCAACATGCAATATAAAATTAAATGGGGCTATTCTAAATCAGGTGCAGAAATTCAAATACTTTGGAGCAGTATTAACTTCAAATGGGAAATGCAGAACAGAAATTAGGAAAAGAATAAGCCAAGCAAAGACTGCATTTCAGAGAATGAGAAACATGTTATCCAACACATCCTTATCAATGAAGGTTAGAAAACAAGTCCTAAAATACTATATTGAACCTGTCTTGTTATATGGAAGTGAATCATGGACAATAGGCAAGTCTGCACAAAAATCATTGGAAGCAGCAGAAATGTGGTTTATTAGAAGAATGTTGTGAATCCCCTGGACAGCAAAAATAACTAATGAAAAATGTATGAGAAGAGCTGGAGAGAACAAAAAAAAAATCTTGTTAAAAAAAAAAAAGAGAGACAATGTACTTTCATAGGACTTGCAGTGAGAAGAAAATACTATAATATAATATTGAAAATATTATAACAACAGGAAAAACAGAGAGAAGAAGATCAAGAGGAAGATCAAGAGAAATGATACTGGAAAGTATGATGGGATCCTTTTTTTAGTGAGAGGAGATCACTAACTTAGCTTATGGCCTGCGTGAAGGATCTTGTACTCTGGAGAAGCATAATAGCCAATGCCAGTCAGCATGGCACATGAAGATGATGATGATGACTGCAGATTATGTCATGAGTGTCAGTATCACAGTCGTTTCATATAGTGATTTATCTCTCTCTATCTGAACCTTAAGTGCCCAGGGCACATAAGGCTTCCACAGGGGTTTTCCACAAGTGTCTGTCCTTTGTCTTTTTTTCTGCTCTTGCCCAGATGAGCCCTTTATTGCTCAACATCCTTTCTGTTGTTCTTCTTCATGTCTCTTTTGGTCTACCCTTACTTCTTTTCCCCTGTGGTGTCCATCTTAGTGTTATTTTTGATAGTGAGTTGTCAGTCATTTGGAGCACATGTCCCAGCCATCGCCAGCATCTTTCCTCAATAATTGCTGTCGGTGGCTTCATCTGCATTTCTGCCAACTAGATGTTATTTCTTATGGTGTTTGGCCAGAATATTTTTCTAATTCTTCGTAAACTTTTTTAGTGATTTATCACAGTATGTTTATAGTTAGCCTTTGAAAAAATACTAGGCAAAGCATGTTGGAAATGAGAAAGAAAAATGATAAAAAAATGACAGTGATTTGAACCACAGACTCCAGAGAGACAAGCAGACATCTAGCCGTGGGGGAACAGTGCACTATCCATTCAACCATCTCACATCTCCCTCTAAATATGTTCAATTTTTAATGCATGTCTGAAATTCTGACACCTGGAAAGGAAATGAGGTCATGACACAGAAATTTTGTCATTTAAATTCAGTCTCTCACAGGTACACAATTCACAAATGGTCTGCTGCAAATGTTTTGTGCATTCTGGACAACAGTAAAAACAAACAATTTGCAGCACTAAGGTAGTTTCAGAGTATTGTTTCAGGTACATATTTTTTAGATCAGAAACAGTGAGGCTTGTGCACAATGAAGTGATTTAGCAGAGTGTTGTCTGTTAACCCTGTAAAATACTAGTGGTACTGCGTCACTTGTACACATCTTGTTGATGTACCCAAAGAGAGAGAGAGAAGTTCACTACTTAAAAGAGTTTTTTCAGTCACTCATGTTTTGTATGCATATTCTTTATTTTTCTGGAGTTCTTGAGTGGGTGGATGTAGTTATTTAGTTACTGAATGTTGTGCTGCTTGCAGGTTTCATGGCATTCTTCAACATTTAGTGGTGATGTGTGGTGGTGAAACATACCATGGGCAAGCCAGGACACTTGAGTCACATGACCAGTTCTTGGATGCTTCATTAGCCTCCCCACCTGGAGGTATTGAGGATGTAGAGGAGTTTATGGAATACAAGAATGCCATCAGCCACTACTGTGATAGCCTGTGGAAGATATGCAGTCAACAGGGCAGCCGACTGCAACAGCTGGACACAGCCAGGTCAGCTAGATGAGAACTAAAACATGTAGAAAGATTTACTGAAGTGGGCTACTTTTTTAGGTTGCTAGTTCTGTTAATCAGGAGACAGTCTTACTTAGAGAATGTGTCAGATCTATGTGGACAAAAATGTTCTCTCATAATTCTTTTAAAACTTGGTTGCTTTCATCTTATATCCTTCCCGTGCCATTAAATGTCACATAGGGCTTGCAAGGTAGTTTGCCAATTTTTCCTGTTTTCAGCGAGCTTTTCAACCTCATCAAGGGATTTTCATTCATTCATTTGCATGTCCCTTGCGGAACTTTGCCTCCCAAACAGCTCTCCTGTAGGCCTCTTCGGGTATCCTTTGTTGTGGTCCACTTTGTCCTTCCTTCTAATACACAGATTTCTCTGTTTTCTACTTCTGGAGGAGGCTACATTAAGGTAAGTTCTTCATATTTTTTTTTTGTCTCGTTCTGCATGTAATCCTTGAAAAAGGCTCACGCTTAAATATCAGATGTTGTATATTTTTCATTTATACATTCTCATACTTTCTATTCGTTTTTTTCTCACTTTACTCACTCCCTCCCTCACTTTGTAAAACTACACCATACACCTCTATCTACCAAGATTCTTGAAGATCGATGCTGCTTTTGCAATTCGAATTCTAACTTCCTTTTCTGGTATCACCATCCTGGTCTATGTAGCTGCCAAGATATGCAAATTGATTGACTTCTTCACCAGCTCTCCATTCTGCATGTATTTTTCCATTTTGATTAATGAGAAGTTTCATTATTTTTGTTTTGTCCTTGTTAATTTCAAGTCCTATTTTGTTAGCCAGTGAAGACAGGCTATCTGTTCTTTCTTGCATGGAATTCACATTGTTACTGATAAGAGTTATGTCATCAGCAAAATCAAGATCTTCTAGTTGAGTCCCATGTAACCAATCAGTACCTATGTTACCTGTGCAGCATTTTTTCATTATGAAGTCTGTTGTAATTCCAAAAATCAAAGGAGATAGTATACATCCTTGTTTCATGCCTGTTTCAATCTGGAACCATTAACTCATCCCTTCTTCTGTTTTGACTGCACAAACATACCTGTTGTAGATGTCCTTAATGATGTTGACAATTTTAGATGGTATTCCGTATAGACTTAAAATTCTCCACAGTGAATTTCTGTGTATGGTATCAAATGCCTTTTTAAGTCTATGAAGTTCAGTATTAATGGTTTCTGCTTTTCAATATGTTCTTCAAGTAATATTCTTAGAGTAAAGATTAGTCAAGACATCATCTCCTTTTGTGAAATCCTGCTTGTTCTTCTCTCATTGCAGCATCCACTATATCTTTAAGTCTATTCAAAATGACCTTGCAAAATACTTTTGACACAACTGGTACTAAGGTTACTCCTTTCCAATTGTTTCTGTCACTAAGGTTACTCCTTTCCAATTTTTACAGTCACTTAAGGTTGCCTTTTTTTGGTATTCCTTTTTTTCCATTTAGTCGGGACCTTTTCTTCTTTCCAAATCTTATTAAACATTCTCTGTAGTTGTCACTATTGATAGCTTTTAACATTTCGGGTGTTATTTCATCTTCACCTGCAGCTTTGTTGTTAGCCATTAAATTCACTGCTGTTTCAATTTCATGCAATGTAATTTCATCAAGGTTGACATTTAGTTGTGGAGTTGGTAAGTCAGTTTCAAGGTTTATCAATTCTTTTTGGTGTGGTCAGGTAAGTATTTCTTGGAAGTGTTCAGCTCATCTTTGCTTTTGGTTTTTACTTGATGTTAATAGGGTTCCAGTTTTGCTAAGGATTGGCCTTTCTTTAGATGTAATAGTACCTGTTAGCCTCTTTTGTATGTTATATAAAGTTTTGCTGTCTCCTGTTTAAGCTGCTTTCTCTGCCTCTTTCGCCATATTGTCTATGTATTCTCTTTTGTCCCATCTAGCTGAACTTTTTACTTTATTGTCTATTTATTTGTATGTTGCTTTTGCCAGATCATTTCCAAGATCTGTGTTCACATTCAACATGGCTAATTTGGCTGCTTGTCTTTCATGCATGTACTTCCATGTGTTTTCTGATATCCATACTTTTCTGTTTGGTTTTTTCGGTCCATCGCTTGCTTTTGCTGCTGTGATTATGGCTGTGCTGTAAGAATTCATAATTTATCTATACTTATCTCCTCTTCTGACTGTTGTGGAATCTTCTTCTTCTTCATTCACTTCTACCACCAAGATCGCCCTGTGATCCTACTGAATTTACTCCTGTGGTTGTCGCGATAGTCTCATTTAGGCTGGAGGCTCAGAGCATTGTGAGGCTTGGGCCTATATTCTCGGTGGGTCAGTGGCATTGCGTGACACTGTGGTTTTCATTGCATCAATTTAGTCTAGAGTTGGACTTTCTCACTGGAAAACCTCGACGTGTTTTGGATATTACTATGTCCCCACCAGGTGAGAGCTGGCTGCCCATCCAGTCCAGAGTTGGACTTTCTCACTTGAAAACCTCAGTGTGATTTGGATATAATATATCCCTGTCAGATGAGAGGTGGTTGCCTATCTAGACTGCACTGGTCCAGTGTCTCCAACTTCATCATTTTGTGGTTGTGGCCACTACGCTTCCTGATGGTGACCAGGATGAAGCTTTTGTCGAGGAAGATGAATCCTTGCCGCTAGCGAGTTTCACCCCTGGGTTAAGCTGGTTTAGGCGTATTATCCCAGTTATGGTTATATAGGACATGACTGACCTCTAGACCGGAGGTACTATGATATGTGTAGCCATGTTTCACCCCTGGGTTAAGCCAGTTTAGTCATATTGCCTCAGTATGGGTGTATATCAGATGTGGCCAGCCTCTAGAGCAGAGGTGCCATGGTATGAGTAGCCCTCACCGTGAGTCTACTGGCCATACTGATTAGCTTCACTTAATCCTTTCCATCACCTCTTCCACAGTGCCACTGCACGGCAACACTAATCACATTATTTTTCATTGGTTGGGAGAAATTTCGCCCCACACATGGCATCCGAAGAATCTCGCCAGCAGTCTTATGTTAAGCCTGTTTAGGCATTGAGCCAGTATAGGATGTGGCTGGCCTCTAGAGCAGACGTGCCGTGATATTAGTAGCTCTGACCATGAGACTACTGGCTACTTCACTTAATCCTTTCCATCACATTTTCCATGACAGTGCTACGGGGCAACCCTAATCGCATTTTTCTTCATTGGCTGAGAGGAGTTTCACCCTATGCACGGCGCAGGTTTGAAATCAGAGTTTTCCTTCTCCTAGATGAGCTACCAACCATGACTAACGGGTCTCATCTACCCAGAAACGTCTGGTTTTCAGGCGCCAGGTATTCACCTTCACTCCTTCTCCTGTCAGTTTAAACAGTTCCGCCATGAGAAGGCCAGAAGCTGTACTTGGGCTGCCAGAGGCTATTTGAGACGCACGCCTTGGATGCATTTAATTGGAGTGGAGAGTGTATCCCCCACCCCACCTCCGGCAATCATAGTCCTTAGAACCATTGTTGTGGAGTGATTGGCAAGTTCCTGATTGAAATTCCTGTTAGCATTTTCTTCTTGTAGGCTGTGGCTATTTATCCAAATTACTGCACATAATATTGGGACCTTAATGTTAAAGTATTCCTTAATATTGTTTTAGATTAGTGTTGCTATAACATATAAGTTTTATCCTGGTCCAAAATGCTGTAATTTTGTGAAGTATTGTCTTATGCTGATGTATTAGTCCAAAATGTTGTCATTTGTGAAGCATTGTCTCATGCTGATGTATTGTAGTCCAAAGTGTTGTCACTTTATGAAGTATTGTCTCATGCTGAAGTACTATAGTCCAAAGTGTTGTTATTTTGTGAAGTATTGTCTGATGCTGAAGTATTGTAGTCCAGAGTGTTGTCATAATTTAAATACTAGTATTTTTAAAAATGTTTTCAAATTCTGAAGTTAATAGTCTATGGTTTTATCTTATTCTATTCATATTTTTAGAAAAGGCCAAAATGTTATCATATTCAGAAGTATTGTTTTAGTTCAGATTAGTTTGTATCTGAAAAATTGTTATAGGCTAAGATGTTGTAATATTCTGAAATAGTAGTGAGATAGGAAGTAACTATCATAGTTTAAGTATTGTAACTATCATAGTTTAAACATTGTTACATTTTGAACTATTACTTAAAGAAGTATGAAATTTTGTCTGAAACAATATCATATTACAGAACTGCTCTGAAAGTTACTAAAGATATATCCTTGTCAGCTCATGAAGGATAGACAAAATATGCCACAGTCAGAATATGAACAATTGAAAAAGTATGCCACAGTCAAGATGTAAGGGATAGAAAAGATAGTTCATTCTCAGGGCATGAAAGGTAGAAAATATATTTCAGAATTGGAATATTCCAAGATATATCAGAATTGGATTATTCCAAGATGAATTGGAATATTACAAAATTTATCAAAGTGAACTGTTAAAGTTTTAATTTGCAAGATTCTGTGATTATTATATTGCTGAAGATGTCTGACTTTTGTTTATTGCAGTCAGCCAGTTCAAGAATTTCTGATCCGTCTGATGGGTTACCTCAGTAAGTTGTAGAAACATAAAATATTTTGATTTTTGCTTCTGTGTTCTTGTTGTTCTGTAAACATTGACACTGCCTATTTGAAGTATGAATTTAGTCTGGTGTTACTTTGATGTAAAATATTGATAGCTGTTTTGCACGAAAAAAAAAAAACACTATCTTGTCATGTTATGCTGGAGTGGAAGGTGGCATTTCCTATTATGTTGGAGTGGAAGGTGGTATCTCACATTATGTTGGTTTGGAAGGTAGCAGCTCCTATTATGCTGGAGTGGAAGGTGGCATCTCTCATTATATTGGAGTGGAAGGTGGCATCTCTCATGTTGGAGTGAAAGATGGCATCTCTCATTATGTTGATGTGGAAGGTGGTATCTCACATTTTGTTGGTGTGGAAGGTACCAGCTCTTATTATGTTGGAGTGGAAGGTGGCAGCTCTCATTATGTTGATGTAGAAGGTGGTATCTCATATTATGTTGGTGTGGAAGGTAGCAACTCTCATAATGTTGGTATGGAAGGTGGCATATTTCATTATGTTGGAGTGGAAGGTGGCATTTCTTATTATTTTGGAGTGGAAGGTGGCATCTCTCATAATATTGGAGTGGAAGGTGGTATCATACATTTATGTTGGAGTGGAAGGTGGTATCACACATTTATGTTGGAGTGGAAGGTGGTATCATACATTTATGTTGGAGTGGAAGGTGGTATCACACATTTATGTTGGAGTGGAAGGTGGTATCATACATTTATGTTGGAGTGGAAGGTGGTATCACACATTTATGTTGGAGTGGAAGGTGGTATCATACATTTATGTTGGAGTGGAGGGTGATATAACATTTTTATGTTGGAGTGGAAGGTGGTATCATACATTTATGTTGGAGTGGAAGGTGGTATCACACATTTATGTTGGAGTGGAAGGTGGTATCATACATTTATGTTGGAGTGGAAGGTGGTATCACACATTTATGTTGGAGTGGAAGGTGGTATCATACATTTATGATGGAGTGGAGGGTGATATAACATTTTTATGTTGGAGTGGATGGTGGTATCATGCATTTACATTGGAGTGGAGGGTGGTATCACACATTTATGTTGGAGTGTAAGGTGATATCATACATTTATGGTGGAGTGGAGGGTGGTAAAATATATTTATGGTGGAGTGGAGGGTGGTAAAATATATTTATGTTGGAGTGGAGGGTGGTATCACACATTTACTTTGGAGTGGAGGGTGGCATCACACATTTATGTTGGAGTGGAAGGTGGCATCACACATTTATGTTGGAGTAGAAGGTGGTACCATACATTTATAATAATTCAGGAGTGGGAAGCTCTGCCTAAATTAGTTGTTCTCTTATCTTTTTTCAAATCATGGATATTTGAAGCCAGTGATACTTCACTGTAGTCTTTTTATTTTCTCTCCTACTTAACCATACACACACACACACACACACACACACACACCCCTTCTCAAATTCCTCCCCCCACCACCACCCTCCAACCACAAACAGTATGTATTAAATTAAAAATGTATCAAATATCTGTATTTTGACAGCTTATAGGCTTGAGCTGTTTGTGATAAAATGATGTTAGCATCTATTCTTTGCATGTGGACATCCAGGTGATCATTTGTAGATTCCTGGTTGGGAACCAATATTTTAACACTAGTTTTCAAGACCTTGGTTTAAAGAAATATATTTGTTTCTGATGATGTTAAATCCAAGTGACAGTATCTGGGATTTGTGTTGTGATATATTAAGTTCGCACAGTTGTAGCAGAGATTTGTGTTCTGAGATGTTAGATATGAACGGTATTTTGGATATGCTAGATATGAAAAAAAAAATGTCATGATTGATGTTGTGACTATATTAATGACCAGACATTTTAAACATCATCTTAAAGCTAAAATATTTTTAAAATCCTGAATAAAAAGATACAAAGTATTTTTCACTCAGACTTCTTCCTCTTTGTTTGCTTCTACCACCAAGACAGCCCTGTGATCTTACTGAATTTACTCCTGTGGTCCTCGATAGGACCCACACAAGATCCCCGAGAGGACCACAAGAGGTTTAGAGTGTCGCAGGGCTTGAGCCTGTATTCTCGGTGGGTCTCAGAAGTGGGAATGCATGACACCATGATTTTCATTGCACCAGTTTAATCTAGACGTCAATACTGTGACAACTTAGCAGAAGCAGCAGAGAAAGCAGCATATGCAAATGACATGAAAACCATATACAAAATCACAAAGCAGATGACAGGTAACTTCAGCACAAGATGTGAGAGTGCAGTAAGGACACTAAAGGGACAACTGGTCAGCGGAGAAAGAGAAAAAATTGAAAGATGGAGGGAACACTTTAACACACTACTAAACAGAACACAAGCAGCACAAACAATAGACATACCTGAAGCAAAAACGGAACTAAACATCAATACAGGACCAATAACAATAAGTGAAGTAAAGGAGGCAATAAAGAAGCTAAAATTAGACAGGGCACCAGGTGAAGATGAAGTGACTGCTGAGATGTTGAAAGCAGATGAAACAGAAACACCAAAACAACTTTGCCGGATATTACAACAAATTTGAGATCTAGAAAAAGCTCCAGAGGAGTGGAAAACTGGTCTTATAGTAAAACTACCAAAGAAGGTTGACCTCAGAGATTGTGGGAACTGGAGAGGCATTACCCTACTGCCACTCACCAGTAAAGTATTTTGCAGAATAATCATCAACAGAATTGTACCAGCACTTGAAGGAAAACTTCGAAAAGAGCAGGCAGGATTTAGGAAAGGAAGATCATGCATAGACCACATATTTGTATTTAGACAAATATTAGAACAGGCAAATGAGTGGCATAGCACAACATATGCATTGTTTATAGATTTTGAGAAAGCCTTTGACAGTGTCAACAGAGATGCACTGTGGAAAATCCTAAGATGGCATGGCCTCCCCCATAAGATAGTGATTGTAATCAAAGCCCTATACGAGGGTTTTCAGTGCAAAGTGATCTGTGGAGAACATACCTCCAGCAGCTTTAGGGTACAAACAGGAGTGAAACAGGGATGTGTACTATCACCAACATTATTTATCTTGGCAATAGACTGGTTAATGAAGGAGGCAACATCAGACAAACGCAGAGGATTACAATGGACCTTTGACACAGTGCTGGAGGACCTTGACTTTGCAGACGACATTTGTCTACTGTCAAGCAGCCACAAATAAATGCAAGATAAAATAAACAAGCTGACTCAGAATGCAAACAACATAGGACTAAAGATCAATGTAGGAAAGACAAAGTTAATGAAGCAAAATGTGAACAACAAAATGTACTCAGAGTAGATAGCAAGTTAGTGGAGGAGGTCAATGAATTTGTATACCTTGGCAGTAGAGTAGTAGAAAATGGAGACAGCACAGAGGACATCAACAGCAGACTTACTAAAGCAAACCAGGCTTTTGCTATACTACAGACTATATGGAAATAAAAAAAATTAAGTGTAAAGACGAAAATCAGGATATTTAAGAGTAATGTTCTAAGTGTACTACTCTATGGAAGTGAATGCTGGAAAATCACCAGAACAGTAGAAAACAAGTTGAATTCTTTCCAGACTAAATGTTTACGAAGAATTAGACAAATATTTTGGCCAAACACCATAAGAAATAACATCTTGTTGGCACAGATGCAGATGAAGCCACTGACAGTAATTATTGAGGAAAGACGCTGGCGATGGTTGGGACATGTGCTCCGAATGACTGACAACTCACTACCAAAAACAGCACTAAGATGGACACCACAGGGGAGCAGAAGTAAGGGTAGACCAAAAGAGACATGGAGAAGAACAACAGAAAGGATGTTGAGCAATAGAGGGCTCACCTGGGCAAGAGCAGAAAAAAAAGCAAAGGACAGGCATTTGTGCAAAACCCTTGCGGAAGCCCCATGTGCCCTGGGCACTTAAGGTTCAGAGAGAGAGAGAGTTTAATCTAGAGTTGGACTTTCTCACTGGAAAACCTCGACGTGGTTTGGACATCAGTATATCCCCGCTGGGTGAGAGGTGGTTGCCCATCCAGCCTGGGGTTGTTCACTCAGACATCTGTTGTACCTTTTTTTTTTTTAAATTTTCTAAAATAACTTAAGAGCAGAGATCCAGCAGTTTTGTTGTTGTTGTTGTTGTTGTTGTATTATGAAGTAAATCGTTTAGCACTAATCACAAGTTGTAGTAATGTTGTTAAACTTTCATATTCTGTTAACTTGTGTTATTTTATTTTCTCAAATTTTTGTCTCAGAAGCTGTTGTCAGTTCTAGTTATGAAATAAGCACAGTGATACAGACTGCAGTTTATGTTGTATAAGATGACATTCACAGGCTACAGGTTGTGTTGTATGAGGTGACATGTACAGACTACAGGTTGTGTTGTGTGAGGTGACATATACAGAATACATGTTGTGTTGCTTGAGGTGACATGGACAGACTACAGGTCATGTTGCATGAGGTAACATGTACAGACTACAGTTTGTGTTGTATGAGGTGGCATATACAGATTGTAGTTTGTATTATACAAGGTGACCTGTACAGAATTATAGTTTGTGTTGTATGAGGTGACAGGTGCAGAATGTAGTTTGTGTTGTATGAGGTGACAGGTACAGAATGTAGTTTGTGTTGTATGAGGTGATGGTACAGAATGTAGTCTGTGTTGTATGAGGTGGCAGGTGCAGAATGTAGTTTGTGTTGTATGAGGTGATGGTACAGAATGTAGTCTGTGTTGTATGAGATGGCAGGTACAGAATGTAGTTTGTGTTGTATGAGGTGATGGTACAGAATGTAGTCTGTGTTGTATGAGGTGGCAGGTGCAGAATGTAGTTTGTGTTGTATGAGGTGACAGGTGCAGAATGTAGTTTGTGTTGTATGAGGTGGCAGGTACAGAATGTAGTTTGTGTTGTATGAGGTGACAGGTACAGAATGTAGTTTGTGTTGTATGAGGTGGCAGGTACAGAATGTAGTTTGTGTTGTATGAGGTGACAGGTACAGAATTATAGTTTGTGTTGTATGAAGTGACAGGTACAGAATGTAGTTTGTGTCATATGAGGTGACAGGTAAAGTAAGAGAACAAATATTGTAGGATTAAACCTCGAAAAAATCGTAGACAAAGCACTTTAGTGAGACGTGAGAGAAAGAAAAATCACAAGAGAATTACCTGGGATTCGAACGCGGACTCCGGTAGGACGAGCAGCCGTCTAGCCACGAGAGAACAGCGTACTATTGACTTAGCCAACTAGCACCCCAGAAAAGGTGTTTTGTTGACATAGTCTTTTAGTAACTGCTCAGCAGACATGAGAGATCGTGACACCCGGAAAGAAACGAGGTCGTGACACAGAAATTCCGTAGCTTAGATTCATTCTCTCTAGCAGGTACCAACTAGACAAACATACACACGGTCTCCTGCCATGTCTGGTGCAAACTTGAACAACAATAACAAACGAACGAATACTTATTATATGAAGTTAGTTTCAGGTATAGTTTTAAGGAACAATTTTTTATAAATAGGAAGCTACGAGGTTTTGGTACGGTAAAGTAAGAGAACAAATATTGTAGGATTAAACCTCGAAAAAAATCGTAGACAAAGCACTTTAGTGAGACGTGAGAGAAGGAAAAATCACAAGAGAATTACCTGGGATTCGAACACGGACTCCGGTAGGACGAGCAGCCGTCTAGCCATGAGAGAACAGCGTACTATGAGGTGACAGGTGCAGAATGTAGTTTGTGTTGTATGAGGTGACAGGTACAGAATGTAGGTTGTGTTGTATGAGATGACAAGTGCAGAATGTAGTTTGTGTTGTATGAGGTGACAGGTACAGAATGTAGGTTGTGTTGTATGAGATGACAAGTGCAGAATGTAGTTTGTGTTGTATGAAGTGACAGGTACAAGAATGTAGTTTGTGTCATATGAGGTGACAGGTGCAGAATATAGTTTGTGTTGTATGAGGTGGCAGGTACAGAATGTAGTTTGTGTTGTATGAGGTGACAGGTACAGAATGTAGTTTGTGTTGTATGAGGTGACAGGTACAGAATATAGTTTGCGTTGTATGAAGTGATGGTACAGAATATAGTTTGTGTTGTATGAGGTGACAGGTACAGAATATAGTTTGTGTTGTATGAGGTGACCGGTACAGAATATAGTTTGTGTTGTATGAGGTGACAGGTACAGAATGTAGTTTGTGTTGTATGAGGTGACAGGTACAGAATGTAGTTTGTGTTGTATGAGGTGATGGTACAGAATATAGTTTGTGTTGTATGAGGTGATGGTACAGAATATAGTTTCTGTTGTATGAGGTGACAGGTACAGAGTGTAGTTTGTATTGTATGAGGTGGCAGGAATAGAATGTAGTTTGAGTTTTAGTATTTTTTGTTTCAGGAGCTGCAAAGGGCAAGAGTTTCACCATTAATCCCAAGTAAGAAAACTATGTTGTACTTCTTCTGCATTTTCCCTCAAAAGGGAAACTTTGCATGCGTCAGATTTTTTCAGCTAAGCTAAGGTTTAGTACCTGCACCTTTTGACTCAAAACATCTGACTTTGATGTGGTATATTTTTAAGACTGGGTTTATCTTTCAGTTTCAATCCATAGTCTGAGCCAGACTATATGTACTCTTAACAGGGGGCATCAATAACCGGTAGAATATGCTCCAGTATGATGTTATCACATGTGCTTCACTATCTGATGCAAGCAGTCAGCTAAAGGTTACTACCTCTAATGCAAGCAGTCAGCTAAAGGTTACTACCTCTAATGCAAGCAGTCAGCTAAAGGTTACTACCTCTAATGCAAGCAGTCAGCTATGTATGCAGGAAACTCTCTACTGTAGAGAGTGGAACAACAGCACAACTCCTTCAGATCATCAGAGGAAGTACCCGCCCCCCCCCCCCCCAGCCAGACAATTGTTTCAGCCCTATTAAACTCCTGACAGTCTAAGGGGGGTGGGCCTCTCTGGGTTATGACTCCCAGAGGTTTTGTGAGTTGTTGCTTTTTTTTTTTTCATCCTGGGATTGAACCCATGATATTCCAGTTGGCACATCTATAGGTTACTAACTAATGCAACGAGTCAGCTATAGGTTACTAACTTTAATGCAAAAAGTCAGCTATAGGTTACTAACTTTAATGCAAGAAATCAGGTATAGGTTACTAATTCTAATGCAACCAGTCAGCTATAGGCTGCGAACTCTAATGCAACCAGTCAGCTATATGTTATTAACTCAAATGCAACCAGTCAGCTATAGGTTACTAACTTTAATATAAGAAGTCAGCTATAGGTTACTAACTTTAATATAAGAAGTCAGCTATAGGTTACTAACTTTAATGTAAAAAGTCAGCTATAGGCTAACTTTAATGCAAGAAGTCAGCTATAGGTTACTAACTTTAATGCAAGAAGTCAGCTATAAGTTACTAACTCTAATGTAACCAGTCAGCTATAGGTTACTAACTCTAATGTAACCAGTCAGCTATAGGTTACTAACTCTAATGTAACCAGTCAGCTATAGGTTATTAAATCTAATGCAAGAAAAGCTATAGGTTACCAACTCTAATATAACCAGTCAGCTATAGGTTACTAAATCTAATGTAACCAGTCAGCTATAGGTTACTAACTTTAATGTAAGAAGTCAGCTATAGGTTACTAACTTTAATGTAAGAAGTCAGCTATAGGTTACTAACTTTAATGTAAAAAGTCAGCTATAGGCTACAAACTTTAATGCAAGAAGTCAGCTATAGGTTACTAACTTTAATGAAAGAATTCAGCTATAAGTTACTAACTCTAATATAACCAGTCAGCTATAGGTTACTAACTCTAAGTCAACCAGTCAGCTATAGGTTACTAACTCTAATATAACCAGTCAGCTATAAGTTACTAGCTCAAATACAACCAGTCAGCTATAGGTTACTAACTTTAATGAAAGAAGTCAGCTATAGGTTACTAACTCTAATGTAACCAGTCAGCTATAGGTTACTAAATCTAACGCAAGAAATCAGCTATAGGTTACTAACTCTAATATAACCAGTCAGCTATAGGTTACTAACTCCAATGTAACCAATCAGCTATAGGTTACTAAATTTAATGGAAGAAGTCAGCTATAGGTTACTAACTTTAATGCAAGAAGTCAGCTATAGGTTACTAACTTTAATGCAAGAAATCAGCTATATGTTACTAACTTTAATGTAACCAGTCGGCCATAAGTTACTAGCTCAAATACAACCAGTCAGCTATAGGTTACTAACTTTAATGAAAGAAGTCAGCTATAGGTTACTAACTATAATGTAACCAGTCAGCTATAAGTTACTAACTCTAATGTAACAGTCAGATATAGGGTACTAAATCTAATGCAACCAGTCAGATATAGGGTACTAAATCTAATGCAACCAGTCAGCTATAGGTTACTAATTTTAATACAAGAAGTCAAGTATAAGTTACTAACTTTAATGCAAGAAATCAGCTATAAGTTACTAACTCTAGTGTAACCAGTCAGGTATAAGTTACTAACTCAAATACAACCAGTCAGCTATAGGTTACTAACTTTAATGAAAGAAGTCAGCTATAGGTTACTAACTCTAATGTAACCAGTCAGCTATAGGTTACTAAATCTAACGCAAGAAATCAGCTATAGGTTACTAACTCTAATATAACCAGTCAGCTATAGGTTACTAACTCCAATGTAACCAATCAGCTATAGGTTACTAAATTTAATGGAAGAAGTCATCTATAGGTTACTAACTTTAATGCAAGAAGTCAGCTATAAGTTACTAACTTTAATGCAAGAAATCAGCTATAAGTTACTAACTTTAATGTAACCAGTCGGCTGTAAATTACTAGCTCAAATACAACCAGTCAGCTATAGGTTACTAACTTTAATGAAAGAAGTCAGCTATAGGTTACTAACTCTAATGTAACCAGTCAGCTATAAGTTACTAACTCTAATGTAACCAGTCAGATATAGGGTACTAAATCTAATGCAACCAGTCAGATATAGGGTACTAAATCTAATGCAACCAGTCAGCTATAGGTTACTAATTTTAATGCAAGAAGTCAGCTATAAGTTACTAACTTTAATGCAAGAAATCAGCTATAAGTTACTAACTCTAATGTAACCAGTCAGCTATAAGTTACTAACTCTAATGTAACAAGTCAGCTATAAGTTACTAACTCTAATGTAACCAGTTAGCTATAAGTTACTAACTCAAATACAACCAGTCAGCTATAGGTTACTAACTTTAATGAAAGAAGTCAGCTATAGGTTACTAACTCAAATGAACCAGTCAGCTATAGGTTACTAACTTTAATGTAAGAAGTCAAGTATAGGTTACTAACTCTAATGTAACCAGTCAGCTATAGGTTACTAACTCTAATGTAACCAGTCAGCTATACGTTACTAACTCTAATGTAACCAGTCAGATATAGGGTACTAAATCGAATGCAACCAGTCAGATATAGGGTACTAAATCTAATGCAGCTGGTCAGCTATAGGTTACTAACTTTAATGCAAGAAGTCAGCTATAAGTTACTAACTTTAATGCAAAAAATCAGCTATAAGTTACTAACTCTAATGTAACCAGTCATCTGTAAGTTACTAACTCTAATGTAACCAGTCAGCTATAAGTTACTAACTCAAATACAACCAGTCAGCTATAGGTTACTAACTTTACTGTAAGAAGTCAGCTGTAGGTTACTAACTCAAATGCAACCAGTCAGCTATAGGTTACTAATGTAATGCAAGAAATCAGCTATAGGTTACTAACTCTAATGTAACCAGCCAGCTGTAGGTTACTAACTCTAATGTAACAGTCAGCTATAGGTTACTAACTCTAATGTAACCAGTCAGCTATAAGTTACTAACTCTAATGTGACCAGTTAGATATAGGTTACTAACTCTAATGCAAGCAGTCAGATATAGGTTACTAACTTTAATGCAAGATGTCAGCTATAGGTTACTAACTCTAATGCAACCAGTCAGTTATAGGTTACTCACTTTAATGTAAGAAGGCAGCTATAGGTTACTAACTTTAATGTAAGAAGTCAGCTATAGGTTACTAACTTTAATGTAAGAAGTCAGCTGTGGGTCACTAACTCTAATGTAAGAGGTCAGATGTGGGTACTAACTCTAATGTAAGAGGTCAGATGTGGGTCACTATAAGAAATCAACTGTAGGTCACTAACTCTAATATAAGAAGTCAGCTGTGGGTCACCTACTCTAATGTAAAAATTCAGCTTATCTTATATCCTTTCTGTGCCATCACATAGGGCTCGCAAAGTAGTTCGCCAATTTTTCCTGTCTTCGACGAGTCTTTCAACCTCATCAAGGGATTTTATGCCTGTTAATTTGGCCTCTCTTAACAGTGTCCTCGTCAGAGTTTCATGTGGTCTGCCTCTTTTTTCTTTTTCTTTTGCCTGTTGTGTTCCACTTGGTAGCTTGTATTGAAATTCTTTGATCATTTCTTCTCATCAAGTTACCAACATATGTCCATCTCCTTTTCCTGATCACTCATGAGACTGGTTGTTGTTCAGTCATCTGTCTTATCTCTAATTTTTCTTGAAAAAGTCAGCTATATGTCACAAAAAACATATGCATTATTCATAGATTTTGAGAAAGCCTTTGACAGTGTCAACAGAGATGCACTGTGGAAAATCCTAAGATGGCATGGCCTCCCCCATAAAATAGTAAATGTAATCAAAGCCCTATACGAGGGTTTTCAGTGCAAAGTTATCTGTGGAGAACATACCTCCAGCAGCTTAGGGTACAAACAGGAGTGAAACAGGGATGTGTACTATCACCAACATTATTTATCTTGGCAGTAGACTGGTTAATGAAGGAGGCAACATCGGACAAACGCAGAGGATTACAATGGACCCTTGACACAGTGCTGGAGGACCTTGACTTTGCGGACGACATTTGTCTGTTATCAAGCAGTCACAAAGATATGCAAGATAAAATAAACAAGCTAACTCAGAATGCAAACAACATAGGACTAAAGATCAACGTAGGAAAGACAAAGTTAATGAAACAAAATGTGAACAACAGAAATGTACTCAGCGTAGATAACAAGTTAGTGGAGGAGGTCAACGAATTTGTATACCTTGGCAGCAGAGTAGTAGAAAATGGAGACAGCACAGAGGACATCAACAGCAGACTTACTAGAGCAAACCAGGCTTTTGCAATGCTGCAGAATATATGGAAATCAAATAAAATAAGCATAAATATAAAATCAGGATATTTAAGAGTAATGTTCTAAGTGTACTACTCTATGGAAGTGAATGCTGGAAAATCACCAAAACCATAGAAAACAAGTTGACTTCTTTCCGGACTAAATGTTTACGAAGAATTAGACAAATATTTTGGCCAAACACCATAAGAAATAACATCTTGTTGGCACAGATGCAGATGAAGCCACTGACAGTAATTATTGAGGAAGTACGCTGGCGATGGTTGGGACATGTGCTCCGAATGACTGACAACTCACTACCAAAAATAGCACTAAGATGGACACCACAGGGGAGCAGAAGTAAGGGTAGACCAAAAGAGACATGGAGAAGAACAACAGAGAGGATGTTGAGCAATAGAGGGCTCACCTGGGCAAGAGCAGAAAAAAAGGCGAAGGACAGGCATTTGTGCAAAACCCTTGCAGAAGCCCCATGTGCCCTGGGCACTTAAGGTTCAGAGAGAGATGTCACAAAAAAAGTCAGCTGTATATCACAAACTCTAATGTAAGAACACCGGAGATGTAGAAAAATTAAAATTTGTTTTCCTTTTCAGAAAGATCACTTTTGTCAGACTTGGTCATACTGTAAAAGATCTCATCTTCTAGATGCTGCCCCCAGCTGCAAAATAGTTTCATGCTATACTTTGTATTTCATATTTTAGCACTGGACACTATTTAGTGCTGTCATGCATGTGCATATGAGTTCAGTGAAATGTTCAGTTCAGTGTTTAAGGTACAAATACTGTTATTTAACATAGCAAATGTCTCTCACTGGTACAATACTGTGATGTATCTTGCAACTGGAGCTAGTTTTATGCATGCCACACTCTATTTTATCTCAGCTCTGCTGTAAAAGAATTTATCTTCTATCTTTTCTCACTTATGCTGTAAAAGAACTTCTACCTTTTCTTAGTTATGCAGTAAGATAACTTATCTTCTGTCTCATCTCAGTTCTGGTGCATTTCAATGTTTGGTGATTATTTATTGACAGGAAGAAAAGACTACGAGCAGGGAGTGTACCCATCAGAAACTATGTGGATGTGAACTCTACTCAGGTCAATGTTAGTAAACTCTCTACACCATCTTGCGTTGTTCCTGAGAGCCAGAGTTCCTCTGTATTATCAGCCTCTGGTTCAGTTCTGTCTCAGGGCGTGAGTAGAGTGTTTGTAAATGACCAACAGCAGGGCTGGCCAACCAAGACTGGCCAACCATCAGGTTTGGACTTGGGCAAGATATTACCACCTGAAGGACATGGTCAAGTTTGTACATCAGTTGATGCAGACAGTGAGAGGAAGCCAGCAGTGCAAGCTGTCAAAGGTAATGACACATTCAATGATGCTGCATCATCTTCACATGAAGATCTTGATAAGATTGCTAATCTTCAGCCTCCTCAAGTCAAGGAATTCTCACTTGATAGTGAGAACAGTTCAAGTCATCAGTCATCACAACAGCAGCAAGTAGTGCTGGCATTTCAGATTGTGCCTCATGAACTGAGCAGCCCAAGCTTACATCAGCAGTCAGTACAAAGATCTGAGACAGAACAGTCATCTGATACTCAAGTCCAGGAACATGCTGTACAAGGCACTCATCAACAGAATCAGAACTGCCAGGACAGAAATAGATCATTAGGTCAGTGGTGGAAGAGAAGTGATGAGAGTAATGATATAGGTCCTGGCTGTAGGAGTCAAAACATGAGGAATGTCAGGTCATCCAGTTTAGTAACAATGGATAAATCTGGTAGAGAGTTAGACAAATTGTTGGCAGGACCTCTAAATATTCTATCATGTTTAAATGAGGAAATGAATGACCCACTCACAGATACAAGAGATAATGATCAGACCAGCTTGGGGCCATCATCAGAAACTTCTTCTGTATTCAACAGGGATAGTAAGAGCTTTGAGACAAATGTCCACACAGGACAACATAGTGAATTGACCACCAGGGATCAGTCACTCCTGACTCAGTCACTCCTGACTCAGTCAAAAGGATCAGTTGGACAACATACAGATGGTAGCAGAATGACAAATAAAGATCAGTCACTTCAGACAGATACTTCAGTGACTGCACCAAGACATATAGTTAGTGATGAAGTGACTGCTAGAGGTCAGTCACTCATGACAAACATAGACACTTCCAAACAGAAAGCTCAAGAACCTCAAACTTTGGGAAGAAGCACAAGTTTTTTTAGTGACTTTAACTTGAGCAATCCTCCATATGCTGGGGAAGTCAGAGCACAGAAAGTACTGGGCAGTCCTTCCATCCAGGCCATTCAGCCAGCTCTCTTCTCAGGCCTGGACAAGGCTTCGCTAGGTACACCTGTCATCTTGTATCCAGCCAACAGCTTTTCCTCAAATGACAACTCGCTGGCTTCACTTTCAAGCCTTGTACACAACATAGTGTACAACTCATATGGTACCATCATCAAACCGCTTTCATCACCAACATACAGCACTCCCCTTGTTTCTGCACTCTCATCAACATGTGAGAACAGTTGTCAGAGAAAAGCAATAGCTGCAGCTCTTCCTGTTTTGTCCAGTCAGCTGAGTGCAGGAAAACCCACATTGTTGCCATTCTACTTTAGTCATGCCAGTAGTGCAAGCTTGCCACGGTTACCAAGTGCCATTGACATGTTGCCAGGCTCACAGCAAGAAAAGCTACCCTCATCTAATCCTGCTAGTTTACCTCAGAAAATTACCAGAGGCCTACATAATACAAGTCCCCTAAATCAGGTGAAGGTTACAGATGTCCGTTCTTGTACAAGTTCAGAGTTTTCTAGTATGGGACAATACAGAACTCAGAGTTTGAGTCTGGCTTCAAATTGTGGCTTAGGAGAAGTTGTAGGATCCCAGAATTTCTCAGAAAGTACTGATCAGGTTAAACACAGTTTATATGGTAGCATAGAGGCAGAAGTGAGCTTGTCATCTTGTGTGCTTAGCTCCAGTCACTCTACACAAGATGTGCAGGTATCCAAGACTGATGTGTCCCAGCTGGGACCTAATACCAATAAAATTCTCAGTTCCCTTTTAGCAGGAAGCCAAACAAGTGTGGGAACAAGCACAAGTCAGGCACACAGCACTACACATGTGACTTCGTTACTTTCAAGAGAGGCCAGTGCTCAAAGATTCAGCGAAGAAAATACAACAGAACAGAAGGTCAAAACGGCATTGAGGACATCACTGACCAGATCTTCACACCGTCGTCGACTTGTTTGTTCTGTCTGTGATAGACTTTTTTATTCTAGCATGGATCTATTAGTTCATCGATTTGATGAGCATGGTCATGTTTGTGGAGAGTGTGACGGCCGCTTCTTAACGCTGGCTCAGCTCAGACAACACAAGAAGACTGACCACCCACCTGTTTTGATGTGCACACATTGTCGTTTTCTCACATTTGAGAGAGAGATTTTAGCTGACCACTCTTGGTGAGTTTGTGTAGACAATATGCTTATTTACCAGCTGTTATCTATGTCTATCCGGTTAATCTCTATATCTATCCATTGTTGTCTATGTCTGTCAGGTTAATCTCCGTATCTATCAGATGTTGTCTGCCTGTTAACTAGAATATCTAGAAGCTGGCGTCTGTCACATTAATGTCTACCATTATCAATGTTTGTATCAAGTTAATCTTTATTATATCTACCAGCTGTTATCTATCCGTGCCAAGTTAATCTTTATATCTGCTAACTGTTAATCTGTCTATGTCAGATTCATTTGTATATCTGTCAACTTCTATCTGTCTGTTAATCATTATTTCTACAGTTATCTGTCTGTCAGGTTTATATCTGTCAACTATTATCTGTCCGTTAATCATTATTTCTACAGTTATCTGTCTGTCAGGTTTATATCTGTCAACTATTATCTGTCTGTGCAAGGTTAATCTTTGTATCTATTGTTACCTGTCTCAGTTTAATATTTATATCTACCAAATGTTATCTACCTGTGTAAAATTAAACCTCATATCTACTTGCTGTTACCTGTGTCAAATTAAATCTTGTATCTAGTTGTGTTACCTGTCTGTTTCAAATTATACCTCATCTACTTGCTGTTAGCTGTCTGTGTCAAATTAAATCTCATATCCACTTACTGTCATCAGTGACTGTGAAATTAATTGTCATATATACCGGCTGTTGCCTGTGTGAAGTTAACTTATATATTTACTGGTAATTGTGCGTGAAGTGCATACCTGCCTTGTCTAGAACTATTGCTAGATGTTTCTGCCACATTTTTTGTGTTACATTTACCTACATCACCACACAAATATGACAACTTGTAATCTTCAGATACGAACATTACTTTACTTATCTTTCTACTCATGGAATGTTACTTTCATCATCATCATCATCAGGTTCCGTGCCGACTGGCGTTGGCTATTATGTTTCTCCAGTGCGTACAATCCTTCATGCAGGCCATCAGCTCATTTGGTGATCTCCTCTCACACCATCCCGTCAGACTGTCCAGTATCATTTCTCTTGGTCTTCCTCTGGATCGTCTTCCCTCAATTTTTCCTGTTGTTATAATATTTTCAATGCCCCTTCTTCTTATTGCATGTCCTATGAAAATACATTGTGTCTCTCTTATTTTTTTTGACAAGATTTTTTTTGTCTCTCCAACTCTTCTCATACATTCTTCATTAGTTATTTTTGCTATCCAGGGGATTCGCAGCATTCTTCTAATAAGCCACATTTCTGCTGCTTCCAATGATTTTTGTGCAGACCTGTTTGTTGTCTGTGATTCACTTCCATATAACAAGATAGGTTCAATATAGCATTTTAGGACTTGTTTTCTAACATTCATTGATAAGGATGTGTTGGTCAATATGTTTCTCATTCTCAGAATTGCAGTCTTTGCTTGGCCTATTCTGTTCCTAATTTCTGTTCTGCATTTCCCATCTGAAGTTATGACTGCTCCAAGGTATTAGAATTTCTGCATCTGCTTTATAATAGTTCCATTTAATTTTATACTGCATGTTGGTGGATTCTGTTTCTTAGATAAACCATAGTTACCTATGTTACTTTACTTATCTTTCTATTCATGGAATGTTATTTTACTCATCTTTCTATTCATGGAATGTTACTTTACTCATCTTTCTATTCATGGAATGTTACTTTACTCATCTTTCTGTTCATGGAATGTTACTTTACTTATCTTTCTGTTCATGGAATGTTACTTTACTCATCTTTCTATTCATGGAATGTTACTTTACTCATCTTTCTATTCATGGAATGTTACTTTACTTATCTTTCTATTCATGGAATGTTACTTTACTTATCTTTCTACTCATTAAAAAGTACTTTACTGAACTTTCTACTCATAGAATGTTACTTTACTTATTTTTCTACTCATGAAATGTTACTTTACTTATCTTTCTGTTCATTGAATGTTACTTTACTTAACTTTCTACTCATAGAATGTTACTTTATTCATCTTTCTGTTAATGAAATATTACTTTACTTATCTTTCTATTCATAAAATATTACTTCATTATCTTTCTATTCATGAAATTGTACTTACTTATCTTTCTATTCATAAAATATTACTTTATTATCTTTCCATTCATAAAATGTTAATTTACTTATCGTTCTACTCATGGAATGTTACTTTACTTATATTTCTATTCATGGAATATTACTGTACTCATCTTCTGTTTATATAATGTTACTTTACTCATCTTTCCATTTATGAAACATTGCTTCACCTATCCTTCTGCTCATAGAATATTAATTTACTAATCTTTCTGCTCATGAAATGTTACTTTACTTATCTTTTTGCTCATGAAATGTTACTTTACTTATCATTCTGATAAAGAAATGTTACTTTACTTGTCTTTCTGCTTATGAAATGTTATTTTATTTATGTTTTTCCTCATGAAATGTTACTTTACTTATCTTTCTATTCAGGGAATGTTACTGTACATTTATTTCTATTTATGAAATATTACTTTAATTATATTTCTACTCATGTAATGTTACTTTTTTTTCTATTCATGAAATGTTATTTTACTAATCTTCCTACTCATGTAATGTTACATTACACATCTTTATACAAGTGGAATGTTACTTTACTCGTTTTCCTATTCATATAAATAATGTTACTTTACTTATCTTTCTATTCATGAAATGTTACTTTGTTCATCTTTCTATTCTTTACTTATTGTTCTATTCATGAAATGTTACTTTACTTATCTTTCTGGTCTTGGAATGTTACTTTACTCATCTTTCTGCTCATGGAATGTTACTTTAATCATCTTTATGCTCATGGAATGTTATTTTAATAATCTTTCTATTCTTGAAATGCAAATTTATTGGTCTTTCTGCTCATGGAATGTTACTTTTCTTATCTTCCTGCTCATGAAATATTACTTTGTTTATCTTTTTGCTTGTGGAATGTTACTTTACTAATATCTCCGCCAATGTAATCTTACTTTACTTGTCTTTCTGCTCATGGAATGTTACTTTAGTTATCTTTATGCTCGTGGAATATCAGTTTACTCATCTTTCTATTCATGAAATGTTACTGTATTATTATTATTTCTGCTTATGAAATGTTATTTTCTTATCTTTTTGGTCCTGAGATGTTACTCTACTTATCTTTCTGTGCATAGAATATCAGTTTTCTCATCTTTTTATGCATGAAATGTTACTTTATTATTCTTTCTGTTCATGGAATGTTATTTTCTTATCTTTTTGGTCCTGAAATGTTACTTTACTTATCTTTCTATTCATGGAATGTTACTGTACTTATCTTTCTATTCATAAAATGTTACATTATTATCTTCATATTCTTGAAATGTTACATTACTTACCTTTTTTTGCTCACAGAATGTTACTTTACTCATCTTCACATTTATGAAATGTTGATTTACTTATCCTTCTGCTCAAGGAATATTACTCAAATTTCTGCTCTTGTGTTTCTTTACTTTTTTTTGCTGTTCATGAAATGTTACTTTACCTATCTTTCTATTCATAAAATGTTACTTTACTTATCTTTTTTGTCATAGAATGTTATTTTACTCATCTTTCTCCTCATGAAATGTTATTTTAATCATATTTCTGTTGATTAAATTCTACTTTACATATCTTTCTGCTCATGGAATATTATTTTACTCATCTTTCTGCTCATGGAATGTTACTTTACTTTTTTTCTATTCATTATATGTTACATTACTTATCTTTCTGTTCATGAAATATTACTTTTCTTCTCTTTCTATTAATGAAATGTTACTTTTATAATATTCATGAAATGTTACTTTTATCATCTTTCTATTCATGAAATGTCACTTTACTTATCTTTATTTTCATGAAATTTTACTTTACTTGTCTTTCTGCTCATGGAATGTTACTCTACTTCTCTTTCTGCTCATCGAATGTTACTTTACCTCTCTTTCTGCTTATGATATGTTACTTTACTTGTCTTTCTGGTCATGGAATATCGGTTTTCTCATCTTTCTATGTATTAAATGGTGCCTTATTCTTTCTGCTCATGGAATGTTATTTTGCTTATCTTTTTTGCTCATGTAATGTTACTTTTCTTATCTTTTTTGCTCATGTGATGTTACTTTTCTTATCTTTCTCTTTATGGAATGTTACTGTACTTATCTTTCTATTTTGAAAATGTTACTTCACTTATCTGCTCATGAAATGTTACTTTTCTTATCTTTCTGCTCATGAAATGTTACTTTACTTATGTTTCTATTCATGAAATTTTACTGTAGTTAACTTTCTATTTAGTCCTGAAATGTGATATATGTCATCATGTGCAAAAGATGCAGGATAACATATATCGGTGAGACTGGCCTCAGATTAGGGGACTGCATGCAAAAACATCTGTACGACATCACCCAGCATGCTTCGAAACCAGTCCCAAATCATTTCAATGGCCCCAACCACAGAGGAAAATCTGATTTTCTGGTAACACCCATTAAACAATGTCACGCAGATGACACAAGCCGCCTGGCACTTGAGAACTGCTGCATTCAAAATTATGGGACGCTGGAACCACATGGGTTAAACTCGCTGTTTAGTTACACGTAACATCATCTTCTTCAATCATTATAGTACCTCTCCACTAAATCCACCCCTTCTTACTTTTCAAACTTCCTCACAGCATTACTCTGCAACCCTGCTATTTTCTCTGCAACCCCTCTTCCCCAATCACCTGTTTCAAATTCTCCTAGCTAGGCCAGTAGTGCGTCACTCTCTCTCCCCTCCCCGGTTCCCCATCCACCACCCCGAGTTACAACCCACCGACCACATGTCACAGGTCTCTATTTAAACAATTTCCACATCCTAGCAGATCCATTCCTGACACACACCGCCAGACAAGCCACACCTTGCAATTTACAGCTAAGTACTCCTTTAAAAGAATTTTTTTTTAACAGTATTCATGTAAATCTATACTTTATCTCCTCTCCCTATTTCTTCGTCCTGTATGTTTTTGTATGATTAAGGCTCACGCCGAAACGTCACAACTTTGTAATCGTTAAGTAATAAAGCTGCTCCTACATTTTTCCTAGTTTATACATGTTGAAAATCTGAGTGTGAAAGCAACAACTTGGGCAGGGTTGTCCACCCTGTCAGGCACAGTTTTGCTAGTCCCTGAAATGTTAAATATGTGTAGTCAGTGATTTGCTTTTCCTTGTTTATCTTTCTTTTTCAGGTCTGAGCATGGGATGATCATCAACAGTAAAGTTGGAGGTGTACTGGATAAGGGTGAGTCACACAAAAAGTCCCGTAGCCTGCAGTCCCACACATTGTGTGACTCAATACTGTCTTCTGTCATCCAACAAAAACTACCTTCGAACATGGACAGCAGTACTAAGTGGTCAGGTGAGAGTGTGCACGGTGAAGCAAACTCTTGTCCAAAGCTGGAAGATAGCCGGCCTGGCAGAGTTGAGGTGTTTCCTAAGGTTGGTGTTACTGGCAGACAAGAGTTCCTTAAATCATTTGATGACGGCAATCTCTCTCTGCTACATGATGAAGAAACAAGTTGCGGGCCTGTTTTCCCATCTTTTACTCGAGACATTACCGCTTCGGTTCCACGGCCTGATCTGGATGCTATCAGTGCCATGTACGCTCAGGTCAGCCAGCATTGTCATTTGGAGAGTACAGACTTCCTTCAAGTCTGTGAGCATCAATTATCTGAGAGTGACGAGTCTCAGTTGGTGATTGACACAGAGTCTAGCTGCAGTAAGGAAATGATTGATGCAGTGTCTAGTTGTACTAAGGAAATGATTGATGCAGAGTCTGGTTGTACTAAGGAAATTATTGAGACAGAGTCTAGTTGTAGGAGGGAAGCTTACCTTGAACATAGCACACATGACCATGAAATGCTAGTACACAGTCAGCCTGAGTGCTTAAATAAAGGAGACAGAGATGATGTTGAGAGAGTATGTCAGTCCGCTAGTGATGACCTGATACAGGACAGTCCCAGCAAGTCTGAGCCATGCAGGGAGAATTTGCTCTCTAACTCCACACACATCACACAAGACGGCATTAATCATTCACCACAAAAAGTTGCTTCACTGGAATGTGAATCTACAGACAGCCTCCATCAGCAGGATCAACAAGGAGAAGGTCAAGACAAGGTCACAGAGGGGGCCAGAGATGTAATGAAAATCTGTGTAAAACGGATGAGCACAACATCTGGATATGATGGTCAGTCTCGCAGAAAAAAATCAACAAGAAATAATAGCAGAGAAGATGATGTAACTTTGTATACTGATGTAGAAATAGATAATCCAGAGAAGGAGGGTCATGAGGATGGTTTTTATCTTAGCAACAGCTTTCTCAGCCAAGCTCATGATTCCACAAGTGACAACTGTAATCAGGATAGTGTCTGCCAACCTCCAAAAGACAACATTTCTTTACAGCAGATCAGTTTGGAGTGTCCAGACCAGATAAAACCTGCATATAAACAGACAAAGCAAGATGACATCAACCACCAACAGAAACAGAACGGCAACAAACTTGTCAAGCTCTTTGACACAGCCAGGGATAGTTGCCAGAGTTGTGAGACGTCTGTGATGTTGTCCTTACAGGAGCGCCATGTCATGAGTTCCCTGCCTCCCAAGAAACGAAAGTTGAAAAGGTCACCTCGACCAGGGAGAGATTTAGACTTGCCTTCAGTGAGTGATGGCAGTGACAAAACTTGTCCACAAACTGATCTGCCGGTAGATACAAACATTCCTGTTTCAACAAGATCACTTGAGAAAAAACACAGACTCAAATTTGAAGTTGGCGAGAAAACGAAAGCTAGCTTGAGTCGTGTAGCTCAAAGTGAGAAGACCGAGTGTCTGAAACGCATTAACAGCAATGTGGAGCATGGTGCTCGTGTCTTGTCACAGGTCAGCAGACAGCCAGGCTCACTTGGCGCTAGGGCTGGCTTTGTGTCTCCTGTCAGCGGTTATGGAGTCAGATACTGTCGTCGGTGGAGCGCAGATAACTGTCTGTCCAAGGTCCATGCCAAGAATTCTCAAATGACTTGCTCTGTGGCCGGATGCGATTTCAAGTTCTCCAGCAAGCGAGAGCTTCGGCAGCATGTAACAGTTGATCACATGGGTAAAACCAGGAAATATACTTGTAGCTGGCCAGAGTGTAGCAAGCGCTTCTTTGCTCGAACGCATCTTAGCATCCATATGTTAACACATACAGGAGAGAAGCCAGTGGCCTGCGATATATGTGACTATAGATGCCGCCAGCGTACTGCTCTCATATGGCACATGCGTAAACATGGAGTCTTCCACAAGGTCAAGAAAGTAAACACTCACAGAAGTTATGTCTGACTTTTTTTTTTCCCTTTTTATATTGCATCAGTCATTACTTGAGTGTTGTGATTATTGTGGATAAAACATGTGGACTTTACATAAGTGCTTTAGAATTGAGTAATCTCATCAGCACATGCAAACATTTACTGTGAAGTTGTAATGATTATGTTGGAGGCACATTACTCAGAAGACCTGCAGTCAGGTAGGTCTCAGAGTTTTGCTTCTACAAGATTACTGTCAAGTCCAGTCCTGTGATCACTTGACAGACCCAGTTGACACATGTAAGTGGTAATGGGAGCATAAGATATGCATAAAACCTGTTAGCACAGCTCAAATTATAGAGTAAACTTGAAGTTGTTTTCTTTGAGTGATTTGTAATTCTAATTGATTAGTTATAGTATAGGTAACTTATTTTTTACTGTTGTCATACCTGGAACATGTAGCTACTCTTGTCAACATGGTGCACTACAGTTATAGTCCAGTGAATGGTGCAAGGCCTGATACAACAGCTTCTTTATCCAGAGTTGTCATTTGACCAGATAGATAATATCACAAGTGGGCTTTTGGTGTCACAGGCCTTCAGATTGACTAAATTGATGACAACTGACAAAACAAACAAGGCAGCTGAAATATGTATCAATGAGGAAAAACTGGAAGAAGTGGAGAGTTTTGAATATATTGGATCACTACTAACTAATAATGGAGATACAATGAGGGAAATTAAAAGGAGGACATCTATCGCTCTTCAGAAAGTAAAACAAATAAAGAATCTGTGGAGAGAAACAGACAGAACCACAAAAATAAAATTTGTAAGGACATGCATCTTTCCCATCACAACATATGCCTTTGGACACTTAACAAAACAGCTGAGAAACACATAAATGCCTTTGAATGTAAATGCTACAGAAGAGTTCTCCAAATATCGTGGACACAAAAAAGAACAAATATATCCATACTACAAGAACCTAATATTGAAGAAGGCTTGCTAGTAAAGAGGATTAAAGAGAGAAAACTTAAATATTTTGGACACATTAAACGTCATGATAATTTAGAGAAGACCGTACTGGAAAGATACATAATGGGAAAAAGAAAGAGAGGAAGACCAAAACGAAGATGGCTACAAGATATTGTTGACGATCTGCAAATGGATGCATCAGCAGCAGGCTGTCTTGCTCACATCTGAGAGGCCTACAGGAGTGCTGTTTGGGAGGCAAAGTTCCGCAAAGGACATGCAAATGAATGAATGGCCTTCAGTTACATGAAATCATTTAGTCATTCTCAGTCACAGAACTAAGTCATCTTTACTAAGGGTTTTGTTATCAGAGAGCATTGTAGTGGTTGGGCGTTTGGAAAGACAGCTGAGGATATATAACAACTTCATATGACAATGGGCATTTGGAAAGACAGTTGAGGACATATGACAATTTCATATGGCAACTCACATAATGAGGATGGAGATCAAAGCCATCACTGGTGCAGACATTTGGCTGGTTGAAAAGCAAGTACACTGTGATGTCATAGTGACAGTCTTGAAAAACATGCTCCATAAGGTTGACAAGGGCATGCTTTGCAGGGAGTGGGCCAGTCTTCAAGAAAATGTTGTTTTATCAGTGGAGCACTTTTTAACTGTCACAAGTGCTTGTAGCTTTATGACTTCTCTTCTCTGATGTCGTGTTTGTGAGGAGAGAGTGAAAGAATGGCTGCATTCAAATGACTGCTCTTCTCTGATGTCGTGTTTGTGAAGAGAGATTGAAAGAATGACTGCTCTTCTCTGATGTCGTGTTTGTGAGGAGAGAGTGAAAGAATGACTGCTCTTCTCTGATGGTGATGTAAGTTTTGGATGCAGAAAGATTATAGATAAAGATTGCCACAGTTTAGGTACTTGGAAGTTTCTTGTAATGTATAAAGTCATGCCACACATTTTAGCCCATTTTATAGCAGTGTTTTCATTTTGCTTTTCTGTTACATACATTTGTGACTGTTAGTAATATAAAGGCTGATATGATTAATATTTTCTACATCAGTTGTGCATTGTAAAATATGGGTTAATTCATGGGTTCAACTTATGAGAAGTCCCATCTTTTCCAGTGATCACTTGTTACAGTTTGATATTATTTGAAGTTGTTTTTTATCTGTTATGATTTCTGTGTATCTGGTGCCTGTAATGTACAAAAAAACCAGTCTTCTTATGTTCCAGGGCCTGGTGAGGTTTGTCGTACTTATCTCATAAGAAGGTTGTTACAGTATAATATAGTGTCAGTATAGAGATGTCACAGCTGTGATAATATAGCTGTGATAATATAGTATCAGTATAGAGATGTCACAGCAGTGATATATTCATTTTGTCCCACTGCTAAATTTGTAGCAGCAACCAACTTCACTTCTTCTATCATTCATATTTTCTGTACACTATACATTTGTCTCAAAATTGTGTACTCCACTCTGACCTGTAGAACTCTCACATAACCTTACTACAACATTTGTCTTCATATATGTGCAGTCATCATGTATGAGAACAATTGTGTTCTAGCATAAATATAAGAATTACTTTGTGTGAATTGTTGACTATCGCATTATCACAGTTTCATTTATTAACTAACTACTTGTCACATTCTGATTTTTTAGGTGCCCTTTTGCCACGTTCTGATTTAATTAGCGATCTTTAGCACATCTGTTTGATTTTGTTCACCATCAGTGATTGGTGGTTAGTCTCATCATGTGGACATGTGAGAACTCTGTGAAAGGGAGAGATATGATTTTCTGATAAAAACTCCTTGTTGTATTGAGTCTTGACTATTTGTGCCATTAATGTTGGAGTCTAAGAATCTATACCACCAGTCTTGGGAGTCCAAGTATGAGGAGTGATTGATAAGTTCTCGGCATAAGGTACAACGGATTATTTGTGTACAACTTTTTTTGGGTTATTTCTCAACATAGTCCCCTTGCAAGTTTATGCACTTAGTCCAGCGATCCTGGAACATACGGATCCCTTCTTTGTAAAAGTCTCAGCATATTGTGCCAGTAGAAAGTGGTCTACAGCATGATTGACATTATCATCTGAGCCAAATTTGTGACCACTTAGCTCCTTTTTGAATTTGGTAAGCAGGTAATAGTCCGAAGGGACCACATCTTGGGAATAAGGAGGATGTTCAAGAAGCTGGAAGCTACATTCATGAATGTCAGCCATTGCCACGCCGATTTGTGAACTGGAGCATTGTCTTGATGAAAAATTACTCCTTCCGTCAATTTCCCTCTACACTTTTTCTTCAATTTGACCCGCTGTTGCTTCACAAGATTAGTGTAATAGGCCCCAGTGACCATTCTGCCCTTTTGAAGATAGTCTACCAATATCACACCTTCTGAATCCCAAAAGATGGAACCCATCACTTTGGCTGCAGACAGAACCAATCACTTCGGCTGCAGACAGAACCACCCTTGCTTTCTTTGGAGGTGGGGATCCATAATGTTTCCACTGCTTTGACTGTTATTTGGTTTCTGATTGAAAATGATGAACCCAAGTCTCATCCATAGTGTCAAATTTCTGAAGAAACTTTTCAGAATCTGCAGAAAAATGGCCAAGATTGTCTCTTGACAAGTTGAGACACTGTCATTTGTGATCAGCTCCAAGAAGTTTCAGGACCCATCGAGCAGAGACCTGTGTCATTTGAAGATCATTGTGAATAATGGCATGAACACATTCCTGGGAGATGCCCAGCTCAGTAGCAATGTACCGCTCAGTTAATTGTCGATCCTCCATTATCATGTTATGGATTCTGCCGGTGGTTTAATCGGTGGTTACCGTTCTTGGTCTTCCTGGACGGGGATCATCTTCCAGACTCTCCGTTCCATGTTTGAATTGAGCTGCCCATTTCTTCACTGTGCTGTAAGAAGGGGCACTCTCCCCTAGAGTCTCCACCATATCCTCATGGATCTCCTTCAATGATAAGCCCTTGAAGCAGAGGTAGCTAATGACTGCTCTATGAGAAATTTTATCCATTTTCTCAATTTCAGTAGCCTGTAAGAAAAAATTGGTTGGAGTTAATTTCTTAAAACTTGGTGTTTAATCTTGCATGAACATGATCTACAAATGCATCTAATATCAACTGTGTGTTTCAAGTACTTGTACATTATGATGAGAACTTGCCAATCACCCCTCATATCTTTACCATCAAACTTAGAGTATCTGTGTGTACATGACCAATCTTGGAGTTTAGGTGTTTGCACCACCAATATTGGAGTCAAAGAATCTGTACTGTCAGTCTTAGAGTCTGTGTGCATGCACCACCAGTCTTGCAGTCTGAGTGTGTGCACCATCAGTCTTGGAGTCTGTGTGCACGTACCACCAGTCTTGTAGTCTGAGTGTGTGCACCAACAGTCTTGGAGTCTGTGTGCACGTACCACCAGTCTTGTAGTCTGAGTATGTGCACCAACAGTCTTGGAGTCTCATTGTGTGTACCAGCATTCTTGGAGTCTCAATGGGTACCACCAGTCTTGCAGTCCATGTGCATGCACCACCAGTCTTGCAGTCCATGTGCATGTACCACCAGTCTTGCAGTCTCAGTGAGTACCACCATCTTTGAGTCTCAGTGTGTGTACCACCAGTCTTTGAGTCTCAGTGTGTGTACCACCAGTCTTTGAGTCTCAGTGTGTGTACCACCAGTCTTTGAGTCTCAGTGTGTGTACCACCAGTCTTTGAGTCTCAGTGTGTGTACCACCAGTCTTTGAGTCTCAGTGTGTGTACCACCAGTCTTTGAGTCTCAGTGTGTGTACCACCAGTCTTTGAGTCTCAGTGTGTGTACCACCAGTCTTGCAGTCTGTGTGCATGTACCACCAGCCTTGGAGTCTCAGTGTGTACCACCAGTCTTGCAGTCTGTGTTCATGCACCACTAGTCTTGGAGTCTCAGTGTGTGTACCACCAGTCTTGCAGTCTATGTGCATGTACCACCAGTCTTGCAGTCTATGTGCATGTACCACCAGACTTGCAGTCCATGTGCATGCACCACCAGTCTTGCAGTCCATGTGCATGTACCACCAGTCTTGTAGTCTGTGTTCATGTACCACCAGTCTTGGAATCTATGTGCATGTACCACCAGTCTTGCAGTCTATGTGCATGTACCACCAGTCTTGGAGTCTATGTGCATGTACCACCAGTCTTGCAGTCTGTGTGCATGTACCACCAGTCTTGCAGTCCATGTGCATGTACCACCAGTCTTGCAGTCCGTGTGCATGTACCACCAGTCTTGCAGTCCATGTGCATGCACCAGCAGTCTTGGAGTCTGAGTGTGTACCACCAGTCTTGCCGTCCATGTGCATGCACCAGCAGTCTTGCAGGTCCATGTTCATGTACAACCAGTCTTGGAGTCTAAGTGTGTGTACCACCAGTCTTGGAGTCTGAGTGTGTACCACCAGTCTTGTAGTCTGAGTGTATGTACCACCAGTCTTGTAGTCTGAGTGTATGTACCACCAGTCTTGTAGTCTGAGTGTATGTACCACCAGCCTTGTAGTCTGAGTGTGTGTACCACCAGTCTTGGAGTCTGTGTGCATACACCACCAGTCATGTAGTCTGAGTGTGTGTACCACCAGTCTTGGAGTCTTTGTACATACACCACCAGTCTTGGAGTCTTTGTACATACACCACCAGTCTTGGAGTCTATGTACATACACCACCAGTCATGTAGTCTGAGTGTGTGTACCACCAGTCTTGGAGTCTGTGTACATACACCACCAGTCTTGGAGTCTATGTACATACACTACCTGTCTTGGAGTCTATGTATATACACCACCAGTCTTGGAGTCTGTGTACATACACCACCAGTCTTGGAGTCTATGTACATACACCACCAGTCTTGGAGTCTATGTACATACACCACCAGTCTTGGAGTCTATGTACATACACCACCAGTCTTGGAGTCTATGTACATACACCACCAGTCTTGGGGTCTATGTACATACACCACCAGTCTTGTAGTCTGAGTGTGTGTAGCACCAATCATGTGCATGAATATTGTAACTTTGTTTTCTCTGTGTATGTGAATGCTATAACTTTGTTTTCTATGTGCATGGGAATGTTGTAAATTTATTTTCTCTGTGAATGTTGTAACATTATTTTCTCTGTGTATGAATGTTGTAACTAACCTTGTTTTCTCTTTTTATGAATGTTGTAAATTAACATTGTTTTCTCTGTGTATGAATCTTGTAACTTAACATTGTTTTCTCTGTGTATGAATCTTATAACTTAACATTGTTTTCTCTTTGTATGAATCTTGTAACATAACATTGTTTTCTCTGTGTATGAATCTTGTAACTTAACATTGTTTTCTCTGTGTATGAATCTTGTAACTTAACATTGTTTTCTCCGGTATGAATCTTGTAACTTAACATTGTTTTCTCTGTGTATGAATGTTGTAACTAACATTGATTTCTCTGTGTATGAATGTTGTAACTTAACATTGTTTTCTCTGTGTATGAATCTTGTAACTTAACATTGTTTTCTCTGTGTATGAATCTTATAACTTAACATTGTTTTCTCTGTGTATGAATCTTGTAACTTAATATTGTTTTCTCTGTGTATGAATGTTGTAACTAACATTGATTTCTCTGTGTATGAATATTGTAACTTAACATTGTTTTCTCTGTGTATGAATGTTGTGACCAACATTGATTTCTCTTTGTATCAATGTTGGTCAGTAAATGTGGTTCTGATTAGAGATGTCATATTCAAATTAATATATAGTAAATTGTTCCTGTTTTCTCTTTTGTTAATTTTTTTTTTGCAGTGTAAGAAACTTTCAGTTATTGAATAAACTATTCATTTGTCCACTTCTCCTGTCTGAATTTATCATAATTAAGTAAGTTTTTAAACGATACAAACCTTTATGTGGCTTGGCTGTTCACACAAGCTCAACATTTCTGTTAAAGTGTACACACAATCTCAACATTTTTATTACAGTGTTCACACAAGCCACAATTTCAACATTTCTGTTTCAGTGTTCACACAAGCTCAACATCTCTGTTACAGTGTTCACACAAGCTCAACATTTCTGTTACAGTGTTCACACAAGCTCAACATTTCTGTTAAAGTGTTCACACAAGCTTACCATTTCTGTTAGTGTTCACACAAGCTCAGTATTTCTGTTAGTGTTCACACAAGCTCAACATTTCTGTTACAGTGTTCATACAAGCTCAACATTTCTGTTAAAGTGTACACACAGTCTCAACATTTTTATTACAGTGTATGCAATCTCAACATTTCTGTTACACTGTACCTATTATCTCAATGTTTCTGTTAGTGTTCACACAACCTCAGCATCTCTGTTACAGTGTTCACACAAGCTCAACATTTCTGTTACAGTATTCACACAAGCTCAGCATCTCTGTTACAGTGTTCACACAAACAGTGTCAAATTATAGAGGAAATATGTCCATGACCAGCAAGTGAAGTAAAACACATTAGAATTAGGTTCAACAGTATTTTGTTTTATGATCATTCACTGAGTACATTACAGAGAAGCAGTCAAGTGTAGAATCAACAACTACATGAGAACAAAAATATCACATTAGTTTTGTCCTTTCTTGTTCTATTCATTATTTTTTTATCATCATCTTCCAAAATGTTGGCTTAGTCTTGTCCTTTCAGTGCCAAAGACACATGGGGCTGCTGGCAGAAAGAGATTTACACTTATAAAGATGACTCTGTCTCTCTGCCTCTCTCGTTTATTCCCCAGTGCCCAAGGCACATGCTGATAGCAAGAGATTTACACTTTGAGTGTTTCTTTTGAGCTAAAACTGGCTCTGACTTGTGTCTTTGGTAAATAGACACTGTCTCGATCTAATTTTTTTGGGTATCTTTTCGTAAATAGACAGTCTCTATCTTGTGTCTTTTTAGTAAATAGTCTCTGTCTTGTCTTTGTGGTAAATAAACTGTCTTGGCTCCATTACCGGGTGTTGTTTACCCACAACCATGTATTACTTCGATCATAACAATTATGAATTACTTCGATCATCACCACAACCATGTATTACTTCGATCATCACCACAACCATGTATTACTTCAATCATCACCACAACCATGTATTACTTCGATCATCATTGCTCCCACCAGTGAATCAAAAATTAAACACAAATCAAGGTTTACCACTGAAAAATATTTTTGAAAAGACTCAAGGGCAAAATAGTTTGCATATATTTTCAACAGTTACATCCCTTGATTTGTAGTTGGTTTTTTACTCATTCTTGCATAGATGGGTCACTGAAAACAGTGTCATTGAACACATGGTGACAAGACAAGAATAATATACACAGTGATAACAAGGACAACATACACAGTGATAACACAGACAACATACACAGTGATAACACAGACAACATACACGGTGATAACAGACAACATACGCAGTGATAACATGGACAACATACACAGTGATAACAGACAACATGCAGTGACACAACAAGAACAACATACACAGTGATAACAGACAACATACACAGTGATAACACAGACAATATACACAGTGACACAACAAGAACAACACAGACACGAAAAGGTCACGATGGTGACACATAAAAGGACAACACAGTGATATGATGTCTCTATTTAGCATGAAAGAGCTGAAAGTAAACAAGATGTTAACATTATGTAAAAGACTGAAAAATAACTGAACAGCAACATAACTGGTGTCATCAAATGAGGGCTATGTTAATATTGATACTGGAAAACTTGTGAGAAATACTGAAAAGTGTGGTAAAACCAAGACACAGGTCTTACAGGCTGTGAGTCTGTGTGCAGTTTTAAATATAACTTTAAATGATAGAATTGGCCTGGTGTGCCTAGTTTTTTGGTCATCTTCCAAAAATGTATTATTACTTCTTTTTAAACAAAATTAGAAACTACCATTTTCTTTTCAGAGTTGTTATTGACCGACGGCTCGACTTGAAGAGAATAATAAAGGTAGATAGAGGTGTATGGTGGAGTTTTACAAGGTGGCAGAAGGAGTGAGTAAGTGAGAAAAAACAAATAGAAGGTATGAGAGTAAGATGAGAATGTATAAATGAAAAAATGTACAGCATCCAATATTTCGGCATGAGCCTTTTTCGAGGATTATCTTAGGCATTCTTGTGTTTCCTGCATAGGAGGATGCCACCAAGATAAGTTTCTCATTTTCTGTTAGTTATATGTCTTGTCTTGTTTGTGTATGTAATCCTCAAAAAAGGCTCACACCAAAATACTGGATGTTTTATGTTTTTCATTTATACAATCTCATCTTGCTTTCTTACAGTCTATTTGTTTTTTTCTCACTTTACTCACTCCCTCTGCCGCCTTGTAAAATTGCACTATACACCTCTATCTACCTTTATTATTTGAATCAGTTTTACTGCAGTCGCCTCCCTTTTATCTGACTTTAAGAGAAGGCCAATTGTGTTTTTTGGTTGGCTGTTCAAAAAAACAATAGTCTTTGCATGTCCCCATAAAAAAAAAAAATCCAGTGGAGTCAAATTTGGTGATCTTGGAGGTCAAGAGATTGCTTCACCTCTTCCAGTCCACCTTCATTTAGAAACTTAGTAACTCTGAGCTCAAAGTGCCAGGAATTTCTTTTCAGTGCTTCTTTATTGTAATGGGTTCTACACCTTCTTAGGACAGCAGTGGCCAATTTTAGCTGAGACAACCAGAGAATATGTACCATCAAGGCGAGAGCAAAGAAACTGGAGATTCATTTCCACCAACCTTCATTCTGAAGAAGGCACATGATGACGATGTACCAAAGAACACAGTTAACTTTGTGAAACCATAGGTTAGCATCTCTGAAAAGAAAGTAATGAAGTAGATGGAGGTGTAGAGTTCAGTTTTACAAAAAAAAGATAGAAAGAGTGAGGAAAATAGGCAGAAACAAGAATGGCAGAAAGTAAGATGTGCAGGTATAAAAGAAGAGCATACGACAGTCCAATATTTTGGTAAAAGTCTTTTTCAAGGATCACATTAATAACAGATTAAAAACACTAAAAATAGATAAAAAATTACTCATAACTTTTCTTTGTTATCTTCCATGTCAAGAGATTGCTTCACCTCTTCCAGTCCACCTTCATTTAGAAACTTAGTAACTCTGAGCTCAAAGTGCCAGGAATTTCTTTTCAGTGCTTCTTTATTGTAATGGGTTCTACACCTTCTTAGGACAGCAGTGGCCAATTTTAGCTGAGACAACCAGAGAATATGTACCATCAAGGCGAGAGCAAAGAAACTGGAGATTCATTTCCACCAACCTTCATTCTGAAGAAGGCACATGATGACGATGTACCAAAGAACACAGTTAACTTTGTGAAACCATAGGTTAGCATCTCTGAAAAGAAAGTAATGAAGTAGATGGAGGTGTAGAGTTCAGTTTTACAAAAAAAAGATAGAAAGAGTGAGGAAAATAGGCAGAAACAAGAATGGCAGAAAGTAAGATGTGCAGGTATAAAAGAAGAGCATACGACAGTCCAATATTTTGGTAAAAGTCTTTTTCAAGGATCACATTAATAACAGATTAAAAACACTAAAAATAGATAAAAAATTACTCATAACTTTTCTTTGTTATCTTCCATGTAAGAAAGACAGGCACAAAATGTGTCCAGATAGATGTAGGCAAGCACAAAGTGGAAGCAGGCGATTCGTTACAGGGAGTATGCCATATGGCAAACAACACAGCCTTATGTTCCAGATGGCACCAGCATGCTCCCATTAGATACCTGTAGCCTAAACAAAACTTGCCTACATGGCGCAGATAATAAAAATGTGAAAACTGGGTTTAGCAGAATGTGCCTGCCACAGCATCAATGTAACCGAAGATGATGCCGATCATGTAGCACTAGTTGTAATAGCCCATGAGTAACAACATGGCAGTTTGGCTTTCAGCCAATTGAACAATGATGTAGATGAGTAACAAACATGATGATCAATACTCAAAATGTTCTGAATGATAAAAACTTACAGTATAGTTAAACCCAGGAATTTGACCAACTACAACACTGAATCACTCACTGACAGCAATCTACTATTGAACATACAATGTTTAATGGCAGCTCTGATAATGATGGAGTTCAGTGTAACATGATAATGAAATACACAGCGTGATGTCTCAAACTAGGTAATGTCATAAACAATGAGGGTCCAGATA
Source organism: Achatina immaculata (assembly GCA_009760885.1). Lineage (NCBI taxonomy): Eukaryota > Metazoa > Mollusca > Gastropoda > Stylommatophora > Achatinidae > Lissachatina > Lissachatina immaculata. The sequence goes on from CM019712.1 coordinate 24,847,165, forward strand.
GCTTAGATGTAAGTGCTGATTAGGAATTGAATAAATAATACACTAACACTAACAAAAAACTAAATCTACAAATTCCTAGACATACACATCCGGACACTACCACAACCAAGACTCAGCTGGCCAAAATGTAACTGCTACCAGCCAACATTTACACGAGACAGATTTTCCAGAAGTTTCTGTCTAGAACAGATCTGAGGAAAAACAATCTTAAATGTAAATAAACATTTCTATTCAAGTGGAGTTCAAGCAAACTTCATTTCTCTCAAAACTTTCCTTGAATTACATTTCTAATGAAATACTGCTAAACAGGGAGAGTGTAAGAAGGAAGATTTAGAAAAATTAGATTCTATGGGATGAGACATAGGATGCCTAAAAAAGAAAGCTATGAGAGCTTTCTAGTAGCTGCAGAAGGAGGTGGAAAATGAACCTTGAACCACATGCTGCGAGCATGAGAAAGTGCAGAGAAGTGGGTGGGACAAGACAAGAAAGCCAGACATCAACAGCAGAAAAAGAAAGAGGTAGCAACATTTCTCAGCCAATGCCTGCTTCCACTTTGCCCTTACCTACATCTGTCTGAGTATATTTTGTGCCCATATTTCATACAAGGAAGATAACAAGAAGCTAAGTAATTGATTTTTTCATGTACTTTTGGTGCTGTTATCTGTTGTGTTATTTTTCTATGTAATCCTTGGAAAAGGTTAATGCCAAAATATTGGATTGTTGTATGCTCTTCATTTATATGTGCTCATCTTACTTTCTGTCATTCTTGTTTCTGCCCACTTTCCTCAATCTTTCTATCTTCTTGTAAAACTGAACCATACACCTCCATCTACTTCATTACTAGAACCAGTTTTACTGCAGTCGTCTTTTCTTTTATGTCTGAAAAGAAAGTAATGAAGTAGATGGAGGTGTAGAGTTCAGTTTTACAAAAAAAGATAGAAAGAGTGAGGAAAATGGGCAGAAACAAGAATGGCAGAAAGTAAGATGTGCAGGTATAAAAGAAGAGCATACGACAGTCCAATATTTTGGTAAAAGTCTTTTTCAAGGATCACATTAATAACAGATTAAAAACACTAAAAATAGATAAAAAATTACTCATAGCTTTTCTTTGTTATCTTCCATGTAAGAAAGACAGGAACAAAATGTGTCCAGATAAGAAGAGCATACGACAGTCCAATATTTTGGTAAAAGTCTTTTTCAAGGATCACATTAATAACAGATTAAAAACACTAAAAATAGATAAAAAATTACTCATAACTTTTCTTTGTTATCTTCCATGTAAGAAAGACAGGCACAAAATGTGTCCAGATAGATGTAGGCAAGCACAAAGTGGAAGCAGGCGATTCGTTACAGGGAGTATGCCATATGGCAAACAACACAGCCTTATGTTCCAGATGGCACCAGCATGCTCCCATTAGATACCTGTAGCCTAAACAAAACTTGCCTACATGGCGCAGATAATAAAAATGTGAAAACTGGGTTTAGCAGAATGTGCCTGCCACAGCATCAATGTAACCAAGATGATGCCGATCATGTAGCACTAGTTGTAATAGCCCATGAGTAACAACATGGCAGTTTGGCTTTCAGCCAATTGAACAATGATGTAGATGAGTAACAAACATGATGATCAATACTCAAAATGTTCTGAATGATAAAAACTTACAGTATAGTTAAACCCAGGAATTTGACCAACTACAACACCGAATCACTCACTGACAGCAATCTACTATTGAACATACAATGTTTAATGGCAGCTCTGATAATGATGGAGTTCAGTGTAACATGATAATGAAATACACAGCGTGATGTCTCAAACTAGGTAATGTCATAAACAATGAGGGTCCAGATAGCTTAGATGTAAGTGCTGATTAGGAATTGAATAAATAATACACTAACACTAACAAAAAACTACATCTACAAATTCCTAGACATACACATCCGGACACTACCACAACCAAGACTCAGCTGGCCAAAATGTAACTGCTACCAGCCAACATTTACACGAGACAGATTTTCCAGAAGTTTCTGTCTAGAACAGATCTGAGGAAAAACAATCTTAAATGTAAATAAACATTTCTATTCAAGTGGAGTTCAAGCAAACTTCATTTCTCTCAAAACTTTCCTTGAATTACATTTCTAATGAAATACTGCTAAACAGGGAGAGTGTAAGAAGGAAGATTCAGAAAAATTAGATTCTATGGGATGAGACATAGGATGCCTAAAAAAGAAAGCTATGAGAGCTTTCTAGTAGCTGCAGAAGGAGGTGGAAAATGAACCTTGAACCACATGCTGCGAGCATGAGAAAGTGCAGAGAAGTGGGTGGGACAAGACAAGAAAGCCAGACATCAACAGCAGAAAAAGAAAGAGGTAGCAACATTTCTCAGCCAATGCCTGCTTCCACTTTGCCCTTACCTACATCTGTCTGAGTATATTTTGTGCCCATATTTCATACAAGGAAGATAACAAGAAGCTAAGTAATTGATTTTTTCATGTACTTTTGGTGCTGTTATCTGTTGTGTTATTTTTCTATGTAATCCTTGGAAAAGGTTAATGCCAAAATATTGGATTGTTGTATGCTCTTCATTTATATGTGCTCATCTTACTTTCTGTCATTCTTGTTTCTGCCCACTTTCCTCAATCTTTCTATCTTCTTGTAAAACTGAACCATACACCTCTATCTACTTCATTACTACAACCAGTTTTACTGCAGTCGTCTTTTCTTTTATGTCTGAAAAGAAAGTAGTAATTTTTAATTTACAAAATAATAACATTTTGGAAGACGGCAAAAAAACTAGACACATGAGACTTCTAAATGTTTTTTAAAGGTTGATTCTGTTATGTATGGATCTAAAGTTATAAATATTTAAAATTTCACATGGACTTTATAGACACCCTAAACTAAGACAAATACTAAAATATGTGGCACCACTGAGACATGTACTGAAATATGTGGCACCACTGAGACATGTACTGAAATATGTGGCACCACTGAGACATGTACTGAAATATGTGGCACCACTGAGACATGTACTGAAATATGTGGCACCACTGAGACAAACACTGAAATACATGTCATCACTGAGACAAGTACTGAAATATGTGACACCACTGAGACACATAATGAAAAGTGAATCATCTAGACAAGTAAAGAAAAATGTAACTGGACTAAGAAAAGCTCTGAAAAATGTACCTAGACTAAGACAAGTGCTGAAAAGTGTAACTAGACTAAGACAAGTGCTGAAAAATGTGACTAGACTAAGATAAGTACTAAAAAATATGACTAGACTAAGATAAGTACTAAAAAATATGAATAGATTAAGACAAGTACTGAAAAACGTGACTAGACTAAGACAAATACTAAAAAATATAGCTAAACTAAGAAAAGTACTGAAAAATGTGACTAGACTAAGACAAGTGCTGAAAAATGTGACTAGACTAAGACAAATACTAAAAAATATAGCTAAACTAAGAAAAGTACTGAAAAATGTGACAAAATGAAGATGAGCAGACCTGCTGAAATGTGTGACTAGACCAAGACAAGTAGGCTTACTGAAATGTGTGAACAGACTAAGATAAGCAGTGAGAAATGTGACTAGGTTAAGACAAGTTCTGAAAAATGTAACTAGACTAAGACAAATAATGAACAATTTAGAAGACAAAAAAAGTACTGAAAATTGTGACATATCTAAGATAAGTAAGCTTACTGAAAATGTGACTAGACTAAGACAAGTAATGTGTTGAAACACACAAGAAGGAGGGCAAGAGGAAGAAACTGCTTGTGACATGACAATAAATGCTTAAAATCATGACCTTACCATCGTCTTCTGAATCCTATATGTCAGAGGATCTGACATGTAACCATCAATTTACCATGACTGGTATTAAAGTACACATGGTTTAATTCAAACATTTGACTTAATTGATCATTGTCACATACATACACACTCATTATTATCATAGCTAACATTTATATTTCTTGTACATTATTTAGGCTGTCTCTGCTTGTAGCCACGCCTCATAACCGTCTCTACTTATAGCCACGCCTCATGTCTGTCTCTATGTCTATCTGAGTGTCATCTGGCTTGAGACCACAGCGGCGCCTGAATGTGTTCCCATATGTCCAGATCCACTTGTTGGCAACTAGAAATCATACAGTGACAACTTAGAGAAAGGAGTAGCTTATTTTGTTGTTTGTGCAGGTTGTAACAGTGAGAATAAAAATAGCAAGGATATATAAATGATAGCAACGATGATGACGATGGTGGTGGTATATGAAGGTATGAGTAAATAATGAGTGTAATAAAGTGTGTGTGTATATGTATATAAATATATATGTATATATAGGATGATAAGTGGAGACACATGGGTCCAGCAACACCCAAGAGCTATGGTGATGGGAATCACCAGATAAGAAAACACGAATCAGATAAGACTATGTCATGATCAACAAGAGATTTAGAAACTCATTAATATCTGTGAAAATGAGACCAGTCGCAGACTGCAACACTGACCATGCATTGCTAATAGGAAGATTAAGAATGAAAATGAAGAGACTAAGAGCAAAGAGAAGGAATGAAAAGGTAGTTATAAGACAACTGAGAGACTAAGAGCAAAGAGAAGAAATGAAAAGGTAGATATAAGACAACTGAGAGACTAAGACCAAAGAGAAGGAATGAAAAGGTAGTTATAAGACAACTGAAAAGGTAGATATAAGACAACTGAGAGACTAAGAACAAGGAGAAGGAATGAACAGGTAGATATAAGACAACTGAGAGACTAAGAACAAGGAGAAGGAATGAACAGGTAGATATAAGACAACTGAGAGACTAAGAACAAGGAGAAGGAATGAACAGGTAGATATAGGACAACTGAGAGACTAAGGGAAATGATTGATGGAAGACGAGTGGTAAAAAGTGAACCAACCAGATACAAACAGATGAACTACACAATCAGGACCGAATGTCACAAGGCTAAAGAGAAATAGCTGAATGAGATGTGCAGAGAAATAGAATGCCATGATCAAGAGAACAGCTGCTACATGTATGAGAACATCAAAGAAATAACAGGAAGAAGAAAACAGCTAAGACAGAATGTTAATGAAATATGTGACACCACATATTCGAAGGAAGGAAGTATCATGGATAAAAGAAATACTCAGGAGATGAGAGGAATACTTCTACACAAGACAGCTTTATTATGATGAAAGGGAATAGGTAGATATAGAGATTAATAACGAGAGACCATATATATCAACTACAGAAGTAGAAGACACTATACACCACATGAAAAACAACAAAGCACCAGGACCAGATAACATAGCAAAAGAAAAAATAGAGGCAACATGAGAGTTTGGAATAGAAATAACAAAACTGATCAATGACATTTACAGTAGTGGATATATTCCAGATGATTTTCTAACATCAATAATGATAGCCTTGCCCAAAAAATCGGGAGCAGTGTGAAGATCACAGGACTATCAGTCTTATGAATCACATAACAAAAATGTTTTGCATAATCATGAGGAGAATTAGGAGTAAGATAAGACCAGAAACTGCACAAGAACTGTGGATTCAGTGAAGGAAAAGCCATAAGTAATGCAATGTATATCATAAGATCACTGATAGAATGGGCCATAGAAATGAAGAAAGATCTGTATCTATGTTTTATAGATTACTGCAAAGCATTGATACTGTAAAACACAAAGAAATCATGCAGATGTTAAAAGATATAAATATAGGTGGAAAAGACCTGAGAATCATAACACAGTTATATTGGAAACAAAAAATTGCAATCAGATTGAAAATCAAGAAGAGAGTGTCAGAACATAGAAGTATGTGTATGGCAGGGATGCATTTTATCCCCTGTCCTTTTCTCCCTCTAAAGTGAAAGGATTATGAGACACACTGAAAACATGCCTGGAATAGTAGTGGGTGGATACAACCTAAACAATCTAAGATATACAGATGATATAGTCCTGATAGCCCAAAGCAAAGACGAGCTACAGGCCTTGTTAGACATGTCACATTATACTATACATTAGTCTACACTAAAAATGCAATTTGGAAATTTCCTTATCATTTTTTAAATCCATATTGTGTATTTATGATACTTTTGTGTGATCATTCTAGTTATTTTGTGCTGTTTTAGTGTAAGATAAGATCTTTTTGTACGAGTAGCTTTCTGGTCTTAATCTGAAGTTGAGTTAAGATGTAGCATGTGGGATTAGTTTTTGTAATCTTTTGTTAAGTTTTAATACTAAACTTCATACTTATTTCCACCTTGGATAATTCTCTAATGATTTAAAACACAGTATAGAACCCATCAAGGCAGCTGAAATATGTATCAATGAGGAAAAATTGGAAGAAGTGGAGAGTTTTGAATGTTTTGGATCATTACTAACTACTAATGGAGATACAATAAGGGAAATTAAAAGCAGGACATCTATCGCTCTTCAGAAAGTAAAACAAATAAAGAATCTGTGCAGAGGAACAAACAGAACCACAAAAATAAGATTTTTAAGGATCTTTCAGATCACAACATATCCCTGTGAGACCTGGACACTTAACAAAACAACTGAGAAACACATAAATGCCTTTGAATGTAAATGCTACAGAAAAGAACTTCAAATATCATGGACACAAAAAAAAGAACATATATACCCATACCACAAGAAATTAATACTGAAGAAGGCTGGCTAGTAAAGAGGATTAAACAAAGAAAAATATCTTGGACACATTAAATGTCATGATAATCTAGAGAAGACCATATTGGAAGGGTACATAATGGGAAAAAGAAAGAGAGGAAGACCAAGGTGAAGATGGCTACAAGACATCATTGATGATCTCCAAATGGATGCATCAGGAGCAGGCCATCTTGCTCACAGCTGAGAGGCCTACAGGAGTGCTGTTAGGTAGGCAAAGTTCCGCAACGGACATGTAAACAAATGAATGAATGAATAGAACCTAGTACTGCGATATTTTCATTTGTCAAATATGGCAACATAGGTTTGACTACATGGGGATAGAGACCATGTGGTTGTTTAGATTATGATATTTTCTAATTTTCTTCAGGCATGTGTTATATTTAACTGAGTTCCATCAAATGTAAACTTTATCTAGCTTATGGGAATGCAGTGTTATGATCATCATCATCATCATCATCAGGTGCCATGCTGACTGGCGTTGGCTATTATGCTTCTCCAGAGTACATGATCCTTCAGACAGGCCATCAAGCCTCTTGAATCCAGTTATGAAGTTCAAAATCTCTTGAATGCAGTTATGAAGTTCAAATATTCTTGAATGCAGCTATGAAGTTCAAAACCTCTTGAATCCAGTTATGAAGTTCAAAACCTCTTGAATGCAGTTATGAAGTTCAAAACCTCTTGAATGCAGTTATGAAGTTCAAAACCTCTTGAATGCAGTTATGAAGTTCAAAGCCTCTTGAATGCAGTTATGAAGTTCAAAACCTCTTGAATGCAGTTATGAAGTTCAAAACCTCTTGAATGCAGTTATGAAGTTCAAAACCTCTTGAATGCAGTTATGAAGTTCAAAACCTCTTGAATGCAGTTATGAAGTTCAAAACCTCTTGAATGCAGTTATGAAGTTCAAATCCTCTTGAATGCAGTTATGAGCATGTCGTTCATGTGAACATCTGAACACCCTGAACATTATGGGTCTGGACTCGTCTGAGAACGTTGATGACTGCCACTGTGTAACAGTATATATAATATAACTGTTGTGTTTTCAGAAAGGTATTGTTGTGAGTCTCGCTCTGAAGTTTCCCGTACTCGGCAGAGGCCCGTCACGTGGGCTGAGCAACCCGTGACAGGGAAGAATTGGGAAAGAAAAGGTGGAGAGAGAGAGAGAGAGGAAGTTTTACGTTTGGATGTGAAACGCAGGGGAAGTATTTTTTGTACTGTCCTGTCGTGAAAATGGATGTGGCTGTCGTGAAGATGGATGTTATATTGTTACTGGAGACTTGGATGGATAAAAGGACACGCCATGTGAGTTGAGAGGCAACCTGCCGGCTGTGAAGATATCGTCATTCTTATTCATATCTTCACCAAGATTCAGCAACAAACTCATTGTCTATGTGATACTCAGGACTTGCTTGAGATCTGTGCCTGTTGTTGCTAATGTGAGGTTGTGTAAGAGCCTGGTAGTGGAGTATAGCTGGACTCAGGGGATAGCTAACCCAGCATCATTCAGAAAATCACGGCCTGAAATAAAATTCCCAACCTTACCTTACTGTACAAAGATGGAAGATAAAAAGGAACCAGTGGCACGGAAAAGAAGAAATCCTGTTTCAACTGGTGCCGTGACCTGGCACATACTATTTCAACTGGTGCCGTCTGGGAGACCTACCTTAGCAACATACAACTTCTGTCGACGAAAAGGTCGCACTGTGTCATTGGTACGGAATAAAGCTGTCCCGACTCTGAGGTGAGATGCGCCCCTGCCGCTGTTTTCTCAACATTCTTGTCTTTTCGGTTTCTCTGACAAGAACTGTAACCACAGAGAACGGCGTGGATGACGTTCTCGTTCATCGTCGTTTGAGAGAGACTGTTGATGTGCCTGCGTCGTCCACGGAGGTCAGTCATATGTGTTCTAGCTTGCTGTTCAAAGCCCATCCTTGGCTCTCTGGATGTTTTCTGTGAGGGCTTCCATCATGGACGGTACTGCTGTGGGTATGATGTATTCCAGAAACTGTGCATGCTTCTTTCTTATCAGATAGACTGACTCTATGGGAGCTGAGATTTGCTCCAAGCCTGAATTTGCCTGTGTAGGACTTACCTTGTGTGATAGACAGTTCTTTGAAATACTTGAAGGGCCAGATGGATGTCTTCGTCCTAGTGTGAAATGATTTTATGGACTTGCCCTTGAGTGGCAAGAGTGTCAAGCAACACGGCATATTATTATTATGAGACTGTAGGGCAGACTGATTGTTATGTTTCGTACCCTGGTTATGTTTATGGAATTATTGGGGTACTGGTTTGTAATGTTTTTTTTTAATATGTATGATAGTTTGTTTGTTTGTTTTTTTTTGCTCAAAAGAGTGTTTGCTCAACTGTACGTGTTGGCATGTTTATTTTTCTGTGCCAGTAATTTCAGTTGTTGCTAGCATTTGATGTTTTATGAGCTTGGTCTTGTAGTGTTTTGTTTTTTGGCTGAGCTGTACATTAAGGCTGAGCTGTGTTTTTGGCTGAGCTGTGAAGATGGATGTTATATTGTTACTGAAGCCTTGGATAGATAAAAGGACACGCCATGTGGCAGGGGCAACCTGCCGGCTGTCAAGATATCGGAAAAGAAGAAATACTGTTTCAACTGGTCCCGTGACATGGCACATACTATTTCAACTGCCTCTGTGGCCATTTGACATGCCCAGCGGAAGTCTGTTCTGAATGTGGCGTGGTATGACAAGGCATCAGATAGGCTGGCATGGATATATGTTTGCTTTCCTCAAAATGGCATAAAATAGCGTTAAGCGAATTGTTTGTTTTTTTTAATTTGGTAGTGTATTTATGATGGCAGTTGTCCTTTGAGCTGGCTGGAAACTGTTCCATAATGTAAAAGTCTGAACAAATTTGTACTGCCTTTGCATGGCCACACTCGATTATTCTGGACTTGGAGGTCTCTGGTGACGCCTGTTATCTGAAAGCATTGTTACAGTCGATAGACTGTTAGTCGGGTGACATTAAACATCATTGCAACAGCTGCAGTTCTTATCCTGGCATAAAGATACCCAGTAATCAGATTTCTCTCTGATTCTATGAGACACGGCATAATGAAAAAGCAGTAAGTAATTCAGACCTAACGACGTCGAATTTAGTGCGATGACCTGTTATCTTTACAATGTGTGATAACATTACATTTCAAACATACTTATAGGTTAGACGTTGGATAAGCACAGGTTTTACATGTTTTCACCGTGTGAGTAGTTTTGCGTGATAAATAAGAAATGAGTACTGTTCAAACCGTTTGTTTTCAGGTATTAACATGTGCTCACTACATCGAAATTGTGTAAGTAGTTTTCAAAATTAACGCTTTTCAAAATTACTTATATAACACTATATATATATATATATATATATATATATATATATATATACATACACACACACACAAAACCAAATAAAGAGCAGAATAGCCCAGGCGAAGTCATCATTTGTGAAAATGAAATACATACTGTGCAATAAAGCTCTGTTAATGAACACCAGAAAGAGAGTTCTTCAGTGTTACATTGATAAACCTTGAAACCGACTTACCAGCCCCACAACTAAATGTCAACCTTGATGAAATTACATTGCATGAAATTGACACAGCAGTGAATTTAATGGCTAACAACAAAGCTGCAGGTGAAGATGAAATAACACCGGAAATATTAAAAGTTATCAATAGTGACAACATGAGACAACTACAGAGAATGTTGATTCTTGGAATTGCAATAGACTTCATAATGAAAAAATGCTGCACAGGTAACACAGGCATTGACTAGGTACATGGGACCCAACTAGAATATCGTGATTTTGCTGATGATATAACTCTTTATTAGTGACAATGTGAATTTCATACAAGAAAAAACAGATATCTTGTCTTCACTGGCTAGCAAAATAGGACTTGAAATTAAAAAGGACAAAACAAAAATAATGAAAATTCCATTAATCAAAATGGAAAAATACACGTAGAAGGGACAGATATTGAAGAAGTCAATCAATTTGCATACCTTGGCAGCTACATAGACTAGGATGGTGACACCAGAAAGGAAGATAGAATTAGAATAGCTGCGTAGATCTTCAAGAATCTTGAGAACATATGGTATTCAAAAGTTATAAGCACAAAAACCAAGTTAAGATTATTCAATTCAAATGTAATATCCACCCTCATTTATGCACGCGAAAGCTGGAAAACAACTAAAGAAATAGAAAAGAAATTAGACTCTTTCGAAAACAAATGCCTAAGGAAAATACTTGGTATTAAGTGAAACAGATTCAAGAACAACGCAGAGATACTCGTTAGACAGGTGGGCAAACAACAACCTGTCACTTGGTGATCAGAAAAAGAAGATGGACACATGTCGGTCATGTGATGAGAAGAAACAATCGGAGGATCACAAAATAAGCTATAAAGTGTAGCACAACAAGCCGAAGAAAAAGAAGTCGACCACGTGAAACTATAAAAGAGAACATTGTTAAGAGAGGCTAGTTCAGTGTGCATAACATCCTTTGAGATCGAAAAACTCGCCGAAGACAGGAAATCTTGGCGAACTACCATGTTGGCCTTATGTGACGTTTAGCGGCACGGAAAGCATGTAAGACGTAAGATATATTGGAATTGCCATAGAATTCATAATGAAAAGTGTTGCGCATGTAAAACGAGCACTGATTGGATACATGGGACCCAACTAGAAGATCTTGATTTTGCAAATGACATAACTCTTATCAGTGACAATGTGAATTTGATGCAAGAAAAAACAATTACCCTGGCTACCAAAATAGGACTTGAAATTAACAATGAAAAAAACAAACAAAAATTAAACCTCCTTTTAATCAAAAAGGAAAAAAATATACATAGAAGTGACAGATGTTGAAGATGTCAACCAATCTGCATACCTTAGCAGCTACATAAACCAGGATGGTGACACCAGAAAGGAAGTTAGAAACGGAACTGCAAAACCGGCATTGACCTTCAAGAATCTTGAGAACATATGACACTCAAAAGTTATAAGTACAAAAACCAACTTAAGATTATTCAATTCACATGTAATATCCACCCTCATTTATGCACGTGAAAGCTGGAAAACACATTTCTTGTCTAAAGAAATAAACAAATTAGATTCTTTTGAAAACAAAAGACCCTAACCCTAATGCCTAATGTATAAAGTGGAACGAATTCAAGAACAATACAGAGATAAGGCAGATGAGCAAACAACAACCTGTCTCATGGTTGATCAGAAAAAGAAGATGGACATATATCGTTCACGTGGTGAGAAGAAACAGTCAGAGAATCTTAAAACAAGATATCAAGTAGAACACAACAGGCCGAAGAAAAAGAGGTCGACGACGTGAAACTATAAAGAGGACATTGTTAAGAGATGTCAAATTAGTAGGCATAAGCTCCCTTGATGAGGTTGAAGAAAAAAAAACACACACACGCACGCACACACACATACACACACACACGCACGCGCGCACGCACGCACGCACACGCACGCACGCACATATACACACTCTGTCCAAAAAAAAAGAAACACATAGCTTATATAAGCTTCATTTTTTATATGTTATGACATTTTTTTTCCCGGGTATCTCAAACCAAACCAAAAACTGTCACCAAGATATCAGGTCCATGATTTAGCGTGAATTTTGCTATTCTCGTGTATAGTCAGAACGCAGTAGCCCCCCTTGCAGTTTTTTTTTAACCATAACTCACGTTGCGTTTATGGAAAAGTCGTGATTTTTGTAGTGAGCACAACTCACTTCCCACGCAAATGAAACCCTATAAAAGGATGAAGCTACTCAAACAAATTCAGTTAATGTTCAGGCAAACAATTATGGCGCGTTTAAGGCACCATTTACGAGACATTGCTGTTGGGCTATAAATAAAGAAAGTGTAAAAAAAAACTTACTCCATTTTTGTCCTATCACAACAGGGCAGCCAGCATGATTGGTCAAAGTGTCCATCTGGTGGGCCGGGTCAAAGTTGTACCAAAACAGGGCCATGTTCTTGTGGAAATAAAATATATCAAATTAAGGAGTTTTGTGAGTCGCTTGTCGGTAGCTACTTCATATGTTTTATGCCCTGTAGTTTAAATTGTTCAGATTAATACATATTTATTATCACAATAGTGACTTTTTGCGAGTTAGCATATGGTTTTGCAGCAGGTAGATGTTGCTTTTTGTGACAGCTGCTAATATTAGTATTATGAAATGATGTCGTTTGTGACAACATCTGTTTTCTGAGATGATGTTGTTTGTGACAGCCGCTAATATTAGTATTATGAAATGATGTCGTTTGTGACAACATCTGTTTTCTGAGATGATGTTGTTTGTGACAGCCGCTAATATTAGTATTCTGAGATTTTGTTTGTGACAGCTGCTAACATCTGTATCTGATATACTGTTTGTGACAGCTGCTAACATCTGTATCTGATATACTGTTTGTGACAGCTGATAGCATTAGTATTCCGAGATGACTTTGCTTGTAACGGCTGATAGCAGTAGTATTCCAAGATGACTTTGCTTGTAACGGCTGATAGCATTAGTATTCAGAGTTGACTTTGCTTGTAACGGCTGATAGCATTAGTATTCCGAGATGACTTTGCTTGTAACGGCTGATAGCATTAGTATTCCGAGATGATGTTGTTTCTGACAGTTGATAACATCTGTATTCTGAGATACTGTTTGTGATGAGTGCTAACATTATTATTCTGAGATTTTCTTTGTGATGGCTGCTAGCATTAGTATTCTGAAGTTTTGTTTGTGACAACTGCTAACATCCGTGTTCTGAGATACTGTTTGTGACGACTGCTAACATTAGTATTCTGAGATGCTGCCTGCGACGGCTGCTAACATTATTATTCTGAAATGCCATTTGTGATGACTGTTAACATTAGTATTCTGAGATGTTGTCTGTGACAGCTACTAACATCTATATTCTGAGATGTTGTCTGTGACAACTGCTAACATCTATATTTTGAGATGTTGTTTGTGATGACTGCTAACATTAGTATTCAGACATCAGCTTCCTAATAAGCCTCTGTTGTGGTTAATTGTAAAAATATTTGATAGGCATAATCGGTCCATTACTCGAAGAACATATTGAAAAGCAGAAACCAATAATAATGAACTTCATAGACTTTAAAAGGGCATTTGATAGCATACACACAGATTCATTATGGAGAATTTTAAGTCTATATGAAATACCATCTAAAATTGTCAACATCATTAAGGACTTCTACTTCTTCTTTGTGCAGTCAAGACAGAAGAAGGGACGAGTGAATGGTTCCAGAATAAAACAGGTGTGAAACAAGGTTGTATACTGTCTCCTTTGCTTTTTGGAATTGCAATGGACTTCATAGTGAAAAAAAATGCTGCATATGAAACACAGGTATTAACTGGGTACATAGGATCCAACTAGAAGATCTTGATTTTGCTGATGATATAACTCTTATCAGTAACAATGTGAATTCCATGCAAGAACAAACAGATAGCCTGTCTTCACTGGCTAGCAAAATAGGACTTGAGATTGACAGGGACAAAAAAAGGATAATGAAAATTCCCATTAATCAGAATGGAAAAATGCACGTTGAAGAGACAGATGTTGAAGAAGTCAATCAATTTGCATACCTTGGCAGCTACATAGACCAGGATGGTGACACCAGAAGGGAGGTTGGAATTGGAATCGCAAAAGCGGTATCGATCTTCAAGAATCTTGAGAACATATGGCATTCAAAAGTTGTAAGCGCAGAAGCCAAGTTGGAACTGTTCAATTCAAATGTAATATCCACCCTCATTTATGCATGTGAAAACTGGAAAACAACTAAAGAAATAGACAAGAAATTAGACTCTTTTGAAAAAAAATGCCTAAGGAAAATACTCAGCATCAAGTGGAACGAATTCAAGAACAATGCAGAGATAAGACAGATGACTGAACAACAACCAGTCTCATGGGTGATCAGGAAAAGGAGATGGGCAAATGTTGGTCACTTGATGAGAAGAAATGATCAAAGAATACCAAAACAAGCTATCAAGTGGAACACGACAAGCCAAAGGAGAGGCAGACCGCTAGAAACTCTGAAGAGGTCATTGTTAAGAGAGGCCAAATTAGCAGGCATAAAATCCCTTGATGAAGTTGAAAGATTCGCCGAAGACGGGAAAAATTGACGAACTACCTTGCGAGCCCTATGTGACGTTTAATTGCACGGGAGGGATATAAGATATAAGATAATCGCTCACAATAAAAAAAATCATGTTTTGTACTATAAAGCCCCATCTCTCAAATCTTACATCTCCTGTTGCCACTTTTGTACTTGCTCTCTGTTTTGATCCCCCCCCCCCCCATGCTCCACACGAGGGCCTCGGGTGGGACCATCGTTTGTTGGAAAAAGAAAATGATACATTCAGGAGGCCATGACTCATCCGAGCAAGCCAACCTTCTACGTGTCGCGCCCTCTAGATCCGACTCCGACCATCAGGTTCTGGACACGATGAAAAGACTCATCCGTAAGACTGGACTTAACATCCATGTATCCATGACAGCTACTTAGGGACGCCATTCTATTATATACTTCCTAAGATCCATAAACCAGGCAATCCATAGTGAATCACTCTTTCAGCTTGCTCATGTCCTATGGAGCAAATGTCTGATTTTCTTGATAGAATAGTATCTTTCAGCCTCATGTAACTAGCCTGCCTACTTATATGAAGGACACTGATCATGCTCTCAACTACTTTGAAACTCCTTCTTGCCTGGTCACACTTACTGTATTTTCACCCTGGATGTAGTTTCCTTGTACATATCAATCCTTCATGACCTGGGACTTCAAGCTGTCGAGTTCCTTCTGAACAAAACACACCATCATTCTATTCCTGCTCCCACTATTCTACGCCCTACACAACTTGTCTTTAAGCTCAACTCGTTTGAGTATAGCGCCTATATTTCGACCAGATCAGTGGTGTGGCCATTGGTACTAAAATGGGTCCTAGCTACGCATGTTTGTTCGTGAGTTATTTCAAACATATGGTCTTTGAATCTTATAGAGGACCATTTCCAGCCTTCTATAGGTGCTACATGGATTTCGTCATATGTATGCCAAAGAAGGACCTTGACAGTTTCGTCAGTTTCATGAAGAAGTTTAATCCTGTGATTTCTTTCATCTCCCATGTCTCTACAACTTCTGTCAACTTTTTCAATATTGCCATCACTATCTGACCTTCAGGACTTACCACTTTAGTCTACTATAAACCTTCAGGACTTACCACTTTAGTCTACTATAAACCTTCAGGACTTACCACTTCAGTCTACTATAAACCTTCAGGACTTACTACTTCAGTCTACTATAAATCTTCAGGACTTACCACTTTAGTCTACTATAAACCTTCAGGACTTACCACTTTAGTCTACTATAACTCTTCAGGACTTACCACTTCAGTCTACTATAAACCTTCAGGAGGACTTACCACTTTAGTCTACTATAACTCTTCAGGACTTACCACTTTAGTCTACTATAAACCTTCAGGACTTACCACTTTAGTCTACTATAAACCTTCAGGACTTACCACTTTAGTCTACTATAAACCTTCAGGACTTACCACTTCAGTCTACTATAAACCTTCAGGACTTACCACTTCAGTCTACTATAAACCCACTGATTTTCACAGCTATCTCTTGTATTCTCAATCTCACCCAAGTCTGTGCAAGGACTCTATTCATTTTTATCAGTTCTTTGAGTTTGCCACGTTTATTTTGCTATCGTGGTTATCTGGAACATGTTCTCACTTTGTCTTGAACCGGATTACCCATATCTCATGATAAGTTCTCACTTTTAAACCATCTTTCAGCTCGGACATAGTAAAACTGATACTTATGTACTCATCACCTCCATCTCGTCCATGCTGAGCCTCATACATGTGAACTCTTTGTAGAAGCTCCATTGGTAGCATACAGGTGGGACAAGAACCTATTAGTTAGAAGTCGCCTCAAATCAGCGGACGTGACTTTCTCTAGTAACAAATGTTGCAATCGCCATAATTTGTTGTTAGAACAAACTAAGTTTTCTTCCGAAAGTTCACATTATCAGTTCAGGAGGGCTTTACCGGCACTTCTCACAATGTTATTTATGCCATTTTGTGCAAGCGATATGATATGAAGTATTATAAGGGAGACAGACCTAGGCTTAGGATATCTGTTCCAGCAACATATGAAGGGTACATCCAAGATGGCACTGACACTAGTAGTCAAAGAATTTCTGTCAAGGAGATCATCAAGGAAAACAGGATGTTTCTGTCACTGAAATCTGCTCCTGTTCTTCTTATCAGCAATCTCAGAAACCTCAGGAACAGCGCCTTATTTTCCTGGCTGGCTGTCTCTGGCCAAATGGAATTAACAATAAATTCAGATTTCTTTAATTTCTTCACATTTCCACCTAGTTGCTACATTTTTCTATTTCTGCTGTTCACACATAACTTTCTCATCATAGCCTCACTTATTTCGCTGCATTTTCTCATTCTTGCAGCAGGCGATTTAGGGTTACTTTTCCAGGCTTGTCTATGTTTCTTTCTTAAGATGCTAGAAGGCTTTGATGTCTAGACATCCTAAGCGAGCAGTCTTGTCCTAGAAGGCTTTGATGTCTAGGCATCCTAAGCGAGCAGTCTTGTCCTAGAAGACTTTGATGTCTAGACATCCTAAGCGAGCAGTCTTGTCCTTGAAGGCTTTGATGTCTAGACATCCTAAGCGAGCAGTCTTGTCCTAGAAGGCTTTGATGTCTAGGCATCCTAAGCGAGCAGTCTTGTCCTAGAAGGCTTTGATGTCTAGACATCCTAAGCGAGCAGTCTTGTCCTTGAAGGCTTTGATGTCCAGTCATCCTAAGCGAGCAGTCTTGTCCTTGTAGTCGTCTCTATTCATGCTGAACCTTCCTACATCCACCCCTCCCCATCTTGTTTTCTCACTCTTATTATCTGCGCCATGTAGGTGTTTTTTTTTAGGCCATAGATATTTAGATGGGAGCAAACTGGGGCTATCTGGGACATAATGCCATGTTGTTTACCATGTGGCACCCTTTGTCATCTTCCGTGTACCTCATTTCTCAGCCATTCACCTGTTTCCATTTTGTGCTTATCTACATCTATCTGGGTACATTTTGTGTCCACTTTTCTTACAAGAAGGATACCCAGAAAAAAGAAAGCTAAGAGTTGAATTTTTCATCTGATTTTGGTATTGTAACTGTTGTGTTGTTTTTGTATGTGATCCTTGAAAAAACCTTTTGCCGAAATAATGGATTGTATGTTCTTCATTTATATGTGTTCATCTTACCTTCTGCCATTCTTGTTTATGCCTGCTTTCCTCACTCTTTCTATCTTTTTTTTTTTTGTGTAAAACTGAACCATACACTTCCATCTGCTTTATTACTAGAGCCAGTTTTACCACATTCGTCATTTCTCTTATCTCTCATATGAGTTCCCTCCCCCTATATGAAATTGATACGTTGTGCTACATGAAACTGACCTCTCTTGAAATATGAAATGATCATTCGCTCTACATGACATGACCTCTCGTTTCACACACAACTGACCTTTCATGCTCATAGCAACAATAACGGCCAGAATTTGGTGCTGTAAAGTACAGTAGTGGTGGGTGCTGTGATGGTAGCCAAGATATGATTTTGAAGTACTAGGTCTTTAAAACTGAATGTAAAAACTTTTGCATCAACAACCTAAGCATGTAGAGCCAAACTTATTAGTTTGTGTCACTGGACTAACTTACTTTGGTGGGAGCAACAGCGACTTCTGCACGCGTGAAGACTGTAAAGCCACCTCTGTCCACGTCACTCAACTGTGGATGTAAAATCAGAAGCAAAACATGAATAAAACAATGAAAGTAGCAATAAGACACCTGAAAGTAGCAAGAAAACTTGTAAAAGTAACAGTAAAGCAAGTGAAAGAACAATCTCTTTCACTCTCTCTCTCTCTCTCTCTCTCTCTTTCTCTTCCACCACCCCCTCCCCACCCTTTCAGTGCCTAAGACACGTGCAACTGCTCGTGCAAGACATTTCCACTTCTGTCGCTCTTTCACTATCTTTTGGGTGTCTCGCACATCAGTTCTTTGTTTACCAGCATTCTCTCTACTCTATGTCTTAAAGTCTATTTAGGCCATCTCCTGCCTCTTTTACCCTGTGAAGTCCACATCAAAGCTGTTTGTTCCTTTGTCATTCTCACGTGCATGACCATAATAAGACTAGCAGACCTGGTACTTCGCCTAAATTCCTTTGAATTCAGCGGTGAGTACTTTGATTAAATCAGTTGTGTCACCATGGGAACGAAAAAGGGTCCTAGCTATGTGTGCTTATTTATGGGTTTTCTGGAACTCAAATTATGGGAAACCCACACTGACAGACTCCCAGAATTCTGTAAAAGGTTATCGATGATGGCACTGGAGTCACCAGTATGCCAAAGGATGTGCTAAAAATGCTACTGAATTCGCCAACTTGCTTACTGAGAACATCAAAATAACTTATGAAATTTCTGACAACTCTGTCAACTTTTTAAACATCAAAATATCTATTGACACAATCTTGTCACCTCTGTATTTTACACTGACTGCCTCACGTATTTACTTTACACCGCCTTTATCCTCAAGCTTGTAAGAACTCCATCTCATACTCCCAACTCCTCCGTCTTCGCTGCCTATGTCAGGATAACTTGGACTTTATGGATCAATCCAACAAATTATTAGAATTTTTTCATCATCACCACTATCCAGAAAATGTCCTTTGGTAAGCATTTAACCATTTCCAAAAAAAGTTCGGTAAGCATTTAACCATTTCCAAAAAAAGTTTGGTAAGCATTTAACCATTTCCAAAAAAAGTTTGGTAAGCATTTAACCATTTCCAAAAAAAAATTGGTAAGCATTTAACCATTTCCAAAAAGTTTGGTAAGCATTTAACCATTTCCAAAAAAGTGAGCCGTGAAGAGGCATTCAGAAAAAAGATCCACCCGTGACCTTGTCCAAGAGAATCAAATTAGTACTTCCTTTTTCACCCACATAGTCATATGGTTAAACAAATTCTTTATCGCCATCTGTCACTAATCCAACTTTATCCCGGTACTCACAACATCTTCTCTGTTCTACCCCTGTTAGCACACAAATGGGAGCCAAATCTTAAGGACATCCTCGTCCATGGCCAGATGAAACGGAATCTTGCATATGCTGACACCAGAAAGTGTAACCGGCCTCGCTGAGTTACCTGCCCTGTAGTCTGGGAAACGAAACGATCACCTTTCCCAAAACTATGCTTACTCTGCATGAGGGATTCACATGTGAGCCCCGTAATGTGATATATGTCATTGCATGCAAAAGATGCAGGATAACCTATGAGCGTATATTGGTGAAACTGGTCTCAGATTAGGTGACCTCATGCAGAAACATATATATCACCATGCATGCTTCGAAACCAGTTCCTAATAATTTCAACGGTCCCAACCACAGAGAAAATCTGGTTCTCTGATAACATAACAGCCATCAGACAAGGTCAGTCTGATGACAGAAACCCCATAGTCCTTGAGAACCATTGCATTCAGGAATATAAGATGCTGGGACCATGTGAATCGCTACCTTTATAGAGGTATACAATCTTTTGGAGGTAACGATTCACACACTAGTGTGTTGTTTTGGTTTCAATAGTGTGTGTGTGTGTGTTTGTGTGTGTGTTGAGTTGACATTGTTGTTTCGACGTATAGTTAGGTTAGGAGGGACCGTGTGTTCGTTATTATCTATCGATTATATTTGTGAAGTTTTCACAATTTTTATGATATTTTTGAAACACTGTTTGCTTTGATGTGCTCCCCTCATGTGGTGTAAGCTTGATGTAAGTTTTATACATAGTTTTTTTGTGTGCAGTAATGTAATTTCGTATGTGAAGTCATGCGAACTGTTTTAAGTGTTGAAGTAGGCAAGTGCAAATCACAGTTTGTGGTTCATATTGAACATTAACATGTCATAAAGTATTATTATATTACATTATTGATAAATGCCAGATATATGTGTAATATTGTAATCATCTGATTAATCATATTACGCCTTTTCTTTGACGTGGTATGCTCATTGGATTATATTTGCTGATGTTTCCTGTGTAGCTGATCGCTGCTAACTTTATGAGTTGTTTGTGTATGTACTTACATGAACAATGCATTTCAGTTTTGTCTGCTGGTTTACACAAGAGATTATTGCATGGCATTGAAGTATTGTTCTGGATACTTCACTATAAGAGCATTTCAGTCCTGCTGGACAGACATTGAATGTTGAGCTTTTGCAATGTAAGTTTTTTTTTACTGGTAGAGGGCGTGGGTATTGGTTCAGTGACTGATTAATTGTATGTGTTTGTCATATTATCAATGGAGGGCCAGCTATATGTAATACAGTGTTTGATAAAGGCCAGCTAAATGTAATACAGTGTTTGATGAGGTCCTGCTATATGTATTACATTGTTTGATGAGGTCCTGCTATATGTAATACATTGTTTGATGAGGTCCAGCTATATGTAATACATTGTTTGATGAGGTCCTGCTATATGTAATACATTGTTTGATGAGGTCTAGCTATATGTAATACATTGTTTGATGAGGTCCAGCTATATGTAATACATTGTTTGATGAGGTCCAGCTATATGTAATACATTGTTTGATGAGGTCCAGCTATATGTAATACATTGTTTGATGAGGTCCTGCTATATGTAATACATTGTTTGATGAGGTCTAGCTATATGTAATACATTGTTTGATGAGGTCCAGCTATATGTAATAGATTGTTTGATAAGGGCCAGCTATATGTAATGCATTGTTTGATGAGGTCCAGCTATATGTAATACATTGTTTGATGAGGGCCAGTGTTACACTGTTTGATGAGGTCCAGCTATATGTAATACATTGTTTGATGAGGTCCAGCTATATGTAATACATTGTTTGATGAGGTCCAGCTATATGTAATACATTGTTTGATGAGGTCCAGCTATATGTAATACATTGTTTGATAAGGGCCAGTGTTACATTGTTTGATGAGGTCCAGCTATATGTAATACATTGTTTGATGAGGTCCAGCTATATGTAATACATTGTTTGATGAGGTCCAGCTATATGTAATACATTGTTTGATGAGGTCCAGCTATATGTAATACATTATTTGATGAGGTCCAGCTATATGTAATACATTGTTTGATGAGGTCCAGCTATATGTAATAGATTGTTTGATAAGGGCCAGCTATATGTAATACACTGTTTGATGAGGTCCAGGTATATGTAATACATTGTTTGATGAGGGCCAGCTATATGTAATACATTGTTTGATAAGGTCCAGCTATATGTAATACATTGTTTGATGAGGTCCAGCTATATGTAATACATTGTTTGATGAGATCCAGCTATATGTAATACATTGTTTGATGAGGTCCAGCTATATGTAATACATTGTTTGATGAGGTCCAGCTATATGTAATACATTATTTGATGAGGTCCCTGAGATATGAATTTATATTGCTGAAGCATTGCACTATTGTTGTACATTATCATATTGCTTTTTCATATCCCTTTCATACTTCATTCTTACAGTCCATTCATATTTGTATGTGCTATATGTAGTGTATGTTGTGGACATTGTCTACATGTTATGAGTTGTCTGTCATAAGTGTACATTAAACTTGAAGTGATTTAGCTTGGATTCTGGACTGATGTTGTTTACGTCATATGCTGAATAGAGAGTTGAGAGATGTTAGCCTCATCGTAATGCATTAGTTATCAGGTGACCATGAAGTGAGGGGACATAGGCCACTGTAGGTCAAAGTTCAGTTTATTTTTTTCTCAAGGTACGGTTGTACACTGAATGAGAAAGCTATTTCTAACTTTCCTAGTTCTCCTTGTTTTATGAGTCCTCATTTTCCTTAATTAAAACTTGCACCAACCACCAAGTTTTACAACCACATGGTTTGAACTGCCAATTCAGCTACACCTAACATTCCACTTTCTCCCTAATCATATTTCTTGTGCACTAAGTTCCACTCATTTCTCACTTGTAACACATAGAAGTAGTTCAGAACCTCTTCATTGAGTCAGATTACAACCCCCCTACCACAGCCACAATCACTTATTCTGCCTTCTCCCAGCTAGATTACCATTGTACCACTTATTCTGCCTTCTCCCAGCTAGATTACCATTGTACTACTTATTCTGCCTTCTCCCAGCTAGATTACCATTGTACTACTTATTCTGCCTTCTCCCGGCTAGATTACCATTGTACTACTTATTCTGCCTTCTCCCGGCTAGATTACCATTGTACTACTTATTCTGCCTTCTCCCAGCTAGATTACCATTGTACCACTTATTCTGCCTTCTCCCGGCTAGATTACCATTGTACCACTTATTCTGCCTTCTCCCAGCTAGATTACCATTGTACTACTTATTCTGCCTTCTCCCGGCTAGATTACCATTGTACCACTTATTCTGCCTTCTCCCGGCTAGATTACCATTGTACCACTTATTCTGCCTTCTCCCAGCTAGATTACCATTGTACTACTTATTCTGCCTTCTCCCAGCTAGATTACCATTGTACCACTCTCTGTCCTTTCTGCAGTCCCCACTCCCTTTTTACGCCCCACCGATCACGCATCACAAGTCTCATTCAAACATTCTCTACACTCCACCATGTGCGCCTCTGGATATAGCTTTTAAAAGTCATAGTTTCTTACAAGTCACAGCTAAGTGGTCCATTTATTCCTCTGTTTTTTTCAATTTCTACTTTTTACATAATATTCATGTGGATTCATATTTTATTTTCTTTCCCATGTCTTCGTTCTGTGTGTTTCTGCATGACTAAGATGGAAACCGAAACATCACAATCGTGCGCTCATTAATTAATAAAGCCGTTTCTACTTTTTTCCTGGTTTATACATTCTGTTATTACAGCTTTACTGCAGACTTCGAGTATAGTTTTATACCCAGTTTTATATACTTAGTTTTATATACTTAGTTTTATATACTTAGTTTTATATACTTAGTTTTATATACTTAGTTTTATATACTTAGTTTTATATACTTAGTTTTATATACTTAGTTTTATATACTTAAACACTAATTATTCCTCTGTCATTCTCCTGTGGCCATGCATATGTCATCACCTTCTCCTGTCAATCACTGTCCTTAATGGTGTCATGTTTGTTTCTTAATAATATGGCTGGGTTCATTGATTCACATTATGTTTGTTTCTTAATAATATGGCTGGGTCCATTAATTCACATTATGTTTGTTTCTTAATAATATGGCTGGGACCATTTGATTCATATTGTGTTTGTTTCTTAATAATATGGCTGGGTCAATTGATTCAAGTTTGCAAGATCAGCCAGCACTGCCAGTGTTTTTGGAATGAAAGAGCCAGTGCAAGTGAAAGAACAAGAAATACATGAAAGTAAGAAGGAAACAATTAAAATAACGACAAATGAGTAAATAATCAAAAAACAAACCAAAAGAGCAATAAGACACTGTGAAGCATCCCACAAGTTTGTCATATTTCTACACACAGGCAAGAGATACAAGGTAAAGACAAGAGATACAAGGTAAAGACAAGAGATACAAGGTAAAGACAAGAGATACAAGGTATGGACAAGAGATACAAGGAAAGACAAGAGACACAAGGTAAGGACAAGAGATACAAGGT
This sequence comes from Achatina immaculata, assembly GCA_009760885.1. Classification (NCBI taxonomy): domain Eukaryota; kingdom Metazoa; phylum Mollusca; class Gastropoda; order Stylommatophora; family Achatinidae; genus Lissachatina; species Lissachatina immaculata. The sequence goes on from CM019712.1 coordinate 24,871,578, forward strand.
AAAGACAAGAGATACAAGGAAAGACAAGAGATACAAGGTAAAGACAAGAGATACAAGGAAAGACAAGAGACACAAGGTAAGGACAAGAGATACAAGGAAAGACAAGAGATACAAAGTAAAGACAAGAGATACAAGGTAAGGACAAGAGATACAAGGTAAAGACAAGAGATACAAAATAAAGACAAGAGATACAAGGTATGGACAAGAGACACAAGGTAAAGACAAGAGATACAAGAGTTGATGGATGTGTTTGATCAAGTGAGATGATGGAAGCACTCATTAGGTGAGTGGAGATTCATATTTTTAGGAGCAGACTGTGGGGAATTCTTGTTCTGTTCTCTGTTTTTGGCCTTGTCTCTTTTTAGTGGCAGAGAAAGGGAGGAGGGAGTATGCAGTTTTCTGTGAACTTAGAGGAAAAAGGGGAAGTACGCATGGTTTCTGTTAGGCTAGAAAGGAAGGAGTATGCTGTTTTCTGTGAAGTTAGTGGCAGAGGAGTGAAGTATGTATGTATTTGTGAGACTGGAGCTTAAGGAGTGTGGATTTTCTGTGATGTTGGAGACAGAGGTTGAGACCATATGTGGATTTTCTGTGATGTTAGAAGTGAGAGGGGAGAGCATGTGTGGATTTTCTGTGATGTTAGAAGTGAAAGAGGAGAGCATGTGTGGATTTTCTGTGATGTTAGAAGTGAGAGGGGAGAGCTTGTGTGTTTTCTGTGAAGTTAGAAGTGAGAGAGGAGAGCATGTATGGATTTTCTGTGATGTTAGAAGTGAGAGAGGAGAGCTTGTGTGTTTTCTGTGATGTTAGAAGTGAGAGGGGAGAGCTTGTGTGTTTTCTGTGATGTTAGAAGTGAGAGGGGAGAGCTTGTGTGTTTTCTGTGATGTTAGAAGTGAGATGGGAGAGCATGTGTGGATTTTCTGTGATGTTAGAAGTGAGAGAGGAGAGCTTGTGTGTTTTCTGTGATGTTAGAAGTGAGAGAGGAGAGCTTGTGTGTTTTCTGTGATGTTAGAAGTGATAGAGGAGAGCTTTTTTGTTTTCTGTGATGTTAGAAGTGATAGAGGAGAGCTTGTGTGTTTTCTGTGATGTTAGAAGTAAGAGAGGAGAGCTTGTGTGTTTTCTGTGATGTTAGAAGTGAGAAAGGAGAGCTTGTGTGTTTTCTGTGATGTTAGAAGTGAGAGAGGAGAGCTTGTGTGTTTTTTGTGATGTTAAAAGTGAGAAAGGAGAGCTTGTGTGTTTTCTGTGATGTTAGAAGTGAGAGGGGAGAGCACTGTGGATTTTCTGTGATGTTAGAAGTGAAAGAGGAGAGCATTGTGGATTTTCTATGATGTTAGAAGTGAGAGGGGAGAGCATGTGTGTTTTTTGTGATGTTAGAAGTGAGAGGGGAGAACTTGTGTGCTTTCTGTGATGTTAGAAGTGAAAGAGGAGAGCTTGTGTTTTTTGTGATGTTAAAAGTGAGAAGGAGAGCTTGTGTGTTTTCTGTGATGTTAGAAGTGAGAGGGGAGAGCACTGTGGATTTTCTGTGATGTTAGAAGTGAAAGAGGAGAGCATTGTGGATTTTCTATGATGTTAGAAGTGAGAGGGGAGAGCATGTGTGTTTTTTGTGATGTTAGAAGTGAGAGGGGAGAACTTGTGTGCTTTCTGTGATGTTAGAAGTGAAAGAGGAGAGCTTGTGTGTTTTCTGTGATGTTATAAGTGAGAGAGGAGAGCTTGAGTGTTTTCTGTGATGTTAGAAGTGAGAGAGGAGAGCTTGTGTGTTTTCTGTGATGTTAGAAGTGAGAGAGGAAAGCTTGTGTGATGTTAGAAGTGAGAGAGGAGATCTTGTGTGTTTTCTGTGATGTTAGAAGTGAGAGAGGAGATCTTGTGTGTTTTCTGTGATGTTAGAAGTGATAGAGGAGAGCTTGTGTGTTTTCTGTGATGTTAGAAGTGAAAGAAGAGATCTTGTGTGTTTTCTGTGATGTTAGAAGTGAAAGAGATCTTGTGTGTTTTTTGTGATGTTAGAAGTGAGAGAGGAAAGCTTGTGTTTTCTGTGATGTTAGAAGTGAGAGAAGAGAGCTTGTGTTTTCTGTGATGTTAGAAGCAAGATGTAAAACAACTTGCTTTGTTTTGTTGTGAATTATGAGTTTCATCTGAACGTAGAGAAGAAGACAGTAAGTTAAATAATGAATTGATGGAAGTAGGAGATTTCATTTTTAATAGAAAAAAGGTTAGGAAATAAGGAACAAAATAACCTATATTTCTGACTCTTCAAGAACAAGATAAAATGTGCAGAAATTTGCAAAATTTACTGGAAACTTTGCTTTCTTCCAACTGTCAGACTTTTTAAAATTTAATTGATTCAGAGAGTTTTCTCTCCACACATATTTGGTTTGATTTCCAAGTAGTGTACATGTGTTTCGTTTGATATCATACCAGTGTACATTTATTTGGTTTGATTTCCTACTAGTGTACATGTGTTTGGCTTGATTTTCAACTAGTGTAGACATGTTTAGTTTGATTTCCTACTAGTGTACATGTGTTTAGTTTGATTTCTTACTAGTGTACATGTGTTTAGTTTGATTTCTTACTAGTGTACATGTGTTTAGTTTGATTTCCTACCAGTGTACATTTATTTGGTTTGATTCCCTACTAGTGTACATGTGTTTGGTTTGATTTCCTACTAGTGTACATTTATTTGGTTTCATTTCCAACTAATGTACATGTGTTTAGTTTGATTTCCTACTAGTGTACATTTATTTGGTTTGATTTCTTACTAGTGTACATTTATTTGGTTTGATTTCTTACTAGTGTACATGTGTTTAGTTTGATCTTCAACTAGTGTAGACATGTTTAGTTTGATTTCTTACTAGTGTACATTTATTTGGTTTGATTTCTTACAGGTGTACATGTGTTTAGTTTGATTTCCTACTAGTATACACGTGTTTAGTTTGATTTCCTACTAGTGTACATGTGTTTAATTTGATTTCCTACCAGTGTACATTTGTTTGGTTTGATTTCCTACTAGTGTACATGTGTTTGGTTTGATTTTCTACTAGTGTACATGTGTTTGGTTTGATTTCCTACTAGTGTACATGTGTTTAGTTTGACTTCCTACTAGTATACACATATGTGATTTGATCTCCTACCAGTGTGCATATATTTAATTTGATCTCTTACTAGTGTACATATATTTGGTTTGATCTCCTACTGGTGTTCATATATTTGGTTTGATCCCTACTAGTGTACATATATTTGGGTTGATCTCCTACTAGTGTACACATATTTGGTTTGATTTCATACCAGTGTACAAATATTTGATTTGATCTTCTACATGTGTTAGGTTTGATTTTATACTAATGTATACGTATTTGGTATGATCTCCTTCATGTATTTGGTTTGATTTCCTACATGTTTACATGTATTTTATTTGATTTCCTACTTCTGTGCACAGATTTGATTTGACTTTCAAACTGTGTACAAAGATTTGATTTGGTTTCCAATTAGTGCACACAGATCTAATTTGATTTCAAACTTGTGTGTGTGAATATTTGTTTCAAATTTCATCTTGGGTTGATTTATATATGATGTGATTTCCAACCTGTGTACACATATTTGATGTATGTACTAAATTATGGACATACTACATTTGATTGCCAACTTCTGAAGACATTTTTGAGTATACTGCAACGTAAGTAGACTTTTGCTTGTATTTATAGGCCTGCAGTGCACCTGTGTAGAAAAGTTGAGTGTATCTTCTGTGGGACCTGGCAAAATATATTTGCTTATCTCCCTTCTATAACAGTTTTTGCTTTTCATTTATGAAGAAGAAATATTTCAACTCTTCCATCTGTCAGACTCGTGATAGAATCTGAGTGATTTTTAAAAATGATCCCAGTATGTACTACATTCTGCATGAATTATCTAGCTATGTTTATATACACAGCTAGGTCAGATATGTACATGTACACAGCTAGGTCAGGTACATAATGTACACAGCTAGGTCAGATATGCAACAGTATGAAGTCCAGACATACTCATGTAATATTTCTAAAGCTGTGTGCTCAGCTACAGAAGAGTTTACTTATGTTTCCTTCCAGTTGTGTGACCTGCTTACTCATGTAGCCTACTTACATAAAATTACTCATGTGACCTACTTACATATATGAGGAAAGTTGCAATTCTTTCACCAGAATCTTTTAACTCTTGTAGTTCTGAAGGTTTCTGAAAGATTATGATACAAAAATTAATGTATATTCATTCATTCATTCATTCATTCATTCATGAGACATGTTCTTTCCAGAACATTGTCCCTGTCACAGACTCCCTGAATGTAATAAGGTCTTGCACAAGTTGACTTGCAATGACACATTCAGATTTTCCGTGATGTCCTTGGTCTGTCTGCAGCGAGGTCGTCCCTTTTCTCTTTTGCCAGGCACTATGCCTTCTACTATCAACCTCTCCAAGCTCTTGTGCCTCTTGATGTAGCCGAAGTATCTCAGCTTTCTAATTTTTATGATGTTAATGAGCCAGTTTTCTGCAACACCTACTCCCATTACTATCTCTTTATTTGATTTTCGTTCTATCCATGATACAGATTTTCTAAGTGCATTTCTGTAACATTTCATTTCAAATGTTATTCTCTTTTCTAGTAAATTACATCAACTAATACAACAATCAGTATACAGTACAATATAAACCAGTCCACAGCATCATGCAATATTTTTTTTTCAGACAACGTGACTATAAAATAAGTATTATAGAACCAACAGCATCACACAACATTTGTTGTACAGGATGTATTATACAATATTTGCTGTAAACATACAGTACTATAATACAACCATTGTTGCAAACTCAACAGCACACAAAATATATGTTGTACAACTTACAGAACTATAAATAATTATTGTACAGTCTATAATACCATGCAACAGTCATACAACCTACAGCATAGAAACCACCATTGATGTAAAACCTATAGTACAATTCACTAGTAGTTGTGTACCCTAAAGAATTGCACAATATTTGGTGTATAATCTTGCGCAGGATATATAATTTGTATATAATTTTTTCTTATAGTACCATAATGCAAGCATTGTTGAAAAACATACAGTACCAAATATTGTATTATCTTGACCTCTCTGTTACAATAAAGAGTCTTGGTTAGTCATGCATTAAAGTAGTTCTTGGTTAGTCATGAATTAAAGTAAGTTTAGGTTAGTCATGGCTTGATGTAGGTCTAGGTTAGTCATGGCTTGATGTAGGTTTAGGTTAGTCATGAATTCAACTAGGTCTAGGTTAGTCATGAATTAAGTAGGTGTTAATTAGTCAGGAACTAAGTAGGTATTGATTAGTCATCAATTAAGTAGGTCTTGGTTAGTCATGAATTAAGTAGGTGTTAATTAGTCAGGAACTAAGTAGGTATTGATTAGTCATCAATTAAGTAGGTCTTAGTTAGTCATGAATTAAGTACATCTTGGTTAGTCATGAACTAAGTAGGTGTTAATTAGTCAGGAACTAAGTAGGTCTTGGTTTAGTTAGTCATGAATTAAGTAGGTACTGATTAGTCATGAATTAAGTAGGTACTGATTAGTCATGAATTAAGTAGGTACTGATTAGTCATGAATTAAGTAGGTACTGATTAGTCATGAATTAAGCAGGTCTTGGTTAGTCATGAATTAAGTAGGTACTGATTAGTCATGAATTAAGCAGGTCTTGGTTAGTCATGAACTAAGTACATCTTGGTTAGTCATGAATTAAGTACATCTTGGTTACTCATGAACTAAGTACATCTTGGTTAGTCATGAATTAAGTACATCTTGGTTAGTCATGAACTAAGTAGGTCTTGGTTAGTCATGAAGTAAGTAGGTCTTGGTTAGTCATGAATTAAGTAGGTCTTGGTTAGTCATGAATTAAGTACATCTTGGTTAGTCATGAATTAAGTAGGTCTTGGTTAGTCATGAACTAAGTACATCTTGGTTAGTCATGAATTAAGTAGGTCTTGGTTAGTCATGAACTAAGTAGGTCTTGGTTAGTCATGAATTAAGTAGGTCTTGGTTAGTCATGAATTAAGTAGGTCTTGGTTAGTCATGAACTAAATAGGACTTGGTTAGTCACAAATTAAAGAAGGAATCCACTGCCATGGCCTTTCTAACTTTCCAAATGCAGACTTCTCAAGAGGCTCCACTATCCATAATGGACATTCTTATCTTAATCTTATATACTTCCCATGTTGTTAAATGTCTCGCAAGGTAGTTCACCAAGTGTTTTCGGCGAGCTCTTCAACCTCATCAAGGGGTTTTATTCCTACTAAACTGGCCTCTCTTAACAGTGTCTTCTTTAGAGTTTAACATGGTTGACCTCTTTTTCTTCAGCCTGTTGTGTTCCACTTGATAGCTTGTTTTGGGATTCTCTGGCTATTTCTTCTCATCATGTGACCGATATATATCCATCTCCTTTTTCTGATCCCCCATGAGACCAGTTGGTGTTCAGTGATCTGCCTCATCTCTGTGTTGTTCTTGATTTTGTTCCACTCTACGCCAAGTATTTTTCTTAGGTATTTGTTTTCGAAAGAGTCTAATTTATTGTCTATTTCTTTAGTTGTTTTCCAGCTTTCACATGCATAAATGAAGGTGGATATTACATTTGAATTGAATAATCTTAACTTGCTTTTTTGTGCTTATAACTTGTGAATTCCATATGTTCTCAAGATTCTTGAAGGTTGATGCTGCTTGTGCAATTTGAATTCTAACTTCTTTTCTGGTCTATCATTGTCTGATAAGTGTGATATATTTCTTCACACAAGTTATCTATTATCGTCTGACAAGAGTGTTACATTTCTTCACACAAGTTATCTGTTATTATCTGACAAGTGTGTTAAATTTCTTCACACAAGTTATCTATTATTGTCTGATACATGTGATATATTTCTTCATACAAGTTATCTATCAATTTCTGATCAGTGTGATATATTTCTTCACACAAGTTATCTATCAATATCTGATAAGTGTGATATATTTCTTCACACAAGTTATCTATCAATGTCTGATAAGTGTGATATATTTCTTCACACTTCTTCACACAAGTTATCTATCAATGTCTGATAAGTGTGATAAATTTCTTCACACAAGTTATCTATCAAGCTCTGACAATTATTTCATGAGCTTTTTTTTACTTTTTCTCACATTTCACATAACAATGGTGGTTGAATGTTCTGTACTGATGTGAGGAGATTAATTTTGGGGTATGGTATTTATAGTTTTAAAAAATTGAAAATTTGATTTCAAATTGAATGTGCTATATTACAAATTTCATGATTTTTAACTATTCAGTGCTTCTTTTACTCATTTGTTGAGAAGCTTAAAAGATAGTTACACTTATATGAGGGGTGATTGATAAGTTCTCAGCATAAGGTACAAATACTTGAAACACACAGTTAATATTAGGTGCTTTTATAGATCATGTTAATGTAAGATTAAACACCAAGTTTCAAGAAATTAACTGCAACCAATTTTTTTTTACAGGCTACTGAAGTGGTAAGGGGTGGCAGAAACTGAGAAAATGGATAAAATTGAGCAGTCATTCGCTACCTCTGCATCAAGGGCTTATCATCGAAGAGATCCATGAGGATATGGTAGAGACTCTAGGGGAGAGTGCCCCTTCTTACAGCGCAGTGAAGAAATGGTCAGCTCAATTCAAACATGGAACGGAGAGTCTGGGAGATGATCCCCACCCCATCCAAGAAGACCAAGAACAGTAACCACCAATGAAACCACCAGCAGAATCCATGACATGATAATGGAGGATCGACGACTAACTGAGCGGTACATTGCTACAGAGTTGGGCATGTCCCAGGAACGTGTTCATGCCATTATTCACAATGATCTTCAAATGACAAAGGTCTCTGCTTGATGGGTCCTGAAACTTCTTGGAGCTGATCACAAACGACAGCGTCTCAACATGTCAAGACACAATCTTGGCCATTTTTCTTCAGATCCTGAAAAGTTTCTTCAGCAATTTGTGACTATGAATGAGACTTGGGTTCATCATTTTCAATCAGAAACCAAAGAACAGTCAAAGCAGTGGAAACATGGATCCCCACCTCCAATGAAAGCAAGAGTGGTTCTATCTGCAGGCAAAGTGATGGGTTCCATCTTTTGGGATTCAGAAAGTGTGCTATTGGTAGATTATCTTTAAAAGGACAGAACGGTCACCAGGGCCTATTACACTAATCTTATGAAGCAACTGCGGGTCAGATTGAAGGAAAAGCATTGAGGGAAATTATTGAGACGAGTCATCTTTCATAAAGACAATGCTCCAGTTCACAAGTCAACGGTGGCAATAGCTGCCATTCATGAATGCAGCTTCCAGCTTCTTGAACATCCTCCTTATTCCCCAGATTTGGCCCCTTCAGACTATTACCTGTTTACCAAACTCAAAAAGGAACTCAGTGGTTGCAAATTTGCTTCAGATGATGACGTCATTCATGCTGTAGACCACTTTCTACTGGCACAAGATGCTGACTTTTACAAAGAATAGATCCGTATGCTCCAGGATCACTGGACTAAGTGCATAAACTTGCAAGGGGACTATGTTGAGAAATAACCCAAAAAAGTTGTCCACAAATAATCCGTTGTAGCTTATACTGAAAGGATACATAATGGGAAAAAGAAAAAGAGGAAGACCAAGACGAAGATGGCTGCAAGACATCGTTGACGATCTGGAAATGGATGCAACAGCAACAGGCCATCTTGCTCACAACCGAGAGGCCTACAGGAGTGCTGTTTGGGAGGCAAAGTTCCGCAAGGGACACGCAAATGAATGAATGAATGAATGACCTTATACTGAGAACTTATCAGTCACCCCTCATATATACATATACATATACACATATAGGCAATCTGCTATTAATAGAAACAAAATTCAGCCTTACGTCAAATGGATCCATATGGACCTCATAATGTCCACCTAGTCCATAGTTAACTACCTGAAATATGGCAAGAAAAAAGGGAAAAAAACAAAGAGTTCTCGTCAATTTTAAAACTCAGTGAGTTCAATTTTTTATAAAGTTTCAGACTTCAAAAAATATTTTATATCTTGTTGAAAACAGTGAATAGAAGAACATATATGTGATGGAAGGCATGATTACCTGTCTATAAAACTACTATGACAAATAAATGATGGAAGAAATCATTTCCTGGTGGAAGAAATAATTACCTATCTGTAAAACTTGTATGACAAGTAGATGAAGAGGGACATAATTTCTTGTCTATAAAAATACTAGGACAGGTAGATAATTGAAGAAATAATTACCTGTCTATAAAACTACTATGACAAGTAGATGATGAGAAACATAGTGTTTATAAAGTGTAAAAAACTGAATGATGTATCTACATAGATGATGGTGAAGTTAAACAAGCTGACAGCAGAAGACAGAAGTGTAGGTTGATGACTGAAGATCAGGAACTACAGCAAACATAAATCACACATACAAACATACAATGACTACGCAGACAAGCATAACATATACATGTACAAATGAATCCATACAAATGACATTTCATCATTATCATTGCCTTTCACTCCCTTGAGAGCATAAGCCACAGATAAAGGCTTCCTTCCATGTGTATCCCTTGTCTTTAAGCACTGTCATAATTTCTCTTCTCTGAGTAAGTCTAAGTCTTCCTCGTTTTCTATTTCTTTGAGTAAATAACACTTACATACAATGAACTTATGAAAATACACTTATGAACACAGTCTCTTACAAACCACAGCTCCTTACAAGCCACATCTTCTTGTAAGCCACAGCCTCTTACAAGTCACAGCTCCTTACAAGCCACAGACTCTTACAAGTCACAGCCTCTTACAAGTCACAGCCTCTTACAAGTCACAGCCTCTTATAAGCCACAGCTCCTTACAAGCCACAGCTCCTTACAAGTCACAGCTTCTTACACGTCACAGCTCTTTACAAGTCACAGCCTCTTACAAGCCACAGCTCCTTACAAGTCACAGCCTCTTACAAGCCACAGCTCCTTACAAGTTACAGCCTCTTACAAGTCACAACCTCTTACAAGCCACAGCTCCTTACAAGTCACAGCTTCTTACACGCCACAGCTCCTTACATGTCACAGCCTCTTACAAGCCACAGCTCCTTACAAGTCACAGCCTCTTACAAGCCACAGCTCATTACAAGTCACAGCCTCTTACAAGCCACAGCTCCTTATAAGCCATAGTCTCTTACAAATCACAGCCTCTTACCCTCTTACAAGCCACAGCTCCTTACAAGTCACAGCCTCTTACAAGCCACAGCTCCTTACACTTCACAGCTCCTTACACTTCACAGCCTCTTACAAGTCACAGCTCCTTACACTTCACAGCCTCTTACAAGCCACAGCTTCTTACAAGCCACAGCTCCTTACAAGTCACAGCTCCTTACAAGCCACATCTTCTTACAAATCACAGCCTCTTACAAGTCACAGCCTCTTACAAGTCACAGCTCCTTACAAGTGACAGCCTCTTACAAGCCACAGCTCCTTACACTTCACAGCCTCTTACAAGTCACAACTCCTTACAAGCCACAGCTCCTTACAAGTCACAGCTTCTTATAAGCCACAGCTCCTTACAAGTCACATACTCTTACAAGCCACAGCTCCTTACAAGTCACAGTCTCTTACAAGCCACAGCTCCTTACAAGTCACAGCTCCTTACACTTCACAGCCTCTTACAAGCCACAGCTCCTTACATTTCACAGCCTCTTACAAGCCACAGCTTCTTACAAGTCACAGCCTCTTACAAGCCACAACTCCTTACACTTCACAGCCTCTTACAAGTCACAGCTTCTTACCCTTCACAGCCTCTTACAAGTCACAGCTCCTTACAAGTTACAGCTCCTTACAAGCCACAGCTCCTTACAAGTCACAGCCTCTTACAAGCTACAGCTCCTTACAAGTCACAGCTTCTTACACTTCACAGCCTCTTACAAGTCACAGCCTCTTACAAGTCACAGCTCCTTACACTTCACAGCCTCTTACAAGTCACAGCCTCTTACAAGTCACAGCTAAGTGCTGCATTCATTTTATTTTATTCTAATCTTTTTCATTCCTATTTTTTTATATAGCATTCGTATGAATTTATATTTTATCTCCTCTCTCTATTTCTTCATCCTGTGTGTTTTTGTATGATTAAGGCTCACATAGAAATGTCACAACTGTGTACTCGTTAATAATAATCTGTGCTAGATTTTTCCTAGTTTATACACTATGAAAATACAATGACTGTAAGGTTATGAAAGAAAAAAAACTCATCAACTTCATCATCAAAACTAAATCAATACCAGCATCATCACAACAGACATCATCATCACAACAGACATCATAATAGACATCATCATAACATTATCATTACAACAGACATCACCATAACATCATCATCACAGCAGTCATCATCACAACAGACATCATCACAACAATCATCATCATCATATCTCGCACCTGGAAAGCCTCTCCAGAGGTCGGCCCGTCAGGTACTCTCTGGGCCGTGTCCAGCCCTGTGATACACTCAACACGCTTGGCCACGGAGGCCGCCACGGGAGAGTCAGTGTCATAGATCCAGGCCCTGGGTGGAGAATTGGGTCAAGGACATAATAAGCAGTTTTTTTTTTTGTCCAGTAATGAAAGAAAACATAACATGGAAACAGAAACTTTTGTTGGTTGATGAATTGTTTGTGTTTGAACTACAGAGCATGGCAAACAGGCAGATTACCTGGCAACTATAGAAAATGTGGCTGGTTTACACGGAAGGTTGGGGGGGGGGGGGGGGTGTTCATCTCATGGACAACAGTGATTGTGAAGAGTCCAGAAAATAAAACACTAAAGTTCTGGTAATTTACAAACAAACAAAAAAATACAAAAACAAGAAAAACTAGATGAAATCTAGGTTAGTTTACACGTAGAGCTAAAAAAAAAAAAACTAGACTAAAACTACTTAATTTATATGTGGAACTAAAAAAGTAGAAAAAAAACTAGTTTAGTTTACATGTCTTGTCTTGTTGCCTTCCTCTTATACCCTTCGATATTTAGAGGACAAAAAATAGGTATTTTGACAGGGCTCAACGATTTGTTTCATAAAATGAGATATTTAAGGCTTCTAGAATTTTCCCTCTCCACCTCTGGCGCGAGGCCTTTTCCTGTTATCTACAAACCTTAGTGCAAATGTTTTTTATGGTAAACTGCCCGGCGGTAACCGTGTAACATGGCCAAGCCATTTCACTTGCTGTTTCTATGATATACTGCCCGGCGGTAACCGTGTAACATGGCCAAGCCATTTCACTTGCTGTTTCTATGATATACTGCCCGGCGGTAACCGTGTAACATGGCCAAGCCATTTCACTTGCTGTTTCTATGATATACTGCCCGGCGGTAACCGTGTAACATGGCCAAGCCATTTCACTTGCTGTTTCTATGATATACTGCCCGGCGGTAACCGTGTAACATGGCCAAACCATTTCACTTGCTGTTTTTATGATATACTGCCCGGCGGTAACCGTGTAACATGGCCAAACCATTTCACTTGCTGTTTCTATGATATACTGCCCGGCGGTAACCGTGTAACATGGCCAAACCATTTCACTTGCTGTTCTATGATATACTGCCCGGCGGTAACCATGTAACATGGCCAAACCATTTCACTTGCTGTTTCTATGGTAAACTGCCGGCGGTAACCGTGTAACATGGCCAAACCATTTCACTTGCTGTTCTATGATATACTGCCCGGCGGTAACCGTGTAACATGGCCAAACCATTTCACTTGCTGTTTCTATGGTAAACTGCCCGGCGGTAACCGTGTAACATGGCCAAACCATTTCACTTGCTGTTTCTATGATATACTGCCCGGCGGTAACCGTGTAACATGGCCAAACCATTTCACTTGCTGTTTCTATGATATACTGCCCGGCGGTAACCATGTAACATGGCCAAACCATTTCACTTGCTGTTTCTATGGTAAACTGCCCGGCGGTAACGTGTAACATGGCCAAACCATTTCACTTGCTGTTCTATGATATACTGCCCGGCGGTAACCGTGTAACATGGCCAAACCATTTCACTTGCTGTTTCTATGGTAAACTGCCCGGCGGTAACCGTGTAACATGGCCAAACCATTTCACTTGCTGTTTCTATGATATACTGCCCGGCGGTAACCGTGTAACATGGCCAAACCATTTCACTTGCTGTTTCTATGGTAAACTGCCCGGCGGTAACCGTGTAACATGGCCAAACCATTTCACTTGCTGTTTCTATGATATAGTGTAAAATTGGTGCTACTCCAACATTTGCTCTGATGATGTCATTTCTTATTTGGTCTCTTCTTGTCACATTTAGTATTCTCCTTAAACATCTCATTTCTTTCTTGATGATATTCCTTTTGTTGTTGGCTGTTAGTGTCCATATTTGATATTGATAGTATAGGGTTGGGAGGAAAATTGTGTTGTACAGTGCTATTTCTGCTTCAGTTATGATTTTGTTTTTCAGAAAAGGAGCCATTTGTGCAATGACCTGATTCACTTTATTGCATCTGTTCTCAATCTCAGCGTAAATTTTCCCTGAGGATGATATTATACTACCTAGATATTTGAAATGTTTCACTTGTTTCAAGGGCTGGTTGTCTAGGATGATATTATGCTACCTAGGTATTTGGAATGTCTCACTTGTTTCAAGGGCTAGTTGTCTAGGAAGATCTCTCTTGGGATATTTTCTCTCGCTATGGTTATAACTTCCATTTTTTCAGCACTGATTTTCTTGTTGTGGCTTTTACATGCCCTTGCTTGTTATCCAAGTTCTGTTGTAGGTCTTTCTCTGATGTGGCTATAAGTGCTTGGTTGTCTGCAAAAATGTAGTTAATTTATGGTCCAAATACAGGGTGTTTTCTGGAAGGTGTAAGTTTATCAGCACTGTTTCTGGGATTGGGCTGTTTGGCAGTTTTGTGCTAGAACTTTTATTATGTAGGTTATGAATGAGATAGCACGCAGTCCAGCAATGTGAAACTAAAACACTAGAATAAAGCCATGCTAATTTATAAAGCAGGCAGATAAAGGTGTATTGTGTAGTTTTACAAAGTGGCAGAGGAGGGGAGTAAAGTGAGAAAAAACGAACAGAAAGTATGAGAATGTATGCTCTCATTGCTTTTGAGACCCTTACACTCCTACCTGGTCACACCTACCGTATCTTCACCCTTGATGTCGTTTCCTTATACACATCCATCCCACATGATGACGCAATCCCTCTATTTCTCCGTCTACTATTCTGCGCCTTACACGTCTTGTCCTCCAGCTCAATTCGTTTGAATTCAATGGCCTTTACTTCGACCAGATTAGTGGTGTGGCCATGGGTATCAAAATGGGCCCCAGCTACGCATGTCTGTTCATGGGCCACTTCGAACACAAGGTTCTGAGAGCCTTTAGAGGCCCCTTTCCAACTTTATATAGACGCTACATAGACGATGGCATTGGGGTCACATCAGTGCCAGAGGAAGACCTTAACAACTTTATCATTTTTATTAAGGAGTACAATCCTGTCATTTCTTTCACCTCCCATGTCCTACATCCGCTAACACTCTCGATACTGCCGTCACTATCGGCCCTACAGGGCTTACTACTTCTGTCCACTATAAACCTACAGACTCTCACAGTTATCTCTTGTACTCTTCCTCCCATCCCAGATCGTGTAAGGACTCTATTACTTTTTCCCAGCTTCTTAGGTTGCGTCAATTGTGTACTGAGGATGTTGACTGCCAGGATCAAGGCCATAAAATGCTAGATTTCTTCCGTCAACGCGGCTATCCAGAACATATTCTCTCGTCATCTTGGAACCGCATCAGCCTTATATCGCGGCAACAAGCCCTCACTCCTAAACCGCACTGTAGCTCGGGCAGAGTTAAATTGGTACTCACGCACCACCCTCATAGCTTGGCAGTTAAAAACATACTGTTTCGCCGTCTCCATCTCCTCCTGACCGAGCCTGATACACATGAGGATTTTGGAAAACCCCCATTGGTGGCCTATAGACGGGACAAGAACCTCAGGGACCTTTTAATTCGTAGTCGCCTTAAGACAGATGACACTTTTTATGGTACCAGACGTTGAGGACGCCGTAGATGCAACACTTGTCAGTTTGTTGTCAAGGCTAGCCTGATCTCCTTCCCTAGGACCACCTTATCAGTTCAGGAGGACCTGTGCTTCACGCAATGTTATTTAAGCTATTATGTGCAAACGTTGTGGCATGAAGTACATAGGGGAAACCGGTTTACGCTTAGGAGATCATTTTCGCCAACATCTTAATGATATATCTAAGAGGGCATGGAAACCTGTGGCTAAACATTTTTGCCTTAGCATCCACAGGGAAAAACAGGACATTTCTGTTATCCGCTCTTGTTCTGCTGATATACGATCTCGGAGGGTCCTAGAACAGCACCTTATTTTCCAGGGTGGCTATCTCCACCCAGCTGGAATTAACAATGTCTTCAGCTTCCTGTAACTTCTTTAGTTTTCCACCCCCTTCTTTTTTACTCTACCCCTCCCTATCGCCACCCTCTTTTCTTCTCTGGCAACATATTGGTGTTTATAGGGTCATGTCCTATTCACCAGTTTCACATTTTCTCCCTGCAGGTGTTTATGTTCTTCATTCATTATCTCTCCGCTTCCCCTTTCCCCTCCCCCCCCCCGACACCTTCACCTCTAGCGGCTATCATGTTTCTGTTGCCTCCCCCTCCCCACTCCTTTCTACCACCTGTTTTCCTCCTCTCTCTCCACCTTTTCTTTATGACTGGCTCTATCGGCGTATCCTTTGTGTGGCCCCGCGTGGTCTCTATGCATCTTCTAGTGGACACGCATTTCTCTATGTTCTACTTCTGAAGCAGGCCATATTAAGATAAGTTCTTCGTTTAGTTATATGTTTTTTGTCTCGCTTGTGCATGTAATCCTTGAAAAAGGCTCACGCTGAAATATTGGATGTTGTATGTTTTTCATTTATATGTTCTCATACTTTCTATTCATTTTTTCTCACTTTACTAACTCCCTCCCTCACTTTGTAAAACTGCACCATACACCTCTATCTACCACTAATATTTAAACCAGTTTTACTGCAGTCGCCATCCCCTTTAATTTATAACGCACAACAACAACAAAAATATACCAAATCTGTGGGTGATCAGACAGAACAGAAAATATACATGTAAATAAATATATTCGCAGAAATTATATATAAATATATGAATAGATGATACATACAAATATAAAGGTTGAAAATGTAGGTCACATATGAAAGATACTTGGACACTGATAACAGTGAGAAGGGAAATAAACAGATTTAGGTTAAAACAATTTTACCAGCATAAGACAAGTACTTGCTCCAAACAAGTAACAAGGCAGTTAGAGATCCGTGAAGTGCTAAACATAACCAGCATAAGACAAGTACTTGCTCCAAACAAGTAACAAGGCAGTTAGAGATCCGTGAAGTGCTAAACATAACCAGCATAAGACAAGTACTTGCTCCAAACAAGTAACAAGGCAGTTAGAGATCTGTGATGTGCTAAACATAACCAGCATAAGACAAGTACTTGCTCCAAACAAGTAACAAAATAGTTAGAGATCTGTGAAGTGCTAAACATAACTTTTAACTCCACAGTGTTAAGTAGACCTTAACCATTAAAGTGTTAAGAAGACCTCACATTCTGTATGGTGTGAAACTGTGAACTTAACCAGATAATAAAATTAAACTGTTGATACAATAATAAAGTTGAACTGTTGATACAGTAAGAAAAAGGAATTGATGATGCATATAGAGTTGAATGTTTGTTTTGTTTGGAAAAGGAGGAAAGCAAGAAAAGTGTGGGAACAATGGAAAATGACAACAACAACAACAACAAATAGTAGGGAAAAACGGTGGGAAAAGATATTAGAAATATAAAACTAAAGTGATTAGACCAGATACGATGTTTTCATAGTTTGTGCAGGCATGGCTAAAGCTGAAGCATTTTAAAATATAAAGATGTCATTTGAGACAAAACTGAGATGGGAGTAATTATGGAAGAGAGAGTGAAAAACACAGAAATGCGTGAACTACCAGCATCAGTAACCTTGAACCTGAGATAAACTAAATGAGACTGACCTGGCTCACTCATGAAATATCCATGAAAAGAGAACAGGACCAAGACAAGCAAAAAGCAAATTTCAAGTCAATCCATGTGGTTCCTGTGTCCCATTTTCCTGAATTCATCTACACTTAATATTCCCCTTCTCCACTATCATATTCCCTGTGTACCAAGTTCTACTCCTTCCTCTTCTGCAACACATATTTCAAAACCTCCTCACTGCACTAGATTACAAACTCTCTACTCTAACCACATTCACCTATCCCACCCATCCTTCTCTTGGCTAGATTACCACTGTATACTCTCTCCCTTCTCTATAGTCCCCACACCATCTTTACTACCAACCTACCACACATCACAAGTCTCTATTTAAACATTCTCAAGAATCAACCACACACAACCACACATAACCACACACACAATCCTGGAAGTAGCTTCTTCAGGTCACAGCTAAGTGCTCCATTTATTCTAAGTTTTTTCCACTACTCTCTGTTGTACGGCATTTGTGTGAACTTATATTTTATCTTCTTTCTCTATTTCTTTGTTCTGTATGTTCTTGTATGATTATGGTGCAAACAAAAATGTCACAACAGTGTGCTCATTAATTAATAAAGTTGTTCCATCATTTGTTTTACGTAGTTCTAACATTTGTATTAACAGAGACAAGGTAAAAACAGACAGACCAGACAGAGAAAGAAACAGAGAAAGGGTAAAAACAGAAATGGAGACAGGATAAAATCAGACAGAGAGAAACAGATGCAGGGTAAAAACAGACATAGCAGAGAGAGATAGAAACAGAGACATGGTAAAAGCATACAGAGAGAAACAGAGACAGGATAAAAACAAACATAGCAGACAGAGAGAGAAAAACAAAGACTGGGTAAAAACAGACAAAGAAAGAGAGACAGGGTAAAAACAAACATAGCAGACAGAGAGAGAAAAACAAAGACAGGGTAAAAACAGACAAAGAAAGAGAGACAGGGTAAAAACAGACAGAGCAGACAGAGAAAGAAAAACAAAGACTGGGTAAAAACAGACAAAGAAAGAGAGACAGGGTAAAAATAGAGAGAGAAACAGAGACAGGCTAAAAACAGACAGAGCAGACAGAGAGAGAAACAGAGACATGGTAAAAATATACAGAGAGAAACAGAGACAGGATAAAAACAAACAGAGCAGACAGAGAGAGAAAGAGGGACAGGCTAAAACAGACAGAGAAACAGAGATAGGGTAAAAACAAACAGAGAGAAACAGAAGCAGTGTAAAAACAGACAGAGAGGAACAGAGACAGGGTAAAAAAAAGACAGAGAGGAACAGAGAGAAAGAAACACAGACTTGGCAGAAACAGACAGCAGACACAAAGGCAGGATAGAAACAGACACAGCAGACATGGATACAAGGCAGAAACAGACACAGCAGATATGGAAACAAGGCAGAAATAGTCAGAGAAGACACAGAGACAGGATAGAAATAGATATAGGGAAGAAACAGAGACAGAGCAGACACAGAGACAGGGTAGAAACAGACTTAGGAGACAGAGAAACATTGCAGAAATGGAGATTTGGCAGAAAGAGACAGAGCAGGCACAGAGACAGGACAGACACATAGACATATGTAGATGAAACTTTCATACAGAATCCCAAATTTCAAAAAAGGGTAACAAAAATTGTTTTTTTGTGTATTTCTTATATAGTTCAAGACTGAAAATAATAGGTTTCTTCCCATCAATGATGGAGATGAGTTGCAGCATGGACAGTGGCAGTACATATTGTGATAATGATGTGTAATAATAAAAATAATTGTAATACTATCACAAGAAAGATCACTTACAGGTCACTTGTTCTAATGTCCGACACAACACCATCCTTCCCACCAACCTTCCCCCTGACAAGCTGAACAAATACAAGTCAACATCAATATGGTGTTATTATCACTACAACATCAATATGGTGTTATTATCACTACAACATCAATATGGTGTTATTATCACTACAACATCAATATGGTGTTATTATCACTACAAAATCAATATGGTGTTATTATCACTACAACATCAATATAGTGTTATTATCACTACAACATCAATATGGTGTTATTATCACTACAACATCAATATGGTGTTATTATCACTACAACATCAATATGGTGTTATTATCACTACAACATCATTATCATCTTTTTATTTTAAGACACTAAACTTTCAAAACATTTTAATTCATTACTTCTTTCATGGCCACCATCACAACAAATACTGACATCACAGAGATTGCTATTATCACAACAAACACTGACATCATAGAGATAGCTATCATCACAACAAACACTGACATCACATAGATAGCTATCATCACAACAAACACTGACATCACAGAGACAACCATCATCACAAGAAACATTGACATCACAGAGATAACCACCATAACAACAAACACTGACATCACAGAGACAACCATCATCACAACAAACACTGACATCACAGAGATAACCACCATCACAATAAACACTGACACCACAGAGACAACCACCATCACAACAAACACTGACATCACAGAGACAACCACCATCACAATTAACACTGACATCACAGAGATAACCATCATCACAACAAACACTGACATCACAGAGATAGCCATCATCACAACAAACACTGACATCACAGATACAACCACCATAACAACAAACACTGACATCACAGAGACAACCATCATCACAAGAAACACTGACACCAATATCATTTCAAACACAACCAATATCAGCTCAAACACAACAAATATCATTTCAAACAGAACTAATATTGTTTCAAACACAATGAATATCATTTCAAAACAACCAATATCATTTCAAACACAACTAATATCATTTCAAACACAATCAATATAATTTCAAACACACCAATATCATTTCAAACATAACCAGTATCAGCTCACACACAACCAATATAAGCTCAAACACAACCAATATCAGCTTAGATGCAACCAGTATCAGCTCAAACAAACCAATATCAGCTCAAACACAACCAATATCAGCTCAGACACAACCAATATCAGCTCAGATGCAACCAGTATCAATTCAAACACAACTAGTGAAATTCAGGTACTATCATGTTACTGTGACAACATGACAATGTCTACATCTGTGTGTGTGTGTGTGTCTGGTGTGGGCTTGTGTGGGGCGTACAGAATCTGTAAATAAATCTGATCATTGCAACGCAGACCCACAAGCAAAATTACACTAGAAGTATTAAGACAGACAAACAAGTTTATAATGACAGAAAGAAGAACCCAAAGAAACTTGACTCAAGAAAAACAGAATTTAAAGATTAGAAAGTGACTGACCTGGCCATTTTACTAGAAAGAATGAAAGCTTCTGTAGCAAAAAGCTGAACTGTGTCATCCATGTACTGAAAGTGTCACCCACACATTAGAAATGTCACCCACATAGTAGAAGTCTCACCCCACACATTGTGTCATCCATACAGTTTAAGTGCCATCCAGACAATACAAGTGTAAGTGTCATCTACAGAAAGTAAGTGAGGTTGCTTCAGTCAACTATCACCTGCTCAGTTCAGCCCTCTTACCTTATTCCTGACAAAATCTTTCATGTGATCGGCCTCCGCGTCGCTGATGAAGTCATAAATGACTGAAGCAAATGGCGCCACTGAGAGAATTTCCTCTTTAAATCTGTAGTATGGTAGCACAGCCTCCCTAAACCGGCACACAGCACGAGGACTGTTAGGTTCCTGAAACAAACGTGTTATTATATTCAGTGTACGCCAAATACAGAAATTGTGAGCCTACTACACAGAACTTTATTTCAAGAAAAAAATCATGTGCAAAAGTTTGAGACCACCTGTCATTTTCTTGAAATTTCACAGCTGTACAGAAACAAGTATTCCATTTCTAAAGATATTTCAGACATTTGATATGTGACATATCAGATGAATATTTACACTCTTTTCAACAAAAAGCCACTGGTATCAGTACTTGGTATGGCCATTTTTTTTTTTTTTTTGCAGACATAATACGATGTGGCAGTATTTTTAAATACTGAATTTGTTAGTATAGAAATATTTAATATCAAAGGGTCATAATAAAAAATAGACTTAGTTCTTAGACTATATTTTTAAAGCCCTTATTTAATTATGACATAGTTCAATGTTATGTTGTTTACGATTTGTAAATCTCACTGATAGTTGGGAAAAATTCGAAGTTTCAAAAAATCGAATGTCTGGGTCGACATGACTAGACGAAAGGAGTAACAGAAAATTTAAGCCTTGGAATGTTTTTTTTTTTTAACTCGAAGTCAGTTTTGACATGTTACATTCACAAGAATTATTAATATATTTGGTGAGCCATCTGTCTAGACTAGTTATATTTAGTAACAAAGTTAAATTGGGAAATGTTTAACACATTATTACCCAAGGTCAGTAGACAGACAATTTCACTAGGGTCAGACGTCTCGTGAACCTTTAGAGAAAGTTAAAGGTAAAATTTGTAGGGAATATTTAAGCTTGAGCAACTTTTGTTAGGGGGAATTTTGTGTTGAATGTTTTGCTGATTGGTCATTTTCCCAGTGGAGTAGTTGCAAGTCAGCTTTAGAATATAATAGTTTACACTCAGCATATTGTCCTTTAGGACACTGTTCTTTTACCTTGTACTGATATGTAGATGTTAGGAGTCTTGTCCTTGTCAGGACAGATTTGTGTATTCGGGAGATGTGTTTGATGTTCACTATACTGTAAGTAATTGTTTTTACTTGCTTATTGTTGTCAGACTTTTCTTCCCCATGGCGTCGACTACGCGCCCGGAAAGCTCTTGTATTGTTTGTTAAATCACCCTGCCATGTTGGCAGTTCGTTTTTCCTTCCTCATCTCCATCTTCCACCATTCATTTTTTCATTCAATAAATGTTTGATCTGTATCTTGGATCTTAGTCTATTCATTACCTACATGGAGTTCTTATCTCTTAGTCCTGTACAAGTTTTCATTACGTGACATTATTGTTTTGTTGCTGCAGTTGAGAACCTGGCATTGTTGCTGTGTCACTCGGGGTATACTATAGTGACAAGTTTGCCTTTTTGGTAAAGTAGTGTTACCAACTCCTACAGGCAACAACAACATGTAAGTCTTTCTAATACAATTAAAGTCCACAAAAAGTTTATATCTCTGACTCTAAGTGTACTGCCACAGAGGCATACACCTGTAGTTGATGCCGTATTGACACAATTAGTAATATAGTAATAATACATCCGTGAAGGAAATACTTTTACAGCGATACTACCAGTTAGGGATTGCAGTAGCCACATGAAATGTCACTGCACCAAAGTACTTTTTTGCTTCAGTTAAAGCTATGGCATTTGATGAATGTTTTTTTTCCCTGTAACCTTATCCTTTAAAAGGGTCTACAAATTTTCTGTCGGGTTGAGGTCTGGACTATGAGAGATATGTGGAGAAACACGCGAGCTGATGGGACATGTCAGTGATCGAGATATGTGAAGAAACATGCGAGACGATGGGACATGTGAATGATGGAGATATGTGGAGAAACATGGGAGCTGATGGGACATGTGAATGATGGAGATATGTGGAGAAACATGCGAGACGATGGGACATGTGAATGATGGAGATATGTGGAGAAACATGGGAGCTGATGGGACATATGAATGATGGAGATATGTGGAGAAACATGGGAGCTGATGGGACATGTGAATGATGGAGATATGTGGAGAAACATGCGAGACGATGGGACATGTGAATGATGGAGATATGTGGAGAAACATGGGAGCTGATGGGACATGTGAATGATGGAGATATGTGGAGAAACATGGGAGCTGATGGGACATGTGAATGATGGAGATATGGAGAAACATGGAGCTGATGGGACATGTGAATGATGGAGATATGTGGAGAAACATGCGAGACGATGGGACATGTGAATGATGGAGATATGTGGAGAAACATGGGAGCTGATGGGACCTATGAATGATGGAGATATGTGGAGAAACATGGGAGCTGATGGGACATGTGAATGATGGAGATATGTGGAGAAACATGCGAGACGATGGGACATGTGAATGATGGAGATATGTGGAGAAACATGGGAGCTGATGGGACATGTGAATGATGGAGATATGTGGAGAAACATGGGAGCTGATGGGACATGTGAATGATGGAGATATGTGGAGAAACTTGGGAGCTGATGGGACATGTGAATGATGGAGATATGTGGAGAAACATGGGAGCTGATGGGACATATGAATGATGGAGATATGTGGAGAAACATACGAGCTGATGGGACATGTGAATGATGGAGATATGTGGAGAAACATGGGAGCTGATGGGACATGTGAATGATGGAGATATGTGGAGAAACATTTCCGCCAATATCTGCCGGCACGACACTTGATAATGATGATGATAATGGTGAAGTAAAGAAAGAAAGACAGACTTTCAGATGTAGACATAAATACGGACGTAATGAACACATGTTACCGCTGGGTAATGCCTGTTCTCCAGACTACACAAGCGGCTAAAGTTCTGGAAGTAGTCAACAGCAGGTGGAGGTTCAAACCTTGGCTCAGTCTGCAACTCCTTCTCTAGCTCTAGCACATCACCACTTCTAGGATCTGTCAGAGACATGTTAGTGTGCGCTCATGTCAGTGTATGTGTGTGGTTGTGTGAGTGTGGTTACGTCAGTGTATGTGTGTGGTTGTGTGAGTGTGGTTACGTCAGTGTATGTGTGTGGTTGTATGAATGTGTGAGTGGTTGTATGAGTGTGAGTGGTTACGTCAGTGTATGTGTGTGGTTGTGTGAGTGTGGTTACGTCAGTGTATGTGTGTGGTTGTATGAATGTGTGAGTGGTTGTATGAGTGTGAGTGGTTACGTCAGTGTATGTGTGTGGTTGTATGAATGTGTGAGTGGTTGTATGAGTGTATGTGTGGTTATGTCAGGTATGTGTGTGGTTGTATAAGTGTATGAGTGGTTGTATGAGTGTGAGTGGTTATGTCAGTGTATGTGTCCGATTGCGTGAGAGGTCATATGTGGCAGTATGTGTGTGGTATGTCAGTGTATGTGTATGGGAGTGCATGGTCGTGCATGTATTTTGACTATGAGTACTGTGTATGATTGTGTGTGTGTTTTGACAGTGACTATTGTTGTATGTGTTTTGACAGTGAGTATTGCTATGTGTGTGGTCATGTGAATGTGTGTGCGTGTTTACATCCTTTAGGAGAAGGTGGTTAACAAATTTGAAATGAACACAGGGACAGAGAGAATGAAAGACAGATAAATGGGACAGACAGAAATAATCTGAGACATGGGAAACAGATAAGCAAGATAGACAATTCAGGGTTCAGAGACAAGCAGAATGAAAAACAGAATTAGAAACAGACAGAATAAGAGACGAGACGAGTGAGACAGACAAGAAAGAAATAATACAAAACAGGCAGAATGAGAAAGAAGCAGAATGAGAGGCAGACAAAATGAGAGACAGGAAAGGCAGGCATACACAGATAATCAAAGACAGACATAATAAGAGGTAAATAAGCAAGACAGACATAACTAATCGGAGACATACAGAGTAAGAGGCGAGCAAAATGAGATATAGAAAAGCAAAACAGACAGAAATAATTAGAAACAGACAAAAGTGAGAGAAAGATGAACAAGATAGAAATAATCAGAGACAGACAAAGTGAGAGAAAGATGAGCAAGATAGAAATAATCAGAGACAGACAAAAGTGAGAGAAAGATGAACAAGATATAAATAATCAGAGACAGACAGAATGACAGACTGACAGACATACACTGACAGACATACACTGACTGACATATGATATCATAAACTGACACAGCCTTATACAGAATGACACAGACTGGCCAACAAAGAAGAACAGAGAAACTAACAGGCAGGCAGATAAACTGTGAGATGCACAGACTGACTTACTGACAATGAAATAAACTGACAAAGAAACACAGAGACATATAAATAAACAACACACTTATAAATAGATAAATGAACAGAAAGACACAGACAAACAAAGAAACAGACACTGAGACAATGAATAGATATATTACCAAGTTCTTTAGCCTCGTTGTACATAGCCTCGGCCAGCTGTCGGCTTCCGTTCTGTGAAGCGTTCATCGACATTACCGTTATCAACATTATCATCATTATTTAGAATACTTACATTATCATCGTCATCTACAATACCAACATTATCATTGTTATTTATAATAGCAACATTATCACTGTTATCTACAATACCAACATGATCATTGTTATCTATAGTAGAATCATCATCATGAGACTAAAAAAAACAACTAAACAGTACAGGCTCCACCCCTGGAACTTACAAAAATATGCACCCGTCCAATGAGAGCTTTAATCCCTCCCAGAGTTGGTCCTGGCTCGTACGATACTGCGCTCGTGTACAAGGTCAAGGACGTATTCAGCCAATCCAAACTTTCCTTTAGTTTACCAACTGAAAGTCAAGAAATGTAAGTTATTTCCTTGAACAGTGGATCAGAAACAGGAAGGGGAATAAAGTATGATGAAAGTGGGTACAAGGGTGTGCATGAGAACACGGTCTGTTCAAGAGATTGGAAGCAGATTTAAGATGAAATAGAATTTATTTTGTAAGCGATATAGTGGGAGAATGATGTTGTCAGAAAATGATAGAGTTGGAATGATGTTAGATAGATACATCTGATACAGTGACTGTAAAGATAACAAGAAGCAAATATAAGAGAACTCGGACACGTGGAAGCTCTGGTGCGCGATTACAACGATGTTGAAATCGTAGCCGAAGTGAGCTTCCTTTGGACAGAGAAAGTGAAACCTGCTGCACATGATCTAAGATGTTGACTCAGTAAAGAAGTGAAAGTAGAATGACTCAGCGAAAGTTTATGAACGTGTTGAAAGTTTTAACACGAGAAGAAAAAGTGTTACTCACGAGGTTCCACCTGGTAGGCCATTGATATTGCTCACACAAGTCCACATAAACGGTCGGTCTTCCCTGGTCGCGACTTTAACTGTCGTGAACATATTACAGTAAATTTCATCAGGTTTCACTCCTTATACCCAAAGATATGTCACTACTGCGCGTTGGTCAACTATGGTACAATCCCGGCAACGTAGCGTCCATATATGTATATATTTCTTCTTCACACTGACGACATGCAACAGTTCGAACTGCTCAGATAGAGGACATGCAACAGTTCAGAATTTTCAGACTGAAGACATCCAACAGTTCAAATTGTTCAGATAGAAGACATCCAACAATTCAAATTGTTCAGACAGAAGACATCCAATAGTTCAAACTGTTCAGACAGAAGATGTGCAACAGTTCAAAGCATGATCTATAGAAGCCAGTTTTACAGATGATGTATGACACAAGAAAGCACAACAAACAAAACATACTGATCAGACAATCAGATACTTTTACAGATGATGCATAACATACAAAAGTAAAGTAGATAAAACATAATGTATAAAATAGAAAAAAAGTAGGAGCAGCTTTATTACTTAACGATTACAAAGTTGTGACGTTTCGGCGTGAGCCTTAATCATACAAAAACATACAGGACGAAGAAATAGAGAGAGGAGATAAAGTATAGATTCACATGAATACTATTAAAAAACATTTTAAAAGAGTACTTAGCTGTAAATCGCAAGGTGTGGCTTGTCCGGCGGTGTGTGTCAGGAATGGATCTAGTGGGACGTGGAGATTGTTTAAATAGAGACCTGTGACATGTGGTCGGTGGGTTGTAACTGGGGGTGGTGGATGGGGAACCGGGGAGGGGAGTGAGAATGACACAATACCGACCTAGCTAGGAGAAATTGAAACAGATGATTGGGGAAGAGGGGTTGCAGAGAAAATAGCGGGGTTGCAGAGTGATGCTGTGAGGAAGTTTGAAAAGTAAGAAGGGGTGGATTTAGTGGAGAGGTACTATAATGATTCTGTCTGAATCCACCCCTTCTTACTTTTCAAACTTCCTCACAGCATCACTCTGCAGCCCCGCTATTTTCTCTGCAACCCCTCTTCCCCAATCATCTGTTTCAGTTTCTCCTAGCTAGGTCGGTATTGCGTCACTCTCTCTCCCCTACCCGGTTCCCCATCCACCACCCCCAGTTACAACCCACCGACCACATATCACAGGTCTCTATTTAAACAATCTCCACGTCCCACTAGATCCATTCCTGACACACACCGCCGGACAAGCCACACCTTGCGATTTACAGCTAAGTACTCTTTAAAAATTTAAAAAAAAAATAGTATTCATGTGAATCTATATTTTATCTCCTCTCTCTATTTCTTCGTCCTGTATGTTTTTGTATGATTAAGGCTTACGCCGAAACGTCACAGCTTTGTAGTCGTTAAGTAACAAAGCTGCTCCTACTTTTTTCCTATTTTATACATTCTGGTATCACAGCTTTACTGCAGTGCTTCGTGTATAGTTGTATACTTATATACCAATTATTGTGTTAGTAGATAAAACATACTACTCAAACTAAAACATACTACTCAAACAAAGATAAAACATACTACTCAAACAAAGATAAAACATACTACTCAAACAAAGATAAAACATACTACTCACACAATCTTAGAAAGAATGGGGAAAGTGAAAGAGAAACATAAATCGATTTCACCTGAAAACGCAAACTGCCCGATTTCGTACGCGTCGACAAACGTCAGCTTCGGTCCAATGTAACCAAGGTAGTTCCCCATAGCCATGTCCATGGCCTTCATGTTGTATACATTCTAAAATATAAAGGTTCACATGATACACATTCTGAACTACAAAGGTTCATATGATATCTAGCTCATGGCTTTCATGCTGTATTCATTCATTTGCATGTCCCTTGTGGAACTTTGCCTCCCTAATAGCACTCCTGTAGGCCTCTCGGTTGTGAGCAAGATGGCCTGCTGCTGATGCATCCATGTTGTATACGTTCTAAAATATAAAGTTCCACATGATACACGTTCCTAAATATAAAGGTATAAAGGTTCACATGATACACATTGTGAAATACAAAGGTTCACATGATACACGTTCTAAAATATAAAGGTTCACATGATACACGTTCTAAAATATAAAGGTTCACATGATACACGTTATGAAATATAAAGGTTCACATGATACATGTTCTGAAATACAAAGGTTCTTATGATATATAGCTCATGGTCTTCATGGTATATACGTTCTAAAATATAAAGGTTCACATGATACACGTTCTGAAATACAAAGTTTCATATGATACACGTTCTGAAAAACAAAGGTTCATATGATATCTAGCTCATAGCCTTCATTTTGCACGCATTATAAAATATAAAGGTTCATAATGATCTACATTCTGAAATATAAAGGTTCACATGGTACACATTCTGAAATATAAAAGTTCATATTTTATCCAAATCAGTGACTTCGTGATGTCAGTCAGTCAGTCATTTGCATGTCCCTTGTGGAACTTTGCGTCCCTAATAGCACTCCTGAAAGCCTCTCGGTTGTAAGTAAGATGGCCTGCTGCTGATGCATCCATTTGCAGATTATCAACGATGTCTTGCAGCCATCTTCGCATTGGTCTTCTTCTCTTTCTTTTTCCCATTATGTAACCTTCCAGGACGGTTTTCTCTAGATTATCATGACGTTTAATGTGTCCAAAATATTTAAGTTTTCTCTGTTTAATCCTCATTACTAGCCAGCCATATTCAATGTTTAGTTCTTGTAGTATGGATATATTTGCTCTTTTTTGTGTTCATGATATTTTAAAAACTTTTCTGTAGCATTTACATTCAAAGGCATTTATGTGTTTCTCAGCTGTTTTGTTAAGTGTCCAGGTCTCACAGGCATATATAGCGATGAAAAGACGAATGCCCTTAACAATTTTATTTTTGTAGTTCTGTCTATTCCTCTCCACGACTTCTTTAGTTGTTTTACTTTATGAAGAGCGATAGATGTCCTCCTTTTAGTTTCCCTCATTGTATCTCCATTATTCGTTAGTAATGATCCAAGATATTCAAACCTCTCCACCTCTTCCAATTTTTTCTCATTGATACATATTTCGACTTCCGGTGTGATGTGCAAGATGGCGGACTTTTTTTTAACGCTCTCGCCGGCATGCAGAAATCAATGGAATTCCGCTTGATCTGTCACACATCGTGTATCAGGAGTTGGGCATAAGGCTAACAACTTTATCCTGGGACCTATCTAGAAGCGAGTCCAAATGGGAAAAAAGATATCGTTACGGAAACTCGCAGAGAAACCAACCTAGCATCAGGGATGCCAACTCCGAGGAGCTCATTCGTCGGCCCCAAACATGTGACAAAGACTGGATTCTGGAATGTAAGAACGATGGCAGTACCAATAAAATCTACTCAGGTCATCAAAGAAATGGAGAGATACCACCTAGACGTACTGGGCATCAGCGAAATGCCATGGCCAGAAGCAGGCAAAAGATCGGCTGAAAACGGTAAGTTAATAATACATTCAAGCAGAGATGACGGTAAACATCAAGATGGGGTAGGTATTATTATGTCAAATGTAGCAGCAAAGAGCCTTGTAGAATGAGAACCAGTGAACAGTCATATAATAAGATCACGATACAACTTAAGATACGGAAGAATGACAATAATACAGTGTTATGCATCCACGAATGATGCAGATGATGAGGTGAAAGACGACTTCTATCATCAGTTACAACAAATCATCAACAAAGTCCCTAAACACGACATCCTAATTGTTATTGGAGGCTACAACGCTAAGTAGGTAAAGAAAACACCGACCTTGAAAAAGTAATAGGAAAAGAAGGAATTGACATGGTTAATCAGAACGGAGAAAGAAAAATTGAAATATGTCTAACAGAGGGCATGGTCATTGGAGGCACAATATTTCCACACAAAGAGATACATAAAACAACGTGGATATCTCCAGATGATAGAACTATAAACCAGATAGATCATTTTTGCATTATAAAGCAATACAGAGCATCTCTATTAAATGTAAGGGCTTATAGGGGTGCAGATGTTAGCAGTGATCACAACCTGTGCTTAGGGAAAATAAAACTAAAATTGAAAAGCCAACACAAGAAATCAGTACACAGAAAGATAAACAGCCACACTCTACAAGAAGAAAATACTAACATTAATTTCAATCAGGAACTTGCCAATCATTCCAAAACACTCAGTGAATTAGAGGAGATAGGTGTAGATGAATTATGAAATTCTTACAGCACAGCCATAATCATAGCAGCAAAAGCAAGCGCTGGACTGAAAAAAACCAAATAGAAAAACATGGATATTAGAAAACACATGGAAGTACATACATGAAAGACGAGCAGTCAAATTAGACATGTTGAATGTAAAGACAGATCTTGGTAAAGATTTGGCAAAAGCAACATACAAAGAAATAGACAAGAAAGTAAAAAGTTCAGCTAGAAGGGATAAAAGAGAAAACATAGACAATATGGCGAAAGAGTCAGAGAAAGCAGTAAAATCAGGAGACAGCAAAACTTTATATAACATACAAAAGAGGCTAACAAGTACTATTACATCTAAAGAAAGGCCAATACTTAGCAAAACTGGAACCCTATTAACATCAAATAAAGACAAAAGCAAAGATGGGCTGAACACTTCCAAGAAATACCTAATCGGCCACACCCAAAAGAATTGTTACGCCTTGAAACTGACTTACCAGCCCCACGACTAAATGTAAACCTAGATGAAATTAAATTGCGTGAAAATGAAACAGCAGTGAATTTAATGGCTAACAAAAAACCTGGAGGTGAAGCTGAAATAACACCCGAATTGTTAAAAGCTATCAATACTGACAACATGGGTCAAATACAGAGAATGTTTAACAAGATTTGGAAAGAAGAAAAGATGCCTTCTAAATGGAAGAAAACCATTGTTAAAATACCAAAAAAGGCAACCTTAGTGACTGTAACAATTGGAGAGGAGTAACCTTAATATCAATTGTGTCAAAAGTATTTTGCAAGGTCATTTTGAATAGACTTAAAGATATAGTGGATACCACAATGAGAGAAGAACAAGCAGGATTTCAAAAAGAGAGAAGCTGTCTCGACCAGATCTTTACTCTAAGAATAATACTTGAAGAACATATTGAAAAGCAGAAACCATTAATACTGATTTCATAGACTTTACAAAGGTATTTGATACCATACACAGATACTCATTATGGAGAATTTTAAGTCTATATGGAATGCCATCTAAAATTGTCAACATCTTTAAGGACTTCTACAGTGGATATTTTTGTGCAGTCAAGACAGAAGAAGGGATGAGTGAATGGTTCCAGATTGAAACAGGTGTGAAACAAGGATGTATACTATCTCCTTTACTTTTTGGAATTATAGTAGATTTCATAATGAAAAATGCTGCACAGGTAACACAGGTATTAACTGGGTACATGGGACCCAACTATAAGATCTTGATTTTGCTCATGACATAACTCTTATCAGTAACAGTGTGAATTCCATGCAAGAAAAAACAGATAGCCTGTCTTCATGGGTAGCAAAATAGGACTTGAAATGAACAAGGACAAAACAAAAATAATGAAAATTCTCATTAATCAAAATGGAAAATTACACGTAGAGGGGACAGATATTGAAGAAGTCAATCAATTTGCATACCTTGGCAGCTACATAGACCAGGATCGTGACACCAGAAAGGAAGTTAAAATTAGAATTGCAAAAGCAGCATCGACCTTCAAAAATCTTGAGAACATATGGAATTCAAAAGTTATAAGCACAAAAACCAAGTTAAGACTATTCAGTTCAAATGTAATATCCACCCTCATTTATGCACGCGAAAGCTGGAAAACAACTAAAGAAATAGACAAGAAATTAAACTCTTTTGAAAACAAATGCCTAAGGAAAATACTCGGCATCAAGTGGAATGAATTCAAGAACAATCCAGAGATAAGACAGATGACTGAACAACAACCAGTCTCGTGGGTGATCAGGAAAAGGAGATGGACATATGTTGGTCACGAGATGAGAAGAAACGATCAGAGAATCCCAAAACAAGCTATCAAGTGGAACACAACAGGCCAGAGAAAAAGAGGCAGACTACGTGAAACTCTAAAGAGGACATTGTTAAGATAGTCCAAATCAGTAGGCATAAAATCCCTTGATGAGGTTGAAAAACTCGCCGAAGACAGGAAAAATTGGCGAACTACCTTGCGAGCCCTGTATGACGTTTAACGGCACGGGAAGGATATAAGATATAAGATACATATTTCAGCTGCCTTATTTGTATTGTCAGTTGTCATCAATTTAATTTTATTCGCATTAAGATAGAGGTTTTGCTCTTCACTATTCTAACGGACTGACATAATTAGTTTTTCCATTCATTTTGTGTTGTGGACGGTGTTCAGCATATCTAATCTCAAGTATTTTATACCATCCAATTGTTATTGCATCGTAATATTCCTTGTCTACATCGTCTCTCAAACTACAGAACTGTTGTCCTGATTAGTCATGCCAGTAAAATTCTGTTAAAAATCATAATAGGTAGACTTCGTAAGAAAATAGAAATAGAAGTCAATATGGTCCAAGCTGGTTTCAGTCAAGGAAGAGGATCAAGAGATCATATATTCAATAGAAGATTAATAATAGAGAAATGCAGAGAGTTTAATGTGAATCTATATTTAACTTTTATAGACTACTCAAAGGCATTTGATTGTGTACAAAACCAGAAACTTTGGGAAATAATGGAAAGAATAGGATTTCCAACACATTTGATACAATTAGCATCACTGCTGTATCTAGACCAACAAGCAGCAGTAAGAATAAATGGTGAAACAACAACTTGGTTTGACTTAAAACAAGGGGTACGTCAGGGGTGCATATTGTCACCTTACTTATTTAACTTGTATACTGAAAATATAATGAGGAATGTTAGAGAAGATGTAGACAAAGAATATTACGGTGCCATAACAATTGGAGGTTATGAAATACCAGAGATTAGATATGCTGATGACACAGTATTACTGTCCAGAACACAAAAAGGAATGGAAAAACTAATTATGTCAGTTCATAAGAATAGTGAAGAGCAAAACCTCTATCTTAATGCGAATAAAACTAAATTGATTACAACTGACAAAACAAATAAGGCAGCTGAAATATGTATCAATGAGGAAGAATTGGTGGAGAGTTTTGAATATCTTGGCTCATTACTAACTTATAATAGAAATACAATGAGGGAAATTATAAGGGGGACATCTATTGCTCTTCAAAGAGTAAAACAACTAAAGAAGTTTTGGAGAAGAATTGGCAGAACTACAAAAATAAGATTTTTAAGAGCATGCATATTTCCCATCACAACATATGCCTGTGAGACCTAGACACTTAACAAAACAGCTGAGAAACACATAAATACCTTTGAATGTAAATGCTATAGAAGAGTTTTCAAATATCATGGACACACAAAAAAAAAGAATAAATGTATCCATACTACAAGAACTAAATATTCAAGAAGGCTGGCTAGTAAAGAGGACTAAGCAGAGAAAACTTAAATATTTTGGACACATTAAACGTCATTATAATCTAGAGAAGACCGTCTTGGAAGGATACATAATGGGAAAAAGAAAGAGAGGAAGACAAAAGCGAAGATGACTGCATGATATCGTTGATAATCTGCAAATGCATCAGCAGCAGGCCATCTTGCTCACAACCGAGAAGCCTACAGGAGTGCTGTTAGTGAGGCAAAGCTCCACAAGGGACATGCAAATGACTGACTGACTGACATCTTCTCTAACATTCCTGATTATATTTCTTCATGATGTACACATTCTGAAATCTAAAGTTTCATATGATACACATTCTAAAATATAAAGACTCATATGATACACATTCTAAAATATAAAGACTCATATGATACACGTTCTAAAATATAAAGACTCATATGATACACCTTCTAAAATATAAAGACATATATGATACACATTCTAAAATATAAAGACTCATATGATACACGTTCTAAAATATAAAGACTCATATGATACACATTCTAAAATATAAAGACTCATATAATACACGTTCTAAAATATAAAGACTCATATAATAAACGTTCTAAAATATAAAGACTCATATGATACACGTTCTAAAATATAAAGACTCATATAATACACGTTCTAAAATATAAAGACTCATATGATACACGTTCTAAAATATAAAGGTTCACATATTATCTAACTCAGAGCCGTCATGATGTATCTATCTGTTGCCTTGCCCCCTGCCGCTGGTTATCATTATAGCAGTATAAGGGAGAGTGCAAAGAATTGGCTTGTAGTCAGAGTAATGCCACCGACTGGACAGACCTGCAGTTAATGTATGCTGCGTTATGATTGGTTAATCTTTGCCCGGATGAGAGTTCTTTTCTCCAGTCTTAGTTCGGTAAGCTGTGGTCGAGAGTGAATGGGTTAGTTTCGTCTAGTTCTTGTTTGTTTGTTTGTCAGCTTACGGCTATTAAATTGTAGCTTTGTTAGAATGTAAGAATAGTTGTCTGCTTGTCCTTTTTATAACACAGATGTAGTTTTTGTGAAGACTAGTTAGAATGCAAGAGTAGCTGTCTGCTTGTCCTTTTTAGGACACGGTGAGAGATTGTTAGACATGTTGTGTAGAATTTTTCGGATCGGATAAATTCTGGATGTGAGGTTAGTATGTCATTTTGTTTACGTGTACACTCCTGTGGCAATCTCATGTTCGTCTGAGCGCTTTTCTGTGTTACTGCATAGTTGACTTCCCATGTCGTGCATTAATAATTCATCTACTTTCATTCCTCAGGATTCCATCCTCATTGTTTCTCATATTAAATTTGTTGAAGGATCTTGGTAACTGCTGACTTTGCTGTTGTTTACATCAATGTTTTTCTGTTAGTCCTGTTGACTGACTGCATGGACTGCTGAATCCCTGTGACTATCAGTCATTCAGGTTACCTTCCTCTTGTTGTTGTGTGAACTGTGGAGTTTTACTTAGCTGGATTGAATGCTGTTACTGAGAGGATTTTCAAAGTAACTTTTTTTTCCTGTCAAGTATTCTTACTTGTGTTGTTGTATACATACACACATACATACGTCTAAATCTTGTATTGTTGTGTTCATACACACATATATACAACTAAATAATATTGTGTTGTTGTGTTCATACACACATATATACTACTAAATATTTTGTTGTGTTCATACACACATATATACAACTAAATAATATTGTGTTGTTCTGTTCATACACACATATATACAACTAAATAATATTGTGTTGTTCTGTTCATACACACATATATACAACTAAATCTTGTGTTGTTGTGTACATACATACACACATATATACAACTAAATCTTGTGTTGTTGTGTACATACATACACACATATATACAACTAAATAATCTTGTGTTGTTCTGTTCATACACACATATATGCAACTAAATATTGTGTTGTATTCATACACACATATATGCAACTAAATATTGTGTTGTATTCATACACACATATATGCAACTAAATATTGTGTTGTTGTGTACATACACACACACATATATACAACTAAATCTTGTGTTGCTGTGTACATACATACACACATATATACGACTAAATCTTGTGTTGTCGTGTACATACAAACACATACACACATACATATATACGACTAAATCTTGTGTTGTTGTGCACATACAAACACACACGCATATATATATATATTACTAAATCTTGTGTTGTGTACATACATAGACACATATACGACTAAATGTTGTGTTGTTGTGTACATACAAACAGACACACACATATCTATATACGACTAAAGCATACTCTTCTACAACTTCTTGCTCCGGGAGCTGATTATAAGCTGTACTGGTGTTCTTTGTCCATGCCATCTAGTTAATTCACCCAGCATTTTCTCTCTCTCTCTCTCTCTGTCTACCTCGGTCTCTTTTGCCTTTTATCTTTCCCGTTGTGAGAACGTATCCTGGCTTGCCTCGCCGCAGAGCATGCACTAAGAATCTGTATTGTCTTTTTCTGACTTTTGTTTGTCTCGTCTCTCCAGCCTCTCTAAGAACCTCATCGTTTGATTTCTTTGCTGTCCGTGGTGTTCTCAGCATTCTTCTAAGGAAGATGGAGGTGATTTCTTTGCTGTCCGTGGTGTTCTCAGCATTCTTCTAAGGAAGATGGAGGTGATTTCTTTGCTGTCCGTGGTGTTCTCAGCATTCTTCTAAGGAAGATGGATGTGATTTCTTTGCTGTCCGTGGTGTTCTCAGCATTCTTCTAAGGAAGATGGATGTGATTTCTTTGCTGTCCGTGGTGTTCTCAGCATTATTCTAAGGAAGATGGAGGTGATTTCTTTGCTGTCCGTGGTGTTCTCAGCATTCTTCTAAGAAAGATGGAGGTGTATGGTGCAGTTTTACTGCAGTCGCCAGTGTGCTATGTTAGAATATATATATATATATATATATATATATATATATATATATATATATATATATATATATATATATATCTACATCTCGCATCCCGCCTCCCTCAATTTCTGTCTTCTATTAAAGATTCAGCAGGGT
Source organism: Achatina immaculata (assembly GCA_009760885.1). NCBI lineage: Eukaryota > Metazoa > Mollusca > Gastropoda > Stylommatophora > Achatinidae > Lissachatina > Lissachatina immaculata. Next base: position 24,908,253 of record CM019712.1, read on the forward strand.
ATGTCTCATGATCACATGACTGTTCACGCAAGTGATGTCACATAAACATAAACAGTAACATAAATCACATGACTGTTCACGCAAGTGATGTCACATAAACATAAACATAAACAGTAACATAAATCATATAACGCGACTACCTGTAGTCTCAAGAGAGACAGCCTGGCACCTTGAATGTCACTGACATCTGCCAAGTTTTGCTGGATAGATTTCTCCACAGACACTCGGAAACTCTCTGTTCGCAAAGTGTAACAAGAATAAGAAAAAAACTGACAAAAATTATGACAAAACCATGACCAAAATAGAGACATAGTGACGAGTAATATAAATAGTGTAAAAATCATAACAGAATAAAAACCGAAATTGGCGAAGTCTGACAAATTCATGACTGAAAATAACAAATGAAGACAAATATTATGAAAAAAATTAACAGTAAAATGAAGACAGTGAAGATGAAATAAAGGAATAAATAAATAATTATGGCAAAAATCATGAGACAAACTGTTAAAACCAGGATAAAATGACAGATAGAAAAATTGCAGCAAAAGTTGTGACAAAAGTCGAGACAAGAGAGAATGCATGATCGCCAACTTGCCTTCTGTTCACAGAGACCTCACATGTGACTTTTAAAATACAGTGTTTTGGAAAATATGCTGACAACTTAAGAATATGGTTTCTGAACACGAATGTGAAAAAATATTGTGGCTTATGAACCCCAGTGTGAAAATATTGTGGTTTGTTAATCTTAATGTGAAAATATTGTGGTTTGTTAATCTTAATGTGAAAATATTGTGGTTTGTTAATCTTATTGTGAAAATATTGTGGTTTGTGAATCTGCGTATCAAATAGTGACGAGATTTGAAAGTGTTCAGTACAGAAAGCAGATTATTTTATCTCTCTGATTCTTCGACCTGTTTGGTTTTGTTTGATGAAGGCTAGCGCCGAAACCTCACAACTTTGTGATCGTTAAGTAACAAAGCTGTTCCTACTTTGTTCCTAGTTTATACACAAAGCAGAAGAGTCTGTTAGACTTACTGAACTGCTTCCTAGACTCGCTTATCACCCTCTGTGTTTCTTACTTCACTGATGTCATATCCCCTCATTCTTTATTGGATCAAAGACTTTTGTAGCGTCATTGCTAGACTTCTTTTTATGTATCAAAAGACTTTTGTACCATTATTACTAGCTTTGCTTTCCTGTATTAAAAGATTCATGCAGCATAATTGCTAGCCTTGTTTTCCTGTATTAAAAGAGTCTTGTAGCATTATTGCTAGCCTTGTTTTCCTGCATTAAAAAACTCTTGTAGCATTATTGCTAGCCTTGTTTTCCGGTATTAAAAGACTCTTTTAGCAGTATTGCTAGCCTTGTTTTCCTGTATTAAAAGAATCTTGCAGCATTATTGCTAGCCTTGTTTTCCTGTATTAAAAGAATCTTGTAGCATTATTGCTAGCCTTGTTTTCCTGTATTAAAAGACTCTTTTTGCAGTATTGCTAGCCTTGTTTTCTTGTTTTATATTGCTCTAACACACGTTTGCGTAGTAGCTGCAGTTTGCTCATTATTTTTGCAGGCAGTGCTACGTCGATCAATTATTGTGACAAGTTTTACCACTTTCTTATAGATTTATTTATCTATTTGTGACCCATAGGATAAGGTTATCACATTCGAAAACAGCCAGACACCATAAGATGAGGTTGTCCAGTTGTCCTAGAATGCCACACCAGATGATGAGGTCGTCCAGTGTCCTACAATGTGATACCAGATGATGAGGTTGTCCAGTTGTCCTAGAACGTGACACCTGTTAATAAGTTTATCCAGTGTCCTAGAATGTGACACCTGTTAAAAAGTTTATCCAGTGTCCTAGAATGTGACACCTGTTAAAAAGTTTGTCCAGTAGTTTTAATATCTTTCTTGCTTACACATCGCTATGTGCTAGTTAATGTTGTATCGTCCACGAGTGTTTTTAATGCTGGGATCTCATCCAGTTTTCAACTTGAGATTTTCCGCCATATTCTCTGCAGTTTCCAAGATGGTCTGTATTGCTGCTGCTGCTGGTGCAATATTAAGTCCATGATTTGTAACTCCGAGTACTAAAATATCAAGGTGATCCAAATGGAAATCATAAAATTGCAACAGAAATTCTAAGCTTCGTCACATTGCCACGTAAGCTGACAACATGGTTACTAATGATGTAAGGAACGTCTCACAGGTGACATCAAACAGCTGCAGCACATCATATTAACCATGTAAGATGGCGGCTTCTCTAGAGCATGCATGAAAGAAGAACAACGTTCTGTCATGCGCTTCTGGAGCTGTGAAGATGCGAAACGTATCGAAATGTGCCGGCAAATGAAGGTTCTGTAAGGTGCTCCATGTCTATCGTTGCAGCACGTTTATAAGTATAATAGGAAGATCAGAAATGGCGTGAGTTCTGTATCTGACGTTCTCATGGAGTTCAGGGGAGACGCGCTTGGCGCTTTGGGCCCAGTGGTTGGCCCCCGGGGATTGTCACGCTATAATTAGCGGGTGTCTCTCTCATACCATCTGTCCATCTCTTTCTGGGTCTTTCTCTTGACTTGTGTCCTGTAGTTCTGAAGTCCCTCCTGGCTGGCTGTGAGCGTGTCATTCTCATTAAGCGGCCCAACCACGTGGTTCTTAGCTTCTCTGTGTGTCGTAGACATGATGTAGTTCCTACCATCTGTCTTATGGTGTCTTTTCTTAGTTTGTCTGTGTGTCGTAGACATGATGTAGTTCCTACCATCTGTCTTATGGTGTCTTTTCTTAGCTTGTCTGTGTGTCGTAGGCATGATGTGGTTCCTACCATCTGTCTTTTCTTAGTTTGTCTGTGTGTCGTGGACATGATGTAGTTCCTACCATCTGTCTTATGGTGTCATTTCTTAGCTTGTCTGTGTGTCGTGGACATGATGTAGTTCCTACAATCTGTCTTATGGTGTCTTTTCTTAGTTTGTCTGTGTGTCGTAGACATGATGTAGTTCCTACCATCTGTCTTGTGGTGTCTTTTCTTAGTTTGTCTGTGTGTCGTAGACATGATGTAGTTCCTACCATCTGTCTTATGGTGTCATTTCCTAGCTTGTCTGTGTGTCGTGGACATGATGTAGTTCCTACCATCTGTCTTATGGTGTCATTTCCTAGCTTGTCTGTGTGTCGTAGACATGATGTATTTCCTACCATCTGTCTTTTCTTAGTTTGTCTGTGTGTCGTGGACATGTTGTAGTTCCTACCATCTGTCTTATGGTGTCATTTCTTAGCTTGTCTGTGTGTCGTAGACATGATGTAGTTCCTACCATCTGTCTTATAGTGTCATTTCTTAGTTTGTCTGTGTGTCGTGGACATGATGTAGTTCCTATCATCTGTCTTATGGTGTCATTTCTTAGCTTGTCTGTGTGTCGTAGACATGATGTAGTTCCTACCATCTGTCTTATGGTGTCATTTCTTAGCTTGTCTGTGTGTCATGGACATGATGTAGTTCCATCTGTCTTATGGTGTCATTTCTTAGCTTGTCTGTGTGTCGTAGACATGATGTAGTTCCTACCATCTGTCTTATGGTGTCATTTCGTAGCTTGTCTGTGTGTCGTGGACATGATGTAGTTCCTACCATCTGTCTTATGGTGTCTTTTCTTAGTTTGTCTGTGTGTGTCGTGGACATGATGTAGTTCCTATCATTTGTCTTATGGTGTCATTTCTTAGTTTGACTGTGTGTAGTAGACATGATGTAGTTCCTACCATCTGTCTTATGGTGTCATTTCTTAGTTTGTCTGTGTGTCGTAGACATGATGTAGTTCCTACCATCTGTCTTATGGTGTCATTTCCTAGCTTGTCTGTGTCTCGTAGACATGATGTAGTTCCTACCATCTGTCTTATGGTGTCATTTCCTAGCTTGTCTGTGTGTCGTAGACATGATGTAGTTCCTACCATCTGTCTTATGGTGTCATTTCGTAGCTTGTCTGTGTGTCGTGGACATGATGTAGTTCCTACCATCTGTCTTATGGTGTCTTTTCTTAGTTTGTCTGTGTGTGTCGTGGACATGATGTAGTTCCTATCATTTGTCTTATGGTGTCATTTCTTAGTTTGACTGTGTGTAGTAGACATGATGTAGTTCCTACCATCTGTCTTATGGTGTCATTTCTTAGTTTGTCTGTGTGTCGTAGACATGATGTAGTTCCTACCATCTGTCTTATGGTGTCATTTCCTAGCTTGTCTGTGTCTCGTAGACATGATGTAGTTCCTACCATCTGTCTTATGGTGTCATTTCCTAGCTTGTCTGTGTGTCGTAGACATGATGTAGTTCCTACCATCTGTCTTTTCTTAGTTTGTCTGTGTGTCGTAGACATGATGTGGTTCCTACCATCTGTCTTATGGTGTCATTTCTTAGCTTGTCTGTGTCTCGTAGACATGATGTAGTTCCTACCATCTGTCTTATGGTGTCATTTCTTAGCTTGTCTGTGTGTCGTAGACATAATATAGTTCTTACCATCTGTCTTATGGTGTCTTTTCTTAACTTGTCTGTGTGTCGTAGACGTGATGTAGCTCCTAATATCTGTCTTATTGTGCCATTTCTTAGCTTGTCGTAGATATGATGTAGTTCTTACCATCTGTCTTATGGTGTCTTTTCTTAGCTTGTCTGTGTGTGATAGATATGATGTAGTTCTTACCATCTGTCTTATAATGTCTTTTCTTAGCTTGTCTGTGTGTCGTAGATATGATGTACTTCTTACCATCTGTCTTATGATGTCTTTTCTTAGCTTGTCTGTGTCTCGTAGATATGATGTAGCTCCTACCATCTGTCTTATGGTGTCTTTTCTTAGTTTGTTAAACATGGTCACATTTGCTGCTTTCCTAGCACATCTCCTTTCACACGTCTTTATTTTTATTCTGTTGTTTCTAAGTCAGTGCAGTTACACGACATTTATGTGATAATGAATTATCGCTAAATAATTCAAGGTTTTCATTGGATTACCCTCGCAAATTTGTGATCGCTAGTACCAAGATATGCTTATAATCTGTGATCGCTGGTACCAAGATAAATTTGTAATTTGTGATCGCTAGTACCAAGATAAATTTGTAATTTGTGATCGCTAGTACCAAGATAAATTTGTAATTTGTGATCGCTGGTACCAAGATAAATTTGTAATTTGTGATCGCTAGTACCAAGATATATTTGTAATTTGTGATCGCTAGTACCAAGATATATTTGTAATCTGTGATCGCTGGTACCAAGATAAATTTGTAATTTGTGATCGCTAGTACCAAGATATATTTGTAATTTATGATCGCTGGTATCAAGATATATTTGTAATCTGTGATTGTTATTATCAAGGTGTTTTTGTAATCTGTGATGACAAATTTGTGATCGCTGGTACCAAGATATATTTGTAATCTGTGATAACAAGTACAAAAATAAATGTGTAATCTGTGATGACAAGTACAAAAATAAATGTGTAATCTGTGATGACAAGTACAAAAAATAAATGTGTAATCTGTGATGATAAGTACAAAAATAAATGTATGAACTGAAAGGTAAGTGCTGAGACAGGCAGCAACTTTATTACCAAAGTTCTCTCCAAGAACATCTATGTAATCCACAGCGTAGCTCTTGATGATCTTGTATACAGTATTGGGGTGTCCAAAGTCATAGTTCCCGGTGTCTTGTGATCTGATGTCTCGCACCCGATCAGAATAAAAGCTGAAAGTTGCGAGATTTTATCATACAACAGGCACAGTAGACAAGCTATATTCATTTCTGTCCTTTGATGTTTGTTAACTCTTAAAGGCCTTTATCTTCTGCTGGTCTCTAGTCTCAGCCTGGAGACACAACAATGTATGGCCCCTATCTTCTGGTGGTCACTAGTCTCAGCCTGGAGACACAGCAATGTATGGCCCCTATCTTCTGCTGGTCTCTAGTCTCAGCCTGGAGACACAGCAATGTATGGCCCCTATCTTCTTCTGGTCTCTAGTCTCAGCCTGGAGACACAACAATGTATGGCCCCTATCTTCTGCTGGTCTCTAAAAACAGCCTGTAGACACAGCAATGTATGGCCCCTATCTTCTGCTGGTCTCTAAAAACAGCCTGTAGACACAGCAATGTATGGCCCCTATCTTCTGCTGGTCTCTAGTCTCAGCCTGGAGACACAGCATAGGAAGTTTTCGGCGGCTCTGTCAGGCAGCTGTACTCTACAAGTCATTTACTGAAACAAAACTGCTGAAATATTTATACCAAACATTTGTTTTCAAATTCAGTCAGATACACATTTTTCTTTATCTCACTTGTTTTCAGAAAATCAGTAGAATTCTAGGAAGACACATTGCATGTATTGTTATCTGTCTCAGACTGACAAGACAAGACATTTCTCAAACTGACAAGACAAGACACATCACAAACTAACAAGACAAACCACGTCTCAGACTGACAAGACAAGACATTTCTCAAACTGACAAGACAAGACACATCACAAACTAACAAGACAAACCACGTCTCAGACTAACAAGACAAGACACATCACAAACTAACAAGACAAGACACATCACAAACTAACAAGACAAACCACGTCTCAGACTAACAAGACAAGACACATCACAAACTAACAAGACAAGACATTTCTCAAACTAACAAGACAAGACACATCACAAACTAACAAGACAAGACATTTCTCAAACTAACAAGACAAGACACATCACAAACTAACAAGACAAACCACGTCTCAGACTGACAAGACAAGACACATCACAAACTAACAAGACAAACCACGTCTCAGACTGACAAGACAAGACACATCACAAACTAACAAGACAAACCACGTCTCAGACTGACAAGACAAGACACATCACAAACTAACAAGACAAACCACGTCTCAAACTAACAAGACAAACCACGTCTCAAACTAACAAGACAAACCACGTCTCAGACTAACAAGACAAGACACATCACAGACTGACAAGACAAACCACGTCTCAGACTAACAAGACAAACCACGTCTCAGACTAACAAGACAAACCACGTCTCAGACTAACAAGACAAACCACGTCTCAGACTAACAAGACAAACCACGTCTCAGACTAACAAGACAAACCACGTCTCAGACTAACAAGACAAACCACGTCTCAGACTAACAAGACAAACCACGTCTCAGACTAACAAGACAAACCACGTCTCAGACTAACAAGAAAACCACGTCTCAGACTAACAAGACAAACCACGTCTCAGACTAACAAGACAAACCACGTCTCAGACTAACAAGACAAACCACGTCTCAGACTAACAAGACAAACCACGTCTCAGACTAACAAGACAAACCACGTCTCAGACTAACAAGACAAACCACGTCTCAGACTAACAAGACAAACCACGTCTCAGACTAACAAGACAAACCACGTCTCAGACTAACAAGACAAACCACGTCTCAGACTAACAAGACAAACCACGTCTCAGACTAACAAGACAAACCACGTCTCAGACTAACAAGACAAACCACGTCTCAGACTAACAAGACAAACCACGTCTCAGACTAACAAGACAAACCACGTCTCAGACTAACAAGACAAGACAAGACAAGACAAGATGCGGTAAGCTAAAAATTTGAAGAAAAAATATATTTTAAATTATATGATTATGTTGGATAAACAGACTTTCTACTTGAATATTAGCAGGGATCAGTTGGATAAACAGACTTTCTACTTGAATATTTGCAGGGATCAGTTGGATAAACAGACTTTCTACTTGAATATTTGCAGGGATCAGTTGGATAAACAGATTTTCTACGTGAATATTAGCAGGGATCAGTTGGATAAACAGACTTTCTACTTGAATATTAGCAGGGATCAGTTGGATAAACATACTTTCTACTTGAATATTAGCAGGGATCAGTTGGATAAACATACTTTCTACTTGAATATTTGCTGTGTTCAGTTGGATAAACATACTTTCTACTTGAATATTAGCAGGGATCAGTTGGATAAACATACTTTCTACTTGAATATTAGCAGGGATCAGTTGGATAAACATACTTTCTATTTGAATATTAGCAGGGATCAGTTGGATAAACATACTTTCTATTTGAATATTAGCAGGGATCAGTTGGATAAACATACTTTCTACTTGAATATTTGCTGTGTTCAGTTGGATAAACATACTTTCTACTTGAATATTTCGACTTTTTCGTTTTCTTTTATTAGCGAAGATGATTGTTAAGCTTCTCCAATGACGAATGTTAAAAAGTGAGTTTTTAGTTGCAAGTGTAAACCAGTTAGTTTAATGTTTTGTTAGAACTTTAAACAACTGATTTTAATATCATGATACAAACACTTGTAAACAAATGAGTTTAATATTCTGTTATAACTTTAAAGAATTAAGTTTAATATCATGTCAAAACTAACAACAACAAAGTTTAATATCCTGTTACACCTAACGATAACAGAGTTTAAGAATATCCTGTCATGACTAACAACAACAGAGTTTGATACTATCCTGTTATAACTAACAACAGCTGAGTTTAATATCATGTTAGAATTGTAATCAAATGCGCCTAGAGAAAGACGTAATGTCCAGCTTGAATTTTTTTTTCGATAATTTTTCGTTGTTTTTGGCGTATCTGAAACAATTTTGATTGTTATTTTTTTCTTGTGGCAGAAATCAGAAAGAAGGTAAAAGTGCATCTTTGTTGGGTTGAAGAAGACGATGAATGCGAGAGCGATAAAATACAGAAGTTATTCGTAAATTTCTTACACCTCTGTGTTGTTTATATGTTCCTTTTTTACATTTCGCACTTCTACAATATGACACTATTTAGATTCGTGATTCGTTCAAATCTTACGTCAGATTATGTGGCACAACAGTAATGTTTACTTGTCTATACTTGAGAAAATGCCAGTTTCTAACTTCCATATATACCACGAGAACTCACTTAGAAAATGATTTAGAAAATGATTTAATTCCACAAGAACTCGTTTAGAAAATGATTTAATACGACGCGAACTCACATAGAAAATGATTTAATAACACAAGAACTCACTTAGAAAATAATTCAATACCACGCGAAATCTCTTATAAAAAGATTTAATACCATGAGAACTCACTTAAAAAACGATTTAATATCACAAGAACTAATTTATATATCTTAGAAAATGATTTAATTCCATGAAAACTCACTTAGAAAATACCTTAGAAAATGATTTAATACGACGAGACCTAACTCATAAAATGATTTAATACCACGAGACCTAACTCATAAAATGATTTAATACCACGAGACCTAACTCATAAAATGATTTAATACGACGAGACCTAACTCATAAAATGATTTAATACCACGAGAACTCACTTAGAAAACGATTTCAGTCTGTCGTACTGCAGGTCAATGTAGCGCTTCAGCTCGTCCAGAACTTGATCTTCTTCTCGCACGAGCTTCTCCACTTTCATTGATGACGTAAATATCTCCGACCTGCTCGGACGTGTCCATGTTGCCATGGCAACCAATAATAGAAAGATAACCACACGACCGTCGACCATTTTTATTTTTGGCTCTTAGCCTGAAAAAAAAATTTGAACATCATCACAGCGTCATCATTATCAGCGTCATCACCATCAGTACCATCATGATCATCAGCAGCATCATCATCAGCATCATAATCAGCGTCATCATTATCAGCATCATAATCAGTGTCATCATCAGAAGCATCATCGTTAACATGACCACGATCATCATCATCATCATCACCACCACCATCATCATCAACATCATCAGCACCATCATCATCACCGCCATCAGTAACAGCATCATCATCATCATCATCACCACCACCACCGTCATCAGCAGCATCATGATCATCAGCACCATCAGCGCAGTAGTTGTTACTATTCTATCTCGTGTAAGACCCACACAATGAGCCTATTGTGTTGTGAAGTTGTTACTATTCTATCTCGTGTAAGACCCACACAATGACTGTCTTGTTATGAAGTATTTACTATTCTATCTCGTGTAAGACCCACATAACGAGTCTGTCTTGTTGTGAAGTATTTACTATTCTATCTCGTGTAAGACCCACATAACGAGTCTGTCTTGTTGTGAAGTATTTACTATTCTATCTCGTGTAAGACCCACACAGTGAGTCTGTCTTGTTGTGAAGTATTTACTATTCTATCTCGTGTAAAACCCACGCAACGAGTCTGTCTTGTTGTGAAGTACTGTATCCAAAACTGTCATGTCAGCTTATCTTTCTTGTTGTTTATAATCTTCCCACATTTCCATGTTGTTTAAATTCTTCTTACACATTATCATCACATTCATTTATTATGCTCCTACACATCTTTTTCTTTCTTATTTATCATCTTTCCACACATCATCTTCCCTGTTATTTATAACTTTCCTTTACATAATGTTCATTTATATATAAAATCTTCTAACACACCATTTCCCTTGTCATTTATAATCTTTTAAAACATCATCCTACTTCTCATGTATACTCTTTCTACATTATTTTCCTTCTCAGTTATGATCTTCCTACACTGCATCTACCTTGTCATGTTTAATGGTCTTACGTATGATTTTCTCAGCTATTTATAATCTTTCTAAAGTTCATCATCCCCACCATTTATAATCTTCCTTTAGTTCATCATCCCGGCCATTTATAATCTTACTTTAGTTTATCTTTCTCATTTATAATCTTCTATAGTTCATTTTCCCAACCCTTTGTAATCTTCCTATAGTTCATCCCTGCCACTTGTAATCTTAAGACATATCAGCATCCTTGTCATTTATTAATCTCTCTACAAATTATCTTCTTTGTCACACATATGTATAACATATGTATCTTGAGTGCTAATCAGATTATTCTTTCAGTCATTTTCCTATCTGTCATCATCCATGTTATTTATAGTTCTTTACCAGATCATCTTCCTTGTCACTTTTTCTTTTCTTAGAAATCATCATATTTGTCATTTACGGTCTTCATACACATCATCTTTGTTGTTGTTGTTGTTGTTGTGTTGTTATTGTTGTTGTTGCTTAAAATCTTCATAGAGACCATATTCCATATTTATACTCTTCTGCCAAATGAACGTCTGCTTCAGTTGTGATCATAATTCACTTAAAATTCCCTCGGAAATAAGAATATATATACACACACACACACACACTTTTCTGTACATATCTCCATATTAAGAAGAACACATGTTTACTGTCTTACATATCTCCATATTAAGAACATATGTCTACTCTCTTACATATCTCCATATTAAGAAGAACACATGTTTACTGTCTTACATATCTCCATATTAAGAACATATGCCTACTCTCTTACATATCTCCATATTAAGAAGAACACATGTCTACTCTCTTACATATCTCCATATAAGGAGAACACATGTCTACTCTCTTACATATCTCCATATTAAGAACATATGTCTACTCTCTTACATATCTCCATATTACGAAGAACACATGTTTACTGTCTTACATATCTCCATATTAAGAACATATGCCTACTCTCTTACATATCTCCATATTAAGAAGAACACATGTTTACTGTCTTACATATCTCCATATTAAGAACATATGCCTACTCTCTTACATATCTCCATATTAAGAAGAACACATGTTTACTGTCTTACATATCTCCATATTAAGAACATATGTCTACTCTCTTACATATCTCCATATTAAGAAGAACACATGTTTACTGTCTTACATATCTCCATATTAAGAACATATGCCTACTCTCTTACATATCTCCATATTAAGAAGAATACATGTCTACTCTCTTACATATCTCCATATAAGGAGAACACATGTCTACTGTCTTACATATCTCCATATAAGGAGAACACATGTCTACTGTCTTACATATCTCCATATTAAGAAGAACACATGTCTACTGTCTTACATAACTCCATATTAAGAAGTACACATGTTTACTGTCTTACATATCTCCATATTAAGAAGTACACATGTCTACTCTCTTACATATCTCCATATTAAGAAGAACACATGTCTACTCTCTTACATATCTCCATTATCAAGAAGAACATGTCTATTCTTTTACATATCTCCATATTAAGAAGAACACATGTCTACTCTCTACATATCTCCATATTAAGAAGAACACATGTCTATTTTCTTACATATCTCCATATGAGAAGAACACATGTCTACTCTCTTACATATCTCCACATTAAGAACACATGTCTACTCTCTTACATATCTCCACATTAAGAACACATGTCTACTCTCTTACATATCTTCACATTAAGAACACATGTCTACTCTCTTACATATCTCCATATTAAGAAGAACACATGTCTACTCTCTTACATATCTCCACATTAAGAACACATGTCTACTCTCTTACATATCTACACAGTAAGAAGAACACATGTTTACTGTCTTACATATCTCCATATTAAGAACATATGCCTACTCTCTTACATATCTCCATATTAAGAAGAATACATGTCTACTCTCTTACATATCTCCATATAAGGAGAACACATGTCTACTGTCTTACATATCTCCATATAAGGAGAACACATGTCTACTGTCTTACATATCTCCATATTAAGAAGAACACATGTCTACTGTCTTACATAACTCCATATTAAGAAGTACACATGTTTACTGTCTTACATATCTCCATATTAAGAAGTACACATGTCTACTCTCTTACATATCTCCATATTAAGAAGAACACATGTCTACTCTCTTACATATCTCCATTATCAAGAAGAACATGTCTATTCTTTTACATATCTCCATATTAAGAAGAACACATGTCTACTCTCTTACATATCTCCATATTAAGAAGAACACATGTCTATTTTCTTACATATCTCCATATTGAGAAGAACACATGTCTACTCTCTTACATATCTCCACATTAAGAACACATGTCTACTCTCTTACATATCTCCACATTAAGAACACATGTCTACTCTCTTACATATCTTCACATTAAGAACACATGTCTACTCTCTTACATATCTCCATATTAAGAAGAACACATGTCTACTCTCTTACATATCTCCACATTAAGAACACATGTCTACTCTCTTACATATCTACACAGTAAGAAGACATCTATTATAATGTGTAGCATATCTTGAGTGCTAATCAGATTATTCTTTCAGTCATTTTCCCATGTCTTTCTAGATATTATGTCTGTCTTGTCTATGTCTTTCTAGATATATTGTCTGTCTTGTCTATGTCTTTCTAGATATATTGTCTGTCTTGTCTATGTCTTTGTAGATATATTGTCTGTCTTGTCTATGTCTTTCTAGATATATTGTCTGACTTGTCTATGTCTTTCTAGATACATCGTGAGTCGTGTTTTTTGTCTTTCCACACATCCCGAGTGTCTTGACTGTCTTTCTATATGCCCTATGTGTCTTGTCTGCGTCTCTCCACATTATAGTATGTGTATCGCCTATGTCATATTTTGTAAGCAAAAATAAAAGTGTGAAAATAAACATCTGAAATAGTTACACCATTCACTGTATCCTAGTCACCTGATCAGACTGAATGAAAATTTGAACCATAAATCAATAATAGAATATTAATGATGAATAATAATGATCTTATTGCTCTTCTAACAGCTACTTCACCAGTAGCAACAAACATCTACATAGCAATTAGAGAGTTGTTAAGTGTTTTGTACTCTCTACACAGGTCTATACTGCGCAGGCAAGGACGTTTCGAGGAAAACGAGAGGTATAAACATGGACATTTACAAGAAAATGATATGTATAAACATGGACATTTACACGAAAATGATGAGTATAAACAAGGACATTTACAAGAAAATGAGAGGTATAAACATGGACATTTACAAGAAATTGAGAGGTATAAACATGGATGTTTACAAGAAAATGAAAGGTACAAACATGGACGTTTACAAGAAAATGAGAGGTATAAACATGAACATTTCCAAGAAAATGAGAGGTATAAACATGGACATTTCCAGGAAAATGAGAGGTATAAACATGTATGTTTACAAGAAAATGAGAGGTATAAACATGGACATTTCCAAGAAAACGAGAGGTATAAACATGGACATTTACAAGAAATTGAGAGGTATAAACATGGATGTTTACAAGAAAATGAGAGGCATAAACATGGACATTTCCAAGAAAATGAGAGGTATAAACATGGACATTTACAAAAAAAATGAGAGGTATAAACATGGACATTTACAAGAAAAATGAGAGGTATAAACATGGACATTTACAAGAAAATGAGAGGTATAAACATGGACATTTCCAAGAAAATGAGAGGTATAAACATGTATGTTTACAAGAAAATGAGAGGTATAAAAATGGACATTTACAAGAAAATCAGAGGTATAAACATGTATGTTTACAAAAAAATAAGAGGTATAAACATGGATGTTAGCAAGAAAATGAGAGGTATAAACATGGATGTTTGCAAGAAAATGAGAGGTATAAACATGGATGTTTACAAGAAAATGAGAGGTATAAACATGGACATTTACAAGAAAAGGAGAGGTATAAACATGGACATTTACAAGAAAATAAGAGGCACAAACATGGACGTTTACAAGAAAATGAGAGGTATAAACATGGACATTTACAAGAAAATGAGAGGTAGAAACATAGATGTTTGCAAGAAAATGAGAGGTATAAACATGGACATTTAGAAGAAAATGAGATGTATAAACATGGACATTTACAAGAAAGTCAGAGGTATAATCATGGACATTTACAAGAAAATCAGAGGTACAAACATGGACATTTACAAGAAAATGAGATGTATAAACATGGACATTTACAAGAAAATCAGAGGTACAAACATGGACGTTTACAAGAAAATGAGAGGTAGAAACATGGAGGTTTACAAGAAAATGAGAGGTAGAAATATGGACGTTTACAAGAAAATGAGAGGTAGAAACATGGACGTTTACAAGAAAATGAGAGGTACAAACATGGACGTTTACAAGAAAATGAGAGATACAAACATGGACGTTTACAATAAAATGAGAGGTATAAACATGGACGTTTACAAGAAAATGAGAGGTATAAACATGGACGTTTACAAGAAAATGAGAGGTACAAACATGAACGTTTACAAGAAAATGAGAGGTAGAAACATGGACGTTTAGAAGAAAATGAGAGGTACAAACATGGACGTTTACAAGAAAATCAGAGGTACAAACATGGACATTTACAAGAAAATGAGATGTATAAACATGGACATTTACAAGAAAATCAGAGGTACAAACATGGACGTTTACAAGAAAATGAGAGGTAGAAACATGGAGGTTTACAAGAAAATGAGAGGTAGAAATATGGACGTTTACAAGAAAATGAGAGGTAGAAACATGGACGTTTACAAGAAAATGAGAGGTACAAACATGGACGTTTACAAGAAAATGAGAGATACAAACATGGACGTTTACAATAAAATGAGAGGTATAAACATGGACGTTTACAAGAAAATGAGAGGTATAAACATGGACGTTTACAAGAAAATGAGAGGTACAAACATGAACGTTTACAAGAAAATGAGAGGTAGAAACATGGACGTTTAGAAGAAAATGAGAGGTACAAACATGGACGTTTACAAGAAAATATGAAGTACAAACATGAATGTTTACAAGAAAATGAGAAGTACAAACATGAATGTTTACAAGAAAATCAGAAGTACAAACATGAATGTTTACAAGAAAATGAGAAGTACAAACATGAATGTTTAGAAGAAAATGAGAAATACAAACATGAATGTTTACAAGAAAATGAGAGACATAAACATGGACGTTTACAGGAATATGAGTCACAAACATGAACGTTTACAAAAAAGTGAGAGCCACAAATAAAGACGTTTACAGGAATATGAAAGTCACAAACATGGACTTTTAAAAGAATATGAGAGCCACAAATAAGGACGTTTACAGGAATATGAAGTGACAAACATGGACGTTTACAAGAAAATGAGAGGTATAAACAAGGACCTTTACAGGAATATGAGAGGCACAAACATGGACGTTTACAGGAATATGAGAGGCACAGACAATGACGTTTACAGGAATAAGAGACGCACACACAAGGAGGTTTATAGGAAAATAAGAAGCATAAGCAAACAATGACGTTTACAAGTGAGATATTTGTGGGACATTTTCTGAGAAGATGAAAGTTGGAACACATTGTGGCAATTGGAAAAATTGTGGGAAAAAGAGACAGAAGAAGACAGAGAGAGAAGTTACTGGATGGGCTGTCAGTGTGACTAGGAAGAAAGTCACCGGCGGATCTCATAATCAAGTCTACAGACAGGAAATTGTGGATAGAAATGATCACCTACGCCACGCGGCTCGGCACTTGATTGATTGACAAACATGGGTGTTTACAGGAAAATGAGAGCCACAAACAATGACGTTTACAGGAATATGAAAGGCACAGACAATGAAGTTTACAAGAAAATGAGGGGAACAAAAAATGACGTTTACAAGAAAATGAGAGGCATAAACATGTAAAATTGCGAGAGAGACAAGGATGTGTTCTATCTCCTGGCCCTTTCTTCTTGTACGGCGAAAACATAATGAGAAATACAGAGAACTTGCCAGGAATATCAATTGGTGGTTACAACGTTAACAACTTAAGATATGCATATGACACAGTTCTGATTGCTAAAAGTGAAGGGAAGCTACAGGATCTTCTGGACATCGTGGTTTGCAAAAGTAAAGGTCTCAGTCTGAATAAAAAGAAAACTGAAGTGATGGTCATCTCAAAGAAAAGAATACCACCAACAGGCAACATTACCATCGATGACACAGAACTGAAACAAGTTGATAGATTCGAGTAGTTAGACAAAAATTATAACAGCTGATGGGAAATGTCACAACGAAATAAAAAGCAGACGTACTCAGGCCAAGTCAGCATTCCAGAAAATGAGACACATCTTGTGCAACAGATCCATATTAATGGAAACAAGATTCTAAGTACTTAAATGTTACATCGAGGCAATTTTGTTCTATGGATGTGAAGCATAGTCCATGAATAAGAGAATACAGCGAGAAATGGAGGCCATGGAAATGTTGTTCATAAGAAGGATGTTGAAGGTACCATGGACAGTTAAGAACATCAACAAAGAAGTCTTAAGAGAGGCTGGAGTTAAAAGGCACATTACAACAAAGATCAGAGACAGACAAGCGAGATTTGTAGGACATTTTCTGAGAAGATAAAAATTTAAACACATTGTGACAACTGGAAAAATTGAGGGAAGAAAAGACAGAAGAAGACAGAGAGAGAAGTTACTGGATGGGCTGTCATTGTGGCTAGGAAGAAAGTCACCGGCGGATCTCATAATCAAGTCTAAAGACAGGGAATTGTGGAGAGAAATGATCGCCTACGCCATGCGGCACGGCATTTGATTGATTGACAAACAAGGACGTTTACAAGAAAATGAGAGACACAAACATAGACGTTTACAGGAATATGAGAAGCATAAACAAGGATGTTTACAGGAATAAGAGAGGCAGAATCTGTTGTCACTAAATCTGTGAACAATGAAGAATTAGGTTTGTTCTAGTGAGGCAATGAAATTTCTTTGATTTTCAGTTCTATGTTAAGATTAAACATCTCTTGAGTACATATTTGTTTTTTTTTATGTTTTCATCCGCCTTACTTAGTCGTTTGTCGGTGATTGTTAAAGTATTACATGTACATTTAACAATGCAGTCTGGTCCCATAATATTCTATTTATAAGACACCTTACGTGTTATCAACCCATCACCCAACCAATTAATCCACTAATAAATCAATCCACCAACAAAACAGTCCAGCGATAGGTCTACCAGCTGATGAGAGAAAAAGTGAAAAGAATTTCAAGACAGAGATTTTTTTTTAAAACGCACAAATTGTTGTGTGTTACATTTGATAAGTACAGCTTAGATTAGATCAGAAATTAGGTCAGAATATGTTCAGATTAGGTTAGGTAAGGTCACAAATAAGGTCAGTATATGTTGGATTAGATTAGATTAGACCAGATATTAGGTATATATTTAATCGGTTTAGCCTAAATTAGGTCATAAATTAAGTCATGATAGCTTTCAGTAGGTTCGCTAAGATTAGGACAGAATTATTTCAGAATATACTTAAATAGATTCCGGTATATTAGGCCAGAACTCGCATCAGTAATTTGTTTCGGTTAGACTAGGTCAGACAATGGACCAGAATAGTTTATGTTATCATCTTTATCCTTTGGTTCTTGCCAAGTCAAAAGATACTCTAATCTTTCCACTAATCTTATCATTAATGTGTAGACACTCTAATCTTGTCATGAATGTATAGCTCAGTTAGTGTCAAGTGATGACACCGGATCTCTGTTGGTCTACACTCCATCTTGTTGAAGACTTACACGACCAGACTCATGGCACTTTACTCTCATTTCTTTTATCACGTCACAGATGTTATATCGTCAATATATGTGTAGGTGCGCGCGTATAGGTAGCTCAGTAGACGTAGTTATATCTGCCAACATATGTGTAGATGGTTGTATTGATCGTCATGGCAATCTGTATGTGTGTGTACGTCAGATGGTTGTGTTGCTGTAGACAGTCATGCCAGTCTGTATGTGTGTGTTCTTACAAATGGTTGTTTGCTGTAGACAGTCATGTCAACCTGTCACTTTCTCTCCCCCTCCCCCCTCTCTCTGTAGCTCCTTCCCCCTCTCTCCCCCTTCCCTCTTTCTCTCTCCCTCCTCTTATCTTATTAACTAGCTATTCTATTTTCATCCACCACGGGCCTTGCTTAAAACCGGGGAAGCTATAAGGGCTCCAGAGCGATGCACTGACTGGGCCCTAGACTGATGCACTGACTGGGTCCTAGACTGATGCACTGACTGGGCCCTAGACTGATGCACTGACTGGGCCCTAGACTGATGCACTGACTGGGTCCTAGACTGATGCATTGACTGGGCCCTAGACTGATGCACTGACTGGGTCCTAGACTGATGCACTGACTGGGCCCTAGACTGATGCACTGACTGGGTCCTAGACTGATGCACTGACTGGGTCCTAGACTGATGCACTGACTGGGTCCTAGACTGATGCACTGACTGGGCCCTAGACTGATGCACTGACTGGGCCCTAGACTGATGCACTGACTGGGTCCTAGACTGATGCACTGACTGGGCCCTAGACTGATGCACTGACTGGGTCCTAGACTGACTGATTCCTAGAATGATGCACTGACTGAGTCCTAGACTGACGGCCCTAGTCTGATGCACTGACTGGGTCCTAGACTGATGCACTGACTGGGTCCTAGACTGACTGGGTCCTAGACTGATACACTGACTGGGTCCTAGACTGACTGGGCCCTAGACTGATGCACTGACTGAGTCCTAGACTGACTGGGCCCTAGACTGATGCACTGATTGAGCCTCAGAGCGATGCACTGACTTGAGATTCAGATCCATGCACTGACTGGAGATTCAGATCCATGCACTGACTGGAGATTCAGATCCATGCACTGACTGGAGATTCAGATCCATGCACTGACTGGAGATTCAGATCCATGCACTGACTGGAGATTCAAATCCATGCACTGACTGCAGATTCAGATCCATGCACTGACTGCAGATTCAGATCCATGCACTGACTGGAGATTCAAATCCATGCACTGACTGCAGATTCAGATACATGCACTGACTGCAGATTCAGATCCATGCACTGACTGGAGCCTCTTGTCGTTGTAGCACTGGTATCAACATCATCGAAGCCCCTATATTTTGGTCTACTTGTAGCACTGACATCAACATCACTGAACCCCTATCTTTTGGTCTACTTGTAGCACTGACATCAACATCATCGAACCCCTATATTTTGGTCTACTTGTAGCACTGACATCAACATCATCGAAGCCCCTATGTTTTGGTCTACTTGTAGCACTGACATCAACATCATCGAAGCCCCTATCTTTTGGTCTACTTGTAGCACTGACATCAGCATCATCGAAGCCCCTATCCTTGGGTCTAATTGTAGAACTGACACTGAGATCATCGAAGCCCCTATCGTTTGGTCTACTTGAATCACTGACATCGACATCATCGAAGCCCCTATCGTTTGGTCTACTTGAATCACTGACATCGACATCATCGAAGCCCCTATATTTTGGTCTACTTGTAGCACTGACATCGACATCATCGAAGCCTCTATCTTTTGGTCTACTTGTAGCACTGACATCGACACCATCGAAGCCTCTGTGGTTTTGTCAATGTTAGAGCTGTCTTTTTTGTTAAATGTCTCGTCTCATACTGGGCTCTTCTTTGATCTTTTGTCCGTCCTTCCATTTAGTGTCCTATCTGCTCCCACACCCATGAATATCCTTCTTGTCTTATGTCCTTCCATTTAGTGTCCTATCTGCTCCCATAAACATGAATATCCTACCTGTCTTATGTCCTTCCATTTAGTGTCTTATCTGCTCCCATACCCATGAATATCCTTCCTCTCCTATGTCCTTCCATTTAGTGTCCTATCTGCTCCCATTCCCATGAATATCCTTCCTCTCTTATGTCTCCCTGTTCAATGTCTTAACTATCGCTATATTCATCAAGTAAATGTCCAGGTACCAAACACAATTTCTCTTTTCTCTCCCACAAAAGCAAACGACGTGGCAAATAATTCACAATTTAATTATCTCATTACACCCTGGTCTATCTCTTTTTATTCGTTCGCATCACCCACGTAACAGAAAGATCAGGTGCTAATCTCATTTAATTCTTGTCGCGTGTTCGCAGCTTGGGCTTACTGCTGCTAATCTCTGTACAGATCTTGAATATTAAGATTAATAAGCTAACATTTTCAGATGAACTAGGCAACAGATGGCCGGGGCAGTTTGGCCAGTATTGTCTGGTGGCATAACTGCCTTGTAATATCCGCACAGTGTATCAGATGCTTTGCTGACTCACGGGTTGACTGGTAGCTTGACTGGTGGATTGACTGACTTGTTTCTTTATTGACTGATTGTTTAGCCGACAGCTTAGTTCCTTGGTTGACTGGCTGGAGGGTTGACTGGTAAGCCGACTGGTTCATTTAACACTTTTTTTTTAAGGCGACGAAAACAACAGGCCGTGACCCGGTGGTACTGCAAACCAGGTCCACCCGTAATGAGACGTGGACCCTGCCCCCGGGATTGAATGTGCAGGGCAGGCCTGGAGAGACTCACATTGAGCCGTGTATCTCCACTTTCATTCTGCCCCAAACATTTAACAAAGCAGGGCAGGCCTGGAGAGACTCACATTGAGCCGTGTATCTCCACTTTCATTCTGCCCCAAACATTTAACAAAACTTCCACCCAAGTGTAATATGTACATAACTAACAGTAACATTATATGAACTGAAAAACGGTTACTTCTGATCTCAAGTCACATATTCTACAAAATAACACAACAACATTATGTCTACATATTTTACAAAATAACATAATGAAAGTCAAGCAATATAACTATTTTCACAGAATACTTACAGTTAAATATATAACAGTATAGGATTAAGTAATAGGGTTGGATATATAATAAGGTAGTGGTCTCCCTTGCACAGAGCTAAGTTTGGATATTTGTAGGCGAGTGCAGCGGGAAAATCCGTTGTAAAGTCGCACGCATGCGCACTTGTAATGAACGAATTGGTAGGAGACCCAGGAAGAAGTAGAAGAACAAAAAGAACAGTTAGGACTGGCAGAAGGAGAAGTCTTCAAAATGTAGATTCAGAGTTTTCCTTTATAGTTAGTAGTTGGCTGTGCATCGTGATAGTAGTAAGTGGATTTGTAGTCTGTCCTGATAGAAATGCCTAGTGGTTGTTAGGATTGTCCTTTTTAGGACAGTTCCTCCGATTTTTAGTTTCGAGTGTAGAAATATCTGAAAGAAGAAATGTCCTTCACCATCCGGCCATGTGAGAGGTTGTCGCATGGCATCGTCAAGTCGGCCGGACACTACTTCATATAATTATAACTCCATCAGTCTTCCTACATACTCTCATCCCGTGTGCACGATATAATCACACAATTACAGTAGATGTCTAGACTGTTCCCGTGTGCACGATATAATCACACAATTACAGTAGATGTCTAGACTGTTCCCGTGTGCACGATATAATCACACACACGGCGCGCTAAACCAAAAACGTCTTTAAAATTACTGAAAAAAAAAAATAGTTATGCGTGTTGTAAATAGTGTAGTAATTCTCTTAAGTTGACACTGATCACCAGGAGTCTCTCTTCTCAGACACTGAGGGAAATATATGTCTTGAGGGGACATGATCGAGATCAAGTAGATACCAGTAACGTTTGAAGTTATATAATGGGATATTGATCATGAGTTTAAAATGATATGTTAGGGTAGTCCAAACATCAGGCTACGTTTTATAAGAAAATTGTTTAGGTGCTGGCCGTCTCTTGGACTAGATTTGAACAGCGGCCACAAACATGTGGAATATTCTGTGGTAGAAATGTATGACCTCATTTTTTCTTAACTGATGTGTTTAAACGAGCTACGCTTCTGAGATGTTTCTGTGAATCAGTAGTGTGTACTTGGTCTGTCTTAATCCTACAATATTTGTTCTCTTACTTTAATGTGTACTTGGTCTGACTTAATCCTACAATATTTGTTCTCTTACTTTAATGTGTACTTGGTCTGTCTTAATCCTACAATATTTGTTCTCTTACTTTAATGTGTACTTGGTCTGTCTTAATCCTACAATATTTGTTCTCTTACTTTAATGTGTACTTGGTCTGACTTAATCCTACAATATTTGTTCTCTTACTTTAATGTGTACTTGGTCTGTCTTAATCCTACAATATTTGTTCTCTTACTTTAATGTGTACTTGGTCTGTCTTAATCCTACAATATTTGTTCTCTTACTTTAATGTGTACTTGGTCTGTCTTAATCCTACAATATTTGTTCTCTTACTTTAATGTGTACTTGGTCTGTCTGCGTTACTAAACTTCAGTTTTCTTTTTTATAATGAGTAGAGGCTTTCTATGTTTGAAACTGTCCGACTCTAAAAGATTATTGTCAGAATGGTGCACAGTTATCTTTGAGAAATAGATAGTAGTGGGATTAGGTGTCACATATGCATAATTATCTTTGAGAAATAGATAGTAGTGGGATTAGGTGTCACATATGCATAATTATCTTTGTGAAACAGATAGTAGTGGGATCAGGTGAAAGTGATAGTAATGGGATCAGGTGAAAGTGATAGTAGTGGGATCAGGTGAAAGTGATAGTAGTGGGATCAGGTGAAAGTGATAGTAGTGGGATCAGGTGAAAGTGATAGTAGTGGGATCAGGTGAAAGTGATAGTAGTGGGATCAGGTGAAAGTGATAGTAGTGGGATCAGGTGAAAGTGATAGTAGTGGGATCAGGTGAAAGTGATAGTAGTGGTATCAGGTGAAAGTGATAGTAGTGGGATCAGGTGAAAGTGATAGTAATGGGATCAGGTGAAAGTGATAGTAGTGGGATCAGGTGAAAGTGATAGTAGCGGGATCAGGTGAAAGTGATAGTAGCGGGATCAGGTGAAAGTGATAGTAGTGGGATCAGGTGAAAGTGATAGTAGTGGGATCAGGTGAAAGTGATAGTATTGGTATCAGGTGAAAGTGATAGTAGTGGGATCAGGTGAAAGTGATAGTATTGGGATCAGGTGAAAGTGATAGTAGTGGGATCAGGTGAAAGTGATAGTAGTGGGATCAGGTGAAAGTGATAGTAGTGGTATCAGGTGAAAGTGATAGTAGTGGTATCAGGTGAAAGTGATAGTAGTGGGATCAGGTGAAAGTGATAGTAGTGGTATCAGGTGAAAGTGATAGTAGTGGGATCAGGTGAAAGTGATAGTAGTGGGATCAGGTGAAAGTGATAGTAGTGGTATCAGGTGAAAGTGATAGTAGTGGGATCAGGTGTTGCAAAAAACTGGCTCGTTAACGCCATCAAAATGAGAAAGCTGAGATACTTCGGGCACATCAAGAGACACAGTGGTTTGTAGAGGTTGATATTAGAAAGCTGAGACACATCGGCCACATCAAGAGACACAATGGTCTGTAGAGGTTGATATTAGAAAGCTGAGACACCTCGGTCACATCAAGAGACACAATGGTTTGTAGAGGTTGATATTAGAAAGCTGAGACACATCGGCCACATCAAGAGACACAATGGTCTGTAGAGGTTGATATTAGAAAGCTGAGACACCTCGGTCACATCAAGAGACACAATGGTTTGTAGAGGTTGATATTAGAAAGCTGAGACACCTCGGTCACATCAAGAGACACAGTGGTTTGTAGAGGTTGATATTAAAAAGCTGAGACACCTCGGCCACATCAAGAGACACAGTGGTTTGTAGAGGTTGATATTAAAAAGCTGAGACACCTCGGTCACATCAAGTGGTTTGTAGAGGTTGATATTAGAAAACTGAGACATCTCGGTCACATCAAGAGACACAGTGGTTTGTAGAGGTTGATATTAGAAAGCTGAGACACCTCGGTCACATCAAGAGACACAATGGTTTGTAGAGGCTGATATTAGAATGCATAGTGCCCAGCAAAAGAGAAAAGGAACAAACCCGCTGTAGATCAGAGTTCAAACCATGGGGTTCTAAAGTCCCGTATTCCTGAATGTAGCTGTTATCAAGCTCAAGGCGGCTTGTGTCATCAGAGCGATATTGTTTTATGGCTGTAACCTGAAAATCAGATTTGGCTTTGTGGTTGGGGACGTTAAAATGATTCGGGACTGGTTTAGAAGCATGCTGGGTGATATCGTACAAATGTTTGTGCATGCGGTCACCTAATCTGAGAACCGTTTCTCCATTATATATAGTATCATATACATTGTGCAAAAAAAGACCCACAAAACAGGTTTAATACGCTGGTCAACTTGCTCAAGACACCATAGCATTCAGGCAAGCACTGAGGAAGACAACTTTCTGGAAAGGACATGTCACATGATGATGATGAAGTATGTTTGTACAAGCAATATACAGGTGTTTTCTTGTGTCATAGTCGATGGCCTGGCACTGGTAAACTTTTTGATCTGTCAGTTTTGTCAGACTTGAGAGTTCCAAACATGTCATTGCGTTTACTCAGAATACTTAGGCTATTTATTTGAATTTCAAGAACTGACAAGAGGTTAACAGAGTCAGTAACATCCATGTTGACTATGATCGTCGGCAAACAGATCACAAGAAGAGTTAGTGGGAAAGACTAGGAGAGGAGATCACTGATTGGAAACACAGGTATAGAAGACTGTGACGTGAAGATTTTGAGGTAGACTATTTGCTGTCTGCCTCTAAAAAATGATGTAAATGCTGTTATATCAGAGTGTAATCTATACTTTCCCAACTTTTTATTCACAGGACTTTCACAGTCACTCACATAAAATACTTTCTAAAAGTCAAAAATTGTAACCCACAATTTGTAAACATTTATATTTCATGCACAGTTTTCAGCCATTTCAGTCACAGATGTGCGTTATGTATATTAGGATCTGATGACTGACTGACTGTCTAATAGCAAATTATTTTCTTGTAAACGTGGTGGTATCGGAAAGCTCCCGGGCTTGTCCTAAAAAATCGATAGGAACAAATCCTAGGCAAATGATGCCTTTGACGTTGACAAAAGCGATGAGCATGCTTTCTGTTGCACTCTGGACCTGTCGCGCCTTCTATGGTCTTGGTGACTGCGGGGCTTTCACTATGTCGACTGTTGATTTGTCTCCTAATCGAAAATGTAAACTTAAATTTCATCGCACGTGATGATCTTAGAAAGTTTTGTCGTCGTTAGTCATCTCACGAAACCCAGGAGACACGTCAGTAGGTCGCTGCTTCCAAACGAATGTCAAGCACCAGGGGGGAAAACTCGCAGCAGTGAGATGCATGGCCAGGTTTTCTGTGCAGGCCTCCTGGCATACTCCATAACTGATCTCAGTCATGCGAGACAGCAGATAAAATGTTCGGCAACAATCCTTATGAATGAGTTCACGAATGTTCTTTCCACATTTTCTAGCATTTTGCTGGTGATTGGTGGCCTTTAACGCTGTCATCTTGAACATAGATTCTTGGCCGGATTTTTTTAAAAAGCACATGCCACTCAAAAACGTGTTTGTGACCTAAAGAATATGTAACAAAAGCCTGAAGAAGCAGTTCGATGGTCCTAGTAACAGATTTTAGGAGATTAAAGCAAAGTTGTATGGAGGCACGTTGCTCGAGTTTGTCAACAATCATAAGATGGCAGAGCAGTCCTAACATAAAGCCACAAAGTACAGATTGAATACGCTGGTCAACTTGCTCAAGACACCATAGCATTCAGGCAAGCACTGAGGAAGACAACTTTCTGGAAAGGACAAGTCACATGGTGATGATGAAGTATGTTTGTACAAGCAATATACAGGTGTTTTCTTGTGTCATAGTCGATGGCCTGGCACTGGTAAACTTTTTGATCTGTCAGTTTTGTCAGACTTGAGAGTTCCAAACATGTCATTGCGTTTACTCAGAATACTTAGGCTATTTATTTGAATTTCAAGAACTGACAAGAGGTTAACAGAGTCAGTAACATCCATGTTGACTATGATCGTCGGCAAACAGATCACAAGAAGAGTTAGTGGGAAAGACTAGGAGAGGAGATCACTGATTGGAAACACAGGTATAGAAGACTGTGGCGTGAAGATTTTGAGGTAGACTATTTGCTGTCTGCCTCTAAAAAATGATGTAAATGCTGTTATATCAGAGTGTAATCTATACTTTCCCAACTTTTTATTCACAGGACTTTCACAGTCACTCACATAAAATACTTTCTAAAAGTCAAAAATTGTAACCCACAATTTGTAAACATTTATATTTCATGCACAGTTTTCAGCCATTTCAGTCACAGATGTGCGTTATGTATATTAGGATCTGATGACTGACTGACTGTCTAATAGCAAATTATTTTCTTGTAAACGTGGTGGTATCGGAAAGCTCCCGGGCTTGTCCTAAAAAAATCGATAGGAACAAATCCTAGGCAAATGATGCCTTTGACGTTGACAAAAGCGATGAGCATGCTTTCTGTTGCACTCTGGACCTGTCGCGCCTTCTATGGTCTTGGTGACTGCGGGGCTTTCACTATGTCGACTGTTGATTTGTCTCCTAATCGAAAATGTAAACTTAAATTTCATCGCACGTGATGATCTTATAAAGTTTTGTCGTCGTTAGTCATCTCACGAAACCCAGGAGACACGTCAGTAGGTCGCTGCTTCCAAACGAATGTCAAGCACCAGGGGGGAAAACTCGCAGCAGTGAGATGCATGGCCAGGTTTTCTGTGCAGGCCTCCTGGCATACTCCATAACTAATCTCAGTCATGCGAGACAGCAGATAAAATGTTCGGCAACAATCCTTATGAATGAGTTCACGAATGTTCTTTCCACATTTTCTAGCATTTTGCTGGTGATTGGTGGCCTTTAACGCTGTCATCTTGAACATAGATTCTTGGCCGGATTTTTTTAAAAAGCACATGCCACTCAAAAACGTGTTTGTGACCTAAAGAATATGTAACAAAAGCCTGAAGAAGCAGTTCGATGGTCCTAGTAACAGATTTTAGGAGATTGTATGGAAGCACGTTGCTCGAGTTTGTCAACAATCATAAGATGGCAGAGCAGTCCTAACATAAAGCCACAAAGTACAGATTGAATACGATCATTCTAGAAGGAAGGGTGTAAGAAAAAAGAGAGGGTTAGACAGAGATGCTGAGAAGAAAAACAAGATATGAGTGTTGGAGGAAACAGCCTGGCTGATCAAGACAAGGGAGAGAAGAAACTGAACAATCATCATCATCAACCTAGGTAATGTAGACGGCACACGATGATGATGAGTATTACATTACATCCTAAAACAAAAGTTATGTTAAACGTCTACTGCCAGACAGTACACCAAAACATTCACACTAAGAATTGTGGGAAACATAGAGGTCGCCCACACAGGAAATGGATGTAGGAGATTACAGAAACCATTAAAAATCCCATTATACGAAGCAAATCTCCAAACACTATCAAGATATCTGTCTCCTTAATGCTGAAAGATATATGAAGAAAGAGAGACAAGATTATAGTTACATGATTTCCGTTGACTTCAAGCCACATAGCGGGGCTAGTGACAGTCGATTCCTAGGTTTAACTTAGTAAGTCACACCCGACTTATACCGTCCACCTTCTGATACAAGAGCTGATTGTCCTCTAAGTGTGATCTCTGCTATTACTATACTTGTATGACTTACACAGACAAAGTGTGATCTCTGCTATTACTATACTTGTATGACTTACACAGACAAAGTGTGATCTCTGCTATTACTATACTTGTATGACTTACATAGACAAAGTGTGATCTCTGCTATTACTATACTTGTATGACTTACACAGACAAAGTGTGATCTCTGCTATTACTATACTTGTATGACAGACAAAGTGTGATCTCTGCTATTACTATACTTGTATGACTTACACAGACAAAGTGTGATCTCTGCTATTACTATACTTGTATGACAGACAAAGTGTGATCTCTGCTATTACTATACTTGTATGACTTACACAGACAAAGTGTGATCTCTGCTATTACTATACTTGTATGACTTACACAGACAAAGTGTGATCTCTGTTATTACTATACTTGTATGACTTACACAGACAAAGTGTGATCTCTGCTATTACTATACTTGTATGACTTACACAGACAAAGTGTGATCTCTGCTATTACTATACTTGTATGACTTACACAGACAAAGTGTGATCTCTGCTATTACTATACTTGTATGACTTACACAGACAAAGTGTGATCTCTGCTATTACTATACTTGTATGAAGTACATAGACGAAAGTGTTATCTCTACTTTTACTATACTTGTATGACTTACACAGACGAAAGTGTGATCTCTGCTATTACTATACTTGTATGACTTACATAGACGAAAATGTGATCTCTACTATTACTATACTTGTATGACTTACACAGACGGAACACAAACTGATACGTCAATGTATTTTGGATGGCAGAACACGCTAATGCAACTATCTTGTCTTGTCTTGTCTCCTTCCTCATATAACTTTAAGTGTTGGGGAAACAACTAGACATCTTGATATGGCTCGACGATTTGCTTCATATAATGGGATATTTAATGCTGCTGTAATTTCCTCTCTCCATCTCCTGCGTGGGCGGCCTCTTCCTCTGTTACCTACAAATCTCAGTGTGAATGTTGTCTGTGATATACTGTCTGGTGGTAACTGTGTAACATGGCCAAACCATCTGACTCGCTGTTTCTGGATATAGTGTAATACTGGTGTTACTCCAATCTTTGTCCTGGTGGTGTCATTTCTTATTTGGTCTCTTCTTGTCACATTTAGTATTCTCCTTAAACATCTCATTTCTGCCATGATGATTTTTCTTTTGTTCTTGGCTGTTAGTGTCCATGTTTGACATTGATAGCATAGAGTTGGGGGGAAAATTGTCTTGTACAGTGTACTTTTTGTTTCAGTTGTGATGTATTTGTTTTTTTCAGTAAAGGAGTCATTTGTCCTATGACATGATTTGTTTTATTGTATCTGTTCTCAGTTTCAGTGTCAACTGTCCCTGAGGATGATATTATGCTACCTAGGTATTTGAAATGTTTCACTTGTTTCAAGGGCTGCTTGTCTAGGATGATATTATGCTACCTAGGTATTTGAAATGTTTCAAGGGCTGCTTGTCTAGGATGATATTATGCTAGTTAGGTATTTGAAATGTTTCACTTGTTTCAAGTAAGAGAACAAATATTGTAGGATTAAACCTCGAAAAAATCGTAGACAAAGCACTTTAGTGAGACGTGAGAGTGGGGTGCTAGTTGGCTAAGTGGATAGTACGCTGTTCTCTCGTGGCTAGACGGCTGCTCGTCCTACCGGAGTCCGTGTTCGAATCCCAGGTAATTCTCTTGTGATTTTTCTTTCTCTCACGTCTCACTAAAGTGCTTTGTCTACGATTTTTTCGAGGTTTAATCCTACAATATTTGTTCTCTTACTTTACCGTACCAAAACCTCGTAGTTTCCTATTTATAAAAAACACTTGTTTCAAGGGCTGGTTGTCTAGGAAGATCTTTGATTGGATTTCTTCTCTCATTGTGGTCATGACTTCTGTTTTTTTTCAGCACTGATCTTCATGTTGTGGCGTTTACATGCCCTTGCTAAATTATCCATGTTATAGTGTAGGTCTTTCTCTGATGTGGCTATACAACGTCCGACTATTAAGCAACGAGACTGATTTTATTATGGACAAGACAAAAATGCCATATGTGAAGCAAAGCATGGAATCCAAAGAGGAAATCATTATCTATGATATGACAACTTTTCATGGCCGCCCGGTAAGCAGACGACAAACAAGCCGCCATTTTGTTGACCTAGTCAGAGGTGCACTGTTACGTAATCAGCATGGAGGGAAAGCTGACATTAAATTCTGTTTAAAACTCGGAAAAAGCGCAGTTGAGACAGTTGAATTGATGTGATAGGTTTATAGGAATAATTGTTTATCTCATGCATAGATATTCAGGTGGTATTCACGATTCAAAAGTGGTGTGGACACAATTACAAATGCAACTAGACATGGACGCCCAATTTCTGTTCGTAATGAGGAACTCAGTGCAAAAGTAAGAGAACGGATACAAGAAGATCGTTGTTTGACTGTGAGAATGATGGCAGATGAAGTTGGTGTTAACTGAGTGACTATTCGTAAAATTTTAGTGGAAGATTTGGACAACAAAAAAGTTGCTTGCCGGTTTCTACCACATTCGTTGTTTTATGACCAAAAACATCAGCGTGTTTACTACGCAAAAGACATCATAAAAACGTGTCGCAGAAATAAACATTTCTTAAATCTGATTGTTGCGTATGATAAAACATGGATTTTCCGCTACGATCCTACACCCTATTCCCCAGATTTGTCTCCCTGCGAATATTTTCTGTTCCCAAAATTAAAATTACCACTGAAATGACGCTTTTTTGACGATACTGATGACATCCAAAGGGTCGTAACATCAAGTTTAAGGGCCATACCAACAGAAGAACTGCAGAGGTCGTTCCAGTGTTTGTTAGATCGTGTCACTCGCTGTATCAGTGCACAAGGGGCTTACTTTGAATAAAATACAGGTTGTATCTTCAACTGTTGTTTATTTTATTTTTTATATAATGCTGCTGTAATTTCCTCTCTCCATCTCCTGCGTGGGCGGCCTCTTCCTCTGTTACCTACAAATCTTAGTGTGAATGTTGTCTGTGATATACTGTTTGGTGGTAACTGTGTAACATGGCCAAACCATCTGACTCGCTGTTTCTGGATATAGTGTAATACTGGTGTTACTCCAATCTTTGTCCTGGTGGTGTCATTTCTTATTTGGTCTCTTCTTGTC
Organism: Achatina immaculata; assembly: GCA_009760885.1. NCBI lineage: Eukaryota > Metazoa > Mollusca > Gastropoda > Stylommatophora > Achatinidae > Lissachatina > Lissachatina immaculata. The sequence continues at coordinate 24,939,635 of CM019712.1, forward strand.
ACATTTAGTATTCTCCTTAAACATCTCATTTCTGCCATGATGATTTTTCTTTTGTTCTTGGCTGTTAGTGTCCATGTTTGACATTGATAGCATAGAGTTGGGGGGAAAATTGTCTTGTACAGTGTACTTTTTGTTTCAGTTGTGATGTATTTGTTTTTTTTCAGTAAAGGAGTCATTTGTCCTATGACATGATTTGTTTTATTGTATCTGTTCTCAGTTCCAGTGTCAACTGTCCCTGAGGATGATATTATGCTACCTAGGTATTTGAAATGTTTCACTTGTTTCAAGGGCTGCTTGTCTAGGATGATATTATGCTACCTAGGTATTTGAAATGTTTCAAGGGCTGCTTGTCTAGGATGATATTATGCTAGTTAGGTATTTGAAATGTTTCACTTGTTTTAAGTAAGAGAACAAATATTGTAGGATTAAACCTCGAAAAAATCGTAGACAAAGCACTTTAGTGAGACGTGAGAGTGGGGTGCTAATTGGCTAAGTGGATAGTACGCTGTTCTCTCGTGGCTAGACGGTTGCTCGTCCTACCGGAGTCCGTGTTCGAATCCCAGGTAATTCTCTTGTGATTTTTCTTTCTCTCACGTCTCACTAAAGTGCTTTGTCTACGATTTTTTCGAGGTTTAATCCTACAATATTTGTTCTCTTACTTTACCGTACCAAAACCTCGTAGTTTCCTATTTATAAAAAACACTTGTTTCAAGGGCTGGTTGTCTAGGAAGATCTTTGATTGGATTTCTTCTCTCATTGTGGTCATGACTTCTGTTTTTTTTCAGCACTGATCTTCATGTTGTGGCGTTTACATGCCCTTGCTAAATTATCCATGTTATAGTGTAGGTCTTTCTCTGATGTGGCTATACAACGTCCGACTATTAAGCAACGAGACTGATTTTATTATGGACAAGACAAAAATGCCATATGTGAAGCAAAGCATGGAATCCAAAGAGGAAATCATTATCTATGATATGACAACTTTTCATGGCCGCCCGGTAAGCAGACGACAAACAAGCCGCCATTTTGTTGACCTAGTCAGAGGTGCACTGTTACGTAATCAGCATGGAGGGAAAGCTGACATTAAATTCTGTTTAAAACTCGGAAAAAGCGCAGTTGAGACAGTTGAATTGATGTGATAGGTTTATAGGAATAATTGTTTATCTCATGCATAGATATTCAGGTGGTATTCACGATTCAAAAGTGGTGTGGACACAATTACAAATGCAACTAGACATGGACGCCCAATTTCTGTTCGTAATGAGGAACTCAGTGCAAAAGTAAGAGAACGGATACAAGAAGATCGTTGTTTGACTGTGAGAATGATGGCAGATGAAGTTGGTGTTAACTGAGTGACTATTCGTAAAATTTTAGTGGAAGATTTGGACAACAAAAAAGTTGCTTGCCGGTTTCTACCACATTCGTTGTTTTATGACCAAAAACATCAGCGTGTTTACTACGCAAAAGACATCATAAAAACGTGTCGCAGAAATAAACATTTCTTAAATCTGATTGTTGCGTATGATAAAACATGGATTTTCCGCTACGATCCTACACCCTATTCCCCAGATTTGTCTCCCTGCGAATATTTTCTGTTCCCAAAATTAAAATTACCACTGAAATGACGCTTTTTTGACGATACTGATGACATCCAAAGGGTCGTAACATCAAGTTTAAGGGCCATACCAACAGAAGAACTGCAGAGGTCGTTCCAGTGTTTGTTAGATCGTGTCACTCGCTGTATCAGTGCACAAGGGGCTTACTTTGAATAAAATACAGGTTGTATCTTCAACTGTTGTTTATTTTATTTTTTATGTAATTAGTCTCATTACTTAATTGTCTGACCTTGTAAGTTCTTGATCGTCAACAAAAAGGGGTTTGTTTATGCTCCACCTATTGTGCCTGTTTTCTGGAAGATGTTGTGGGTTTATCGGCAGTTTTTGAGGCTGTGCTGTAGGGAAGTTTTGTGGTGAAGTTTTTACTGTGTATGTTAGCTTCTTTATAGGTGTTGTCAATGTATGTTAGCTTCTTTATAGATGTTGTCAATGTATGTTAGCTTCTTTATAGATGTTGTCAATGTATGTTAGCTTCTTTATAGATGTTGTCAATGTATGTTAGCTTCTTTATAGATGTTGTCAATGTATGTTAGCTTCTTTATAGATGTTGTCAATGTATGTTAGCTTCTTTATAGATGTTGTCAATGTATGTTAGCTTCTTTATAGATGTTGTCAATGTATGTTAGCTTCTTTATAGATGTTGTCAATGTATGTTAGCTTCTTCATAGATGTTGTCAATGTACATTAGCTTCTTTGCAAATGTTGTCAATGTATATTAGCTTCTCTGCAAATGTTGTCAATGTATATTAGCTTCTTTGCAGATGTTGTCAATGTATATTAGCTTCTTTGCAGATGTTGTCAATGTATGTTAGCTTCTTCATAGATGTTGTCAATGTACATTAGCTTCTTTGCAAATGTTGTCAATGTATATTAGCTTCTTTGCAGATGTTGTCAATGTACATTAGCTTCTTTATAGATGTTGTCAATATATATTAGCTTCTTTGCAGATGTTGTCAATGTACATTAGCTTCTTTGCAAATGTTGTCAATGTATATTAGCTTCTTTATAGATGTTGTCAATATATATTAGCTTCTTTGCAGATGTTGTCAATGTACATTAGCTTCTTTATAGATGTTGTCAATGTACATTAGCTTCTTTGCAAATGTTGTCAATGTACATTAGCTTCTTTGCAAATGTTGTCAATGTACATTAGCTTCTTTGCAGATGTTGTCAATGTACATTAGCTTCTTTGCAGATGTTGTCAATGTATGTTAGATTCTTTATAGATGTTGTCACTGTATATTAGCTTCTTTATAGATGTTGTCAATGTATGTTAGCTTCTTTATAGATGTTGTCAATGTATGTTAGCTTCTTCATAGATGTTGTCAATGTACATTAGCTTCTTTGCAAATGTTGTCAATGTATATTAGCTTCTCTGCAAATGTTGTCAATGTATATTAGCTTCTTTGCAGATGTTGTCAATGTATATTAGCTTCTTTGCAGATGTTGTCAATGTATGTTAGCTTCTTCATAGATGTTGTCAATGTACATTAGCTTCTTTGCAAATGTTGTCAATGTATATTAGCTTCTTTGCAGATGTTGTCAATGTACATTAGCTTCTTATAGATGTTGTCATGTATGTTAGCTTCTTTGCAGATGTTGTCAATGTACATTAGCTTCTTTGCAAATGTTGTCAATGTATATTAGCTTCTTTATAGATGTTGTCAATATATATTAGCTTCTTTGCAGATGTTGTCAATGTACATTAGCTTCTTTATAGATGTTGTCAATGTACATTAGCTTCTTTGCAAATGTTGTCAATGTACATTAGCTTCTTTGCAAATGTTGTCAATGTACATTAGCTTCTTTGCAGATGTTGTCAATGTACATTAGCTTCTTTGCAGATGTTGTCAATGTATGTTAGATTCTTTATAGATGTTGTCACTGTATATTAGCTTCTTTGCATATGTTGTCAATGTATGTTAGATTCTTTATAGATGTTGTCAATATATATTAGCTTCTTTGCAGATGTTGTCAATGTACGTTATGAATAGTAAAGGAGATAGTATACAGCCTTGCCTCACTCCAGATTTTATGATGAATGGTTCAGTGTCCTGTATTTGTTCTAACTGTAAACTGACTATTTTCATGTAGGTTTTTGCATAAGTAGATCAGATGTGTACTAACATCATAATGCTGTAAGATTGCTCACAGTTTATATATATCTACTCTATCAAATGCTTTTTCTTGATCTATGTAAGCTAAGTGCAATATCTGATCGTGTTCAACTGATTTTTCTGTTAACTGTCTTAGGGGAAAAATGGCATCTTTACAGCTTTATTTTTTTCTAATAGTTTCATTTAACTGTGGTTCAGTCACTAGTCGCAGTCAGTTCTCTAGGATCTTGCATAAAATATTCCCAGTATGGCTTAGCAGTGAGATGCCTCTATATTGGTTGCAATCCCTTGTACCGCCTTTTTTCCATATTGGAATAATGATAGCGTTTCTCCAGTCCTGTGCTGTTTCTTGTTTATCCAGTCCTGTGCTGTTTCTTGTTTCTCCAGTCCTGTGCTGTTTCTTGCTTCTCCAGTCCTGTGCTGTTTCTTGTTTCTCCAGTCCTGTGCTGTTTCTTGTTTCTCCAGTCCTGTGCTGTTTCTTCCCTTGCAAAGTTACAGTCTGTGAAGCCTAGCTATTCCAACCTCTTTTGCATATTTGATTAACTCATTGGGTATTCCATCACATCCTGGAGCTTTGTTCATAGAGGTCTTTCTGATGGCTTCTTTGATTTCATCTTGTAGTATGTCTGGTTCCAGTTCTACGGGGTCAGCTGTGCTGTTATCATGGGTCTGGCTTGCCTCGGATAGTATATTGAGTAACTTGCCGAAGTACTATCTCCATCGCTGTACTACCCTCTCTGGTTCGCATACTGGATCACCATTATGATCGTTTACAATCTTTGTTGGGTCGAAGTGCTCTCTCGCTTTCTCACTGCACTGATCTTTTTATAAGAGATTGTCGTAGCTTCTTTGTGATTGTTGTTTAATACTTCACCGTGCTCCTGCCATGATTTTACTTTTGCTTCTTTTAGTACCCGCTGAGAGTGTCTGATTAGATACTCAGTGTAGTCTAGATGCACTTTACTTCTCATGCACTCTTTATATTTATTTTTCTTTTCTTTTACAGCCTCTTTCATCTCATCATTCCAACATGTTATTTTCATTTCTCTACCTCCTTTTTTCATAGTACCAGATGTTTCCTTTTGCAGCTCACAAAAAAGTTTTTTTTTTTTTTTTAACCAGGTCGATACCTCTTTCAATGATTTTGTTTCTATTGATAAGTTCATAAAGAATTCTTTTATTTTTTTCCCATGTTCTTCTTTCAAGTTTCATATTTCTCTTAAAATGTTTGTTAATCCACATATTATTTCAATGTCAAACTAAGTTTTGCATAAATTAAGTATATGTACATGTGTGTGAGCGCGCGCGCAGAAATATATATATATATATATATGCATGTATGCATTATGTGTGCCTGTATGTTTACAAGTGATTAGATGTATATGTACATACATATGTGTGTTTATTTATGAATGTACGCATCGTGTTTTTTTCACAAAGATATAAATAAAAAACAATAACAATGAAAGAGCTAAGTGAAGGTTTGAAACAGTGCAAGAAATCATTAAAATTTGTGAAATGCAAGGGAGAAAGTCTAAAAATGTTTAGAAACTCTCTGAATATATGATGATATCTGAATTTATGATGATATCTGAATGTATGATGATACAGGAGATGTAAAAGCATTGGGGATCATGTAAATGTATTGGCGAGAACGAGAAGATAAAGGTAGTGTCCCATGCGTTTCTAAGCTATGATAGTAGAGAGAAAGAGAGAGAGAGAGAGAGAAAGAGGGAGAGAGAGAGAGGCTAAAAGAGTCAATGTTATAATTCTGTCCTTTTCGACAAGTCTCAAGTCCTTGCAAACAGCTTCTTGATGACTCTCAGTAGTCAAGTCTCAAGTCTGAGCTACTACATTTGATGTATTGTAGCATGATTAATTGTAGCGTGTTTGATTGTAGGATGATTTATTGTAGTATGAATTACTGTATCATGATTTATTGTAGTATGATTAATTGTAGCATGATTTATTGTGGCATGATTTAATGTAGCATGATATATTGTAACATGATTTATTGTGATATGATTTATTGTAGCATGCACAATTTCAGAAATCAAAAGTAGAATTAATATTATAAAACAAAACACTAAAATATACTCACTGATACAACGATATTATACAGTTTTAAAGTCAGCTAACTAAAAATGTCAAGTATAGTCCTAGTCGAGTTTTAAAGTGGTTATATAAAACATAACACAGATGACAATTGCAGTAAAACTGGTTCTAGTAATGAAAATAGGTGGTTGTATGGTTCAGTCTTACAAGAGTATAGAAGGACTGAGGAAAATGGATAGAAACACGAATGGCAGAAAGCAAGATGAGTACATATAAATGAAGGTCATACAACAATCCAATATTTCGGCAAAAGCTTTTTTCAACGATCACATATAAAAACGACATAACAGATTTTAAAAAACACGAAAAATGGATACAAAAAATATATAGACTTAGCTTTTTGGCCTCCTCCTTGTAAGAAAGTCCGACACGAAATGTGTCCAGATTGATGAATTAGGGCACAAAGTGAAAGCCAACGATTGGCTGAGAAATGTTGTAATTTACAATGCATTCAAGTCACTTAAAGAGATTGCAGTTGGACTCAAGTCCACAGTTCTAGAAAGAATATTGGAGAAATTATGATATTTCGAACACGAACTATTTATGTTTTACAACAGAAGTAATCAGTTACATTCAGTGGCGTGCCGTGTGAGGGAGAGAGAGAATATTAGATGACCGCCCCTGGAACAATATAAAGAGGGGACTTCAAGAAACTAAAACAACAATCTCATTGCTTTCTTACCTCCTTGTCTAACAAACAGCATGCACAACACGAACATGTTTTGTTATCAAACGTGACGATGGTAATCTGTTGCCGGGAAATGTGACATATAGATTATTTTTAGCATTTATAGCAGTTTTGAATTATCATCTTTTAGCTACACAACAAAACCATAAGATGTGCTTACTTTATTTTTACTTTAAAAAAGCCGTTTAATAGACTTTTGTCTTGTCCTGTGTCTGTCTTGTGTCATGTCTTGCGTGTTGTCTCCTTCCTCAAATGCCTTTCGTTAATGAGGGTACAAGTACAAATACAAATCTGGAATTAAAAAATGTTATAATTAAATGTTGTACACAAAAAAACCTATCTGAGGTAAAGAATTAATTATTTCTGTTGGGAAAGTTACGTAGGGCCATTTACGACAGATTTGAAGAGGTCACAAATTTACTTCCAAAAAAAGAAAAAATAATCACTGAACTGACAAACTTTTATAGCACAGAAATTGATGGCGCTGAACTGACAAACTTTTATAGCACAGAAATTGATGGCGCTGAACTGACAAACTTTTATAGCACAGAAATTGATGGCGCTGAACTGACAAACTTTTATAGCACAGAAATTGATGGCGCTGAACTGACAAACTTTTATAGCACAGAAATTGATGGCGCTGAACTGACAAACTTTTATAGCACAGAAATTGATGGCGCTGAACTGACAAACTTTTATAGCACAGAAATTGATGGTGTTGAACTGTTTTCTGACATTTCTGACTGCAGGATGTTACTGACATCGCTGACTGACTGTGCGCCACCAAAAGTGTTCGAATTACCGGTAACTTCAGTTTGTGGTTGTTTCATACATCTGTTCTTACTCACGCAAGGTACTGCAAGCTGTGTAACTTATCTACATCAACGGGCGTGTGTGAATGTTCGTTTTACTTAATTAAAATAAAATATTTCATATTTACGAGCATATCTAGGACACAAAATTTATTCAGACCTGACAGAGATACACTGAGAAAAAATTGACTGAGATAAAATAACTGATACAGCGCTGAATGAAGGTGCGAGAAAATACTGTCCCTCGTAGATTCAAAAGCGTTTGCATTTTTTCTTTGCACTGTTAATAAATACTTGATAAAGAAACAAGTTCGTGGCATGGTGAACTCATCACTGAATTGTATATTACTCGAACATAATTCATGTAATTTTTATCAAACACTCTTAACATCGTTCTAGATTGACAATATCTTGACTTGGAGCTTATCATCTCCACTGTTAGCATCATTCTAGATTGACAATATCTTGGCTTCGAGTTTATTGCCTCCACTTTCGTTTATCTCCCTAATTTTGCTTCTTTTTTTTTTTGACGGACAAATGGGAGGGGTATTTTTTGCCTGGCTGACCTTGAACGCCGACAACCCCCTGTAAATCCCAGGTTAGATTACTATTTTGTTGTACATGACTTGGACTACCAGGCAATGTTCTTAGTAGCAGAACGGAGAACATTCTGGAATGTAAGATTTAAATCGAATTTGGAATGGATTACAGTGACTATGATGAAGACCTGGAGTGGGTTATAATGACTATGATGAAGACCTGGAGTGTGGGTTATAGTGACTATCATGAAGACCTGGAGTGTGGGTTATAATGACTATGATGAAGACCTGGAGTGGGTTATAATGACTATGATGAAGACCTGGAGTGGGTTATAATGACTATCATGAAGACCTGGAGTGGGTTATAATGACTATGATGAAGACATGAAATGGGTTATACTGACCACATTGAAGACTTAGAGTGAGTTATAGTGGCTACCTTGGGGTGGGTTATGGTGGCTACCTTGAAGACTTGGATTGAGTTATAGTGGCTACCTTGAAGACTTTGAGTGAGTTATGGTGGCTACCTTGAAGTGGGTTATAGTGGCTACTTTGAAGACATCGAGTGAGTTATAGTGGCTACCTTGAAGACATCGAGTGAGTTATAGTGGCTACCTTGAAGACTTGGAATGAGCTATAGTGGCTACCTTGATGACTTGGAGTGAGCTATAATGGCTACCTTGAAGACATGGAGTGGCTTGCAGTATCTATTTTGAAGACATGGAACAGGTTATGCTGCCTGCTATGAAGACATGGAGTGGGTTACGGTAGCTAATTTTAAAATCTAGATTGAGATACAGTGGCTAACTTGAAGATCTAAACTGAGATACAGTGGCTAATTTTAATATCTAGATTGAGATACAGTGGCTAATTTTAATATCTAGATTGAGATACAGTGGCTAATTTTAAGATCTAGAATGAGATACAGTGGCTAATTTTAAGATCTAGATTGAGATACACTGGCTAATTTTAATATCTAGATTGAGATACACTGGCTAATTTTAAGATCTAGATTGAGATACAGTGGCTACTTTGAAGATCTAAAGTGAGTTAAGATTGCTAATTTGAGATCTAGGGTGAGATACGGCAGGGAACTTGAAGATCTAGAGTGAGTTATGATAGCTAACTTTAAGATCTAGAGTGAGTTATGATGGCTAACTTTAAGATCTAGAGTGAGTTATGATGGCTAACTTTAAGATCTAGAGTGAGTTATGATGGCTAACTTTAAGATCTAGAGTGAGTTATGATGGCTAACTTTAAGATCTAGAGTGAGTTATGATGGCTAACTTTAAGATCTAGAGTGAGTTATGATGGCTAACTTTAAGATCTAGAGTGAGTTATGACGGCTAACTTTAAGATCTAGAGTGAGTTATGATGGCTAACTTTAAGATCTAGAGTTGATCAAAGAACGCAAGCTTCTGGGTAGAATCCACCACCTTGTCAACTGCAGAGAGCCGTGTCCCTTTTTACTAATCTGAGCCTGTTACTAGGAGCTTCAACAGAGAGAAGTGACCTTGACCGGCTGTAGTCCCTGACTTCGATATCTGTACCGCTGTACTTCTAGTATCTGTACCGCTGTACTTGTAGTATCTGTACCGCTGTACTTGTAGTATCTGTACCGCTGTACTTGTAGTATCTGTACCGCTGTACTTGTAGTATCTGTACCGCTGTACTTGTAGTATCTGTACCGCTGTACTTGTAGTATCTGTACCGCTGTACTTGTAGTATCTGTACCGCTGTACTTGTAGTATCTGTACCGCTGTACTTGTAGTATCTGTACCGCTGTACCTGTAGTATCTGTACCGCTGTACTTGTAGTATCTGTACCGTTATACTTGTAGTATCTGTACCGCTGTACATGTAGTATCTGTACCGTTTTACTTGTAGTATCATGTGTGCCCCACATTACCATGACAGAAGTTACTGTTTACAGTAAAAATATGAAAGGTACTTCTTACACTAAAATGATAGCCATACGAATGAAAAAGTCCTAAACTGCACGTAAATCTAAAATTTTACATAGTCACTTCAAAACATGGCACACACACACATCACAAAAAGCTGAGTTACAGCTTCACGTACTTACAGTCCAGGTACCAGGGATATGTTGTATTCACAGAATAATCATAAAATACAGTCTACAGTGAACACGAGAATGAAGCAGAACAGTCTCCCTCTGGTACCATGTTCTTGATTGTCCTCATCCTAAGTTTTTTACCGTCTTGTTACCAGGGAACTTTGATCTTATGATGTGCTGTCATTCTAACCTGCAACATCATTCTAACCTGCAACATCATTCTAACCTGCAACATCTGGTCCCTGAACGCGAGCACTTGATGAGCACAGAGTGTATGAAGGTGAGTATGTAAAAGCTATTTGTGTGCTCATTCTAACCTGCAACATCTGGTCCCTGAACGCGAGCACTTGATGAGCACAGAGTGTATGAAGGTGAGTATGTAAAAGCTATTTGTGTGCACATTTTTGTGTCTTAAAATGTTATTACAACATGAAAGTTTGACTGTAGAATAAAACTAACCAGTATCTAGTATGTGTTGGTAGAGAAAGTTTGACTGTAGAATAAAACTAATCGGTATCTAATATGAGTTGGTAGAGAAAGTTTGACTGTAGAATAAAACTAACCGGTATCTAGTATGAGTTGGTAGAGAAAGTTTGACTGTAGAATAAAACTAACCGGTATCTAGTATGAGTTGGTAGAGAAAGTTTGACTGTAGAATAAAACTAACCGGTATCTAGTATGAGTTGGTAGAGAAAGTTTGACCGTAGAATAAAACTAACCAGTATCTTGAGCTAGTGGTAGAGAAAGTTTGACTGCAGAATAAAACTAACCCATATCTTGAGCTAGTTGTAGAGAAAGTTTGACTGTAGAATAAAACTCTCCTGTATCTCACACACTGTGACTGTAGTTAGTCACATACAGCTAGGAAGTTTTGTTGGCTAGTTGTGATTCTTTGTGGCGGTGGCGATATGTCTTCTATAAACCCTCTGGAATGTCTGACTTCTCAAGTTCAGCTGTGAGATTTTTGGTGTTACAATCTTAACTTCATCACAAAGAACATAAATTTCGTCATCATCATCATGTGCTCTAGGCATTGTCTGTTCTTCATATTTTGAATGATGTTAGTTTGCGTTCATCGAACTTGTCATCTGGGTTGTTATTATTTTTCCTACAGGTGTGTAACCACAGGATACCTGAGATAACGAGTTAGTGAGTATACGAGGGGTGATTGATAAGTTCTCGACATAAGGTACAACGGATTATTTGTGAACAAGTTTTTGGGGTTATTTCTCAACATAGCTTGCAAGTTTATGCACTTTGTCCAGCGATCCTGGAGCATACGGATCCCTTCTTTGTAAAAGTCAGCATCTTGTGCCAGTAGAAAGTGGTCTACAGCATGAATTACGTCAGCATCTGAAGCAAATTTGTGACCACTGAGCTTCTTTTTGAGTTTGGTAGACAGGGAATAGTCCGAAGGGGCCAAATCTGGGGAATATGGAAGATGTTCAAGAAGATGGAAGCCGCATTCATGAATTGCAGCCATTGTCACCGCCGACTTGTGAACTGGAGCATTGTTTTGATGAAAGGTGACTCCTCTCCTCAATTTCCCTCGACGCTTTTCCTTCAGTTTGACCCGCAGTTGCTTCACAAGATTAGCGTAATAGGCCCAGGTGACCGTTCTGCCCTTTTGAAGATAGTCTACCACTAGCACAATTTCTGAATCCCAAAAGATGGAAGCCATTACTTTGCCTGCAGACAGAACCACCCTTGCTTTCTTTGACGGTGGGGATCCATGATGTTTTCACTTCTTTGACTGTTCTTTGGTTTTTGGTTGAAAATGATGAACCAAAGTCTCATCCATAGTCACAAATTGCTGAAGAAACTTTGCAGGATCTGAAGAAAAATGGCCAAGATTGTGTCTTGACATGTTGAGACGCTGTCGTTTATGATCAGCTCCAAGAAGTTTCGAGACCCATAGAGCAGAGACTTTTGTCATTTGAAGATCATTGTGAATAATGGCATGAACACATTTCTGGGAGAAGCCCAAATCAGTAGCAATGTACCGCTCAGTTAGTCGTCGATCCTCCATTATCATGTCATGGATTCTGCCGGTGGTTTCGTCGGTGTTACCATTCTTGATCTTCCTGGATGACGATCATCTTCCAGACTCTCTCTTCCATGTTTGAATTGAGCTGCCCATTTCTTCAGTGCTGTAAGAAGGGGCACTCTTCCCTAGCGTCTCCACTAATTCCTTCGATGATAAGCCCTTGATGCAGAGATAGCGAATGACTGCTCGATGAGAAATTGTATCCATTTTCTCAATTTCTGCCACCCTTTACCAGTTCAGTAGCCTGTAAAAAAAAATTGATGATAGTTAATTTCTTGAAACGTGGTGATCTACAAACGCACCTAATATCAGCTGTGTGTTTCAAGTATGTGTACCTTAGGCCGAGAACTTATCAATCACCCCTTGTAGTATGTTCACTGCCTTTCTATGGAGAACTAATCTTTACTAACAATATCCAAGACAACTTATTGGTAAGATTATAGTACACGCCCACACAACCAGCACTGTCCTGTCGACACTAACTATCACATAATTCTGCAAAACAGAGAAGCTTAGACCATGAATAAGACAGCAGAAAAGAAAGTTGAGACACTTGAAATCTGGATATATAAAAGAATATGGCATGTTTCTTGTACAGAAAATAAAAAAGTGCTAAACCAACTGGAAGTGAAAAGAGAAGTATTGAAAATCATGAAAAGAAAACATTTAAAATACTCAGGGCATGTCAACAAGCATAAAACTAGACTGACGTTCCCTCTTGAGGGCAAGATCGAAGGGAAGAGAACAAGAGGTCAGCAGCGACGTAGATGGATGGACAACATCAAGAAATGGACAGGGACGTAGATGGGTGGACAACATCAAGAAATGGACAGGGACGTAGATGGATGGACAACATCAAGAAATGGACAGGGACGTAGTTGAGCGGACAACATTAAGAAATGGACAGGGACGTAGTTGGGCGGACAACATCAAGAAATGGACAGGGACGTAGTTGAGCGGACAACATTAAGAAATGGACAGGGACGTAGTTGGGCGGACAACATCAAGAAATGGACAGGGACGTAGTTGGGCGGACAACATCACGAGATGGACAGGGACGACTTTGGCCGAGTGTTCTACGAAGGCAAGAAAGAGAGCAGCCAACCTTCCATGGGGAGATGGCAAGGGATGGTGATGATGACGATGATGATGACGACGATGAAATTAAAAACACAAATTTCAGATCTACCTTGGCTAAATGACGTATATCTTATGTACATGTATATAGTATCAATATGTACATGTTATGTTTATCATTTAAAAACAGAAAAAGTGGAACTGATTACCGTATCAAGATATTCCAACTTTAGCTGACATCCTCAAATACATTCCAACTTTAGCTGATATCAGCAAATACATTCCAAATTTTACTGACATCATCAAGTGTATAACAACTTTATGTGACATAACCAAATACTTTACAACTTTAGCTGACATAACCAAATACATTACAATATTAGCTGACATCACCATATACCAACTTCTCGTATATTTGTCACACTCCGGTTAATCGTATTTTTGTCACACTCCACCTATTCGTATAATTGTCACACTCCAACTGTCCCCATATTTGTACTTTTTATTCTATTATACATCTACATTTACTTCCATCTTCTCTCTAAACGAGGAAATCAGTATGCGAACAGAAAAAGCAGGTTCTACCATTTTAACCAACTAAGGAAACTGACATAGAGCAACAAATAGTTACTGTAGACAAAGATTCTGATTTTGTTAGATCTACGTGCTCAGCAATCTCTTATGTGGCTCTGAAACTGAACAGTTTCTAACTTTACGGAATAAAGAACTGAACAGTTTCCATCTTTACAAAATAAAGAAATGAACAGTTTCTATCTTTACGGAATAAAGAACTGAACAGTTTCCATCTTTACAAACTAAAGAATTGAACAGTCTCTATCTTTACAAAAAAAAAAAAAAGAACTGAACAGTTTCTGTGTTTACAAAATAAGGAGCTGAACAGTCTCTATCTTTACAAAATAAAGAATGACCAGTTTCTGTCTTTACAAAATAAAGAACTGAACAGTTTCTATCTTTACAAAATAAAGAATGACCAGTTTCTGTCTTTACAAAATAAGGAGCTGAACAGTCTCTATCTTTACAAAATAAAGAACTGAACAGTTTCTATCTTTACAAAATAAAGAACTGAACAGTTTCTATCTTTACAAAATAAGGAGCTGAACAGTCTCTATCTTTACAAAATAAAGAATGACCAGTTTCTGTCTTTACAAAATAAAGAACTGAACAGTTTCTATCATTACAAAATAAAGAACTGAACAGTTTTTATCTTTACAAAATAAAGAATGACCAGTTTCTATATATACGAATAAAGAATTGAACGGTTTCTATCTTTACAAAATAAGGAACTGATTAGTTTCTATTTTTACAAAAATAAAGAACTGAATAGTTTCTATCTTTACAAATTAAGAAAAAAAGATCTGAGGTTTTGCTTCCGTCAGTGACTACAACACGAAGCAGCAGAAGACTGAGATGGCTGGGACACGTAACAAGAATGGATAACCATATTCCCAAGCTGGGACACGTAACAAGAATGGATAACCGTATTTCCAAGCTGGGACACGTAACAAGAATGTATAGCCGTATTTCCAAGCTGGGACACGTAACAAGAATGGATAACCGTATTTCCAAGCTGGGACACGTAACAAGAATGGATAACCGTATTTCCAAGCTGGGACACGTAACAAGAATGGATAACCTTATTTCCAAGCTAGGACACGTAACAAAAATGAACGGCAGTATTCCCAAGCTGGGACACGTAACAAGAATGGACGGCAGTATTCCCAAGCTGGGACACGTAACAAGAATGGACGGAAGTATTCCCAAGCTGGGACACGTAACAAGAATGGACGGCCGTATTCCCAAGCTGTCTGCATATCGCGAACTCGTGGAGGGACGAAGTCCTCATGTAGGAATTATATAAGACTTTTAATGGGCTAATAATTGTATGTAATGTATATGTTGTTATATTATATTTTTATTGTTGCTATCTTATCTTTATAGGGACATGAAGACTGAAGATTGCACAGACTAACACATTTGCACATTACACAACTGAAAGAAAAAAACAGAATCAGCATTGATTCTTCAAATAATCATAAAACGTATATTGGTAAATCATCTGTTTACATAGTTAGCAATATCAAACAAAGGAACATCATTTTATATGTTGTTTATTCATCAGCTTATACTGTTATTTTAAAAAATCAAACGAAGGATCATTATTTTATATGTTGTCATTCATCTATATACAGAGAATGTTTAACAAGATTTGGAAAGCAGAAAAGGTCCCTTCTAATTGGAAGAAAGAAATCATTGTTAAAATACCAAAAAAGGGCAACCTTAGTGACTGTAACAACTGGAGAGGAGTAGCCTTAATATCAGTTGTGTCAAAAGCATTTTGCAAGGTCATTTTGAATAAACTCAAAGATATAGTGGATACTGCAATGAGAGAAGAACAAGCAGGATTTCGATTAGGGAGAAGCTGTCTCGACCAGATCTTTACTCTCAGAATAATACTTGAAGAACATATTGAAAAGCAGAAACCACTAATACTGAACTTCATAGATTTTAAAAAGGCATTTGATAGCATACACAGAGATTCATTATGGAGAATTTTATGTCTATATGGAATATCATCTAAAATTGTCAACATCATTAAGGACTTATACAATGGATATGGTTGTGCAGTCAAGACAGAAGAAGGGATGAGTGAATGGTTCCAGATTGAAACAGGCGTGAAACAAGGATGTATACTGTCTCCTTTACTTTTTGGGATTACAATAGACTTCATAATGAAAAAATGCTGCACAGGTAACACAGGTATTGACTGGGTACATGGGACCCAACTAGAAGATTTTGATTTTGCTGATGACATAACTCTTATCAGTAATAATGTGAATTCCATGCAAGAAAAAACAGATAGCCTGTCTTCACTGGCTAGCAAAATAGGACTTGAAATTAACAAGGACAAAACAAAAATAATGAAAATTTCCATCAATCAAAATGGAAAAATACACATAGAAGGGACAGATATTGAAGAAGTCAATCAATTTGCATACCTTGGCAGCTACATAGACGAGGATGGTGACACTAGAAAGGAAGTTAGGATCAGAATTGCAAAAGCAGCATCAATCTTCAAGAATCTTGAGAACATATGGAATTCAAAAGTTATAAGCACAAAAACCAAGTTAAGACTATTCAATTCAAATGTAATATCCACCCTCATTTATGCATGCGAAAGCTGGAAAACAACTAAAGAAATAGAAAAGAAATTAGACTATTTTGAAAACAAATGCCTAAGGAAAATACTCGCCATCAAGTGGAATGAATTCAAGAACAATGCAGAGATAAGACAGATGACTGAACAACAACCAGTCTCATGGGTGATGAGGAAAAGGAGATGGACATATGTTGGTCACTTGATGAGAAGAAATGATCAGAGAATCCCAAAACAAGCTATCAAGTGGAACACAACAGGCCGAAGAAAAAGGGGCAGACCGCGGGAAACTCTGAAGAGGACATTATTAAGAGAGGCCAAGTTAACAGGCATAAAATCCTTTGATGAGGTTGAAAGACTCGCCGAAGACAGGAAAAATTGGCGAACTACTTTGCGAGCCCTATGTGACGTTTAACGGCACGGGAAGGATATAAGATATATAAGATATAAGATATTCATCAGCTTATGTTGTTATCAACAAAATCAGGTCAATTTCTTTTAATATTTAGCTCCTTCAAAGTGTAGCAACAATTGAATAACTGAAATCGGTGCAACCTCTGACCTGTCCTAGGTTAGTTTTATTTTTTACATAAAATCGTTCCTTGCAAAAATTCTCTAACCTTCGTCAATAAATATTAAGTGTCTGAATATAATCAGAGGTACTAGTTGATAATAATTGCGTACAGAATGCATATACAAGAAATTCAAAAATACATATTTATGTGCTCACATAAACCCTCATTTCGTACGTTACTAAAACGCTAACATCTTATACAGATTAATTATGTTAGAATTTAGATTATATATGTGATATTTCTATTATTTAAATCATTACCTAAGTGGACCGGGATTGGACCGGAGGAGTCGACTGCACAGCTCGCATGCATCCACATCACAGAGTATAAACCAATACTAACCTACACATATATGTTTGTCTTTAGATGAATAAGCATTCTCATTCGCGCTTGAACAATAACATGACTTCCCCGAACCGCTGGCCTCCTACGTGCTCAGCTTACAAATCCCGACCGATACAATTCTCTAACATATTCTTTATAAAATAGGTCCAGCGAACTGCCCTCACTTGCCCCGCTGGGCCTCTAAGTGCTCATCCTACAAATCCCGACCGATAGAATTCTCTAACATTTTCTTTATATACTGGCTCCGGCTAACTGGCCTCACTCAGAATTGCGCACTCCTGAGCTGCCCAGTTGCTGACTCATTATTTCTTACGCTAGGGTTGCCAATCAACCTAGGGTTGCTATGTTTTTATCTCTTCCTTTATGCTCAGTGAATGATCTAGGACACCAGGCTCGTCCCATAAATCACCTCTAATACCTATAATATTTGTTTTTCCTTCATTTAAAAAAAATATTTCAATACCCTTTAAACAAACAACATGCATTGTCGCTTTTTCTCTACTTCCCCCTCTTATAAGCAAAGCTTAACTTGTCCACATATCCCCTGAACACCCCTCCCTTCTCCCTACTGGTACTCGTAGACTGGGCTATGACGCTGCTAGATGTTCCTGCACTGCAGTTGAATTTGTATTAGGCCTCGGCGCTCTAGAGATCTTCATGTTGCTGTGGTTACTAAAAGCATTACTACACCAAGGGTTTTTTGTGTCTCGACCATCATAGAAAGTGTTAGCGTGTGAAACTGATTCAAAGATGCTATACTGAATAAAAACGCCTTTAGTTTAACATGGAAGGGAACTAGGTAGACGAAACATGTTCTTTCTGTAATTAAAGAACACCATGAACATATCATGTACCGGGAGTTGGGCATAAGGCTAACAACCTTATCCTGTGACCTATCTAGAGGCAACTCCAGATGGGAAAAAAAGATATCGTTATGGAAACTCGCAGAGAAACCACCGAGCATCAGGACAAAACAAAAATAATGAAAATTCCCATCAATCAAAATGGAAAAATACACATATAAGGGACAGATATTGAAGAAGTCAATCAATTTGCATACCTTGGCAGCTACATAGACCAGGATGGTGACACTAGAAAGGAAGTTAGGATCAGAATTGCAAAAGCAGCATCAATCTTCAAGAATCTTGAGAACATATGGAATTCAAAAGTTATAAGCACAAAAACCAAGTTAAGACTATTCAATTCAAATGTAATATCCACCCTCATTTATGCATGCAAAAGCTGGAAAACATCTAAAGAAATAGAAAAGAAATTAGACTCTTTTGAAAACAAATGCCTAAGGAAAATACTCGGCATCAAGTGGAATGAATTCACATCACAGAGTATAAACCAATACTAACCTACACATATATGTTTGTCTTTAGACGAATAAGCATTCTCATTCGCGCTTGAACAATAACATGACTTCCCCGAACCGCTGGCCTCCTACGTGCTCAGCTTACAAATCCCGACCGATAAAATTCTCTAACATATTCTTTATATACTGGGTCCAGTGAACTGGCCTCACCCGATACGCTGGCCCTCTAAGTGCTCATCTTACAAATCCTGACCGATAGAATTCTCTAACATTTTCTTTATATACTGGCTCCGGCTAACTGGCCTCACTCAGAATTGCGCACTCCTGAGCTGCCCAGCTGCTGACCCATTATTTCTTACGCTAGGGTTGCCTATCAACCTAGGTTTGCTATGTTTTTATCTCTTCCTTTATGCTCAGTGAATGATCTAGGACACCAGGCTTGTCCCATAAATCGCCCCTAATAGCTATAATATTTGTTTTTCTTTCATTTAAAAAAGAAATTATTTCAATACCCTTTAAACAAACAACATGCATTGTTGCTTTTTCCCTACTTCCCCCTCTTATAAACAAAGCTTAACTTGTCCACATATCCCCTGAACACCCCTCCCTTCTCCCTACTAGTACTCGTAGACTGGGCTATGACGCTGCTAGATGTTCCTGCACTGCAGTTGAATTTGTATTAGGCCTCGGCGCTCTAGAGATCTTCATGTTGCTGTGGTTACTGAAAGCATTACTACACCAAGGGTTTTTTGTGTCTCGACCATCATAGAAAGTGTTAGCGTGTGAAACTGATTCAAAGATGCTATACTGAATAAAAACGCCTTCAGTTTAACGTGGAAGGGAACTAGGTAGACGAAACATGTTCTTTCTGTAATTAAAGAACACCATGGACAAAGAACTGTCTATGATCTGGTTATAGAGAAGTGTGCTCTCACAGGAGATAGAAAACTTCCATGAATGTAGAAATTTGAAATTCTCGTGTGTGTGCGTGTATGTGTGCGGGTGCGTGTGTGTGTGTGTGTTTTTTTTTTCCTTACGAAGTGAGATAGAAAGATGAAATTAGTGGAGAAATAAAAGCAAAGAATTGTTCACTTTCTTATAATTAACTGCACCTTAAAAAACAAACATCACCTGCCCTTACTGCAGTCCAATATACAAATCCATAATTGGTAGAGCCAGGATAAGAGAAGCAACTTGAGAAGAGCTGCTCGGCAATACCCACAACAGCTGATGTCTGCCTACTTCAAACCCATTTCTCCACAACAGTTAATGTCTGCCTACTTCAAACCCATTTCTCCACAACAGTTAATGTCTGCCTACTTCAAATTCATCTCCTCCACAACAGCTAATGTCTGCCTACTTCAAACCCATTTCTCCACAACAGCTAATGTCTTCTTACTTCTAACCCATTTCTCCATAACAGCTAATGTCTTCTTACTTCTAACCCATTTCTCCACAACAGCTAATGTCTTCTTACTTCTAACCCATTTCTCCACAACAATCTAATGTCTGCATACTTCAAATTCATCATCTCCACAACAGCTGATGTCTGCCTACTTCTAACCCATTTCTCCACAACAGCTGATGTCTGCATACTTCAAATTCATCATCTCCACAACAGCTGATGTCTGCCTACTTCTAACCCATTTCTCCACAACAGCTGATGTCTTCTTACTTCAAATTCATCTTCTCCACAACAGCTAATGTCTGCCCACTTCAAACCCATTTCTCCATAACAGCTGATGTCTGCATACTTCAAATTCATCATCTCCACAACAGCTGATGTCTGCTTACTTCAAATTCATCATCTCCACAACAGCTGATGTCTGCTTACTTCAAACCTATCATGTGCACAGCGGTCATATGTCAATATAGTCAGTCAGTCACTTGCATGTCCATTGAGGAACTTTGCCTCCCTAACAACACTCCTGTAAGCCTCTTAGTTGTAAGCAAGATGCCCTGCTGCTGATGCATCCATTTGCAGATCATCAACCTTGGTCTTCCTCTCTTTCTTTTTCCCATTATGTATCCTTCCAAGATGTTCTTCTCTAGATTATCATGATGTTTATCATTCATTCATTCATTTGCATGCCCCTTGTGGAACTTTGCCTCCCTAACAGCACTCCTGTAGGCCTCTTGGTTGTGAACAAGATGCCCTGCTGCTGATTCTTCCATTTGCAGATCATCAACAATGTTTTGCAGCCATCTTCGCCTTGGTCTTCCTCTCTTTCTTTTTATGTACCCTTCCAAGATGGTTTTCTCTAGATTATCATGACATTTAATATGTCCAAAATATTTAAGTTTTCTCTCTTTAATCCTCTTTACTAGCCAGCCTTCTTCAATATTAAGTTCTTGTAGTATGAATATATTTGTTCATTTTGTGTCCATGATATTTGAAGAACTCTCTGTAGCATTTACATTCAAAGGCATTTATGTGTTTCTCAGCTGTTTTGTTAAGTGTCCAGGTCTCACAGGCATATGTTGTGATGGGAAAGATGCATGCCCTTAAAAATCTTATTTTTGTAGTTCTGTCTGTTCTTCTCCACAGATTCTTTATTTGTTTTACTTTCTGAAGAGCGATAAATATCCTCCTTTTAATTTCCCTCATTGTATCTCCATTATTAGTTAGGAGTGATCCAAGATATTAAAAACTCTCCACTTCTTCCAGTTTTTCCTCATTGATACATATTTCAGCTGCCTTGTTTGTATTGTCAGTTGTCGTCAGTTTAATTTTCTTTGCATTAAGATAGAGGTTTTGCTCTTCACTATTCTTACAGACTGAAATAATTAGTTTTTCCATTCCTTCTTGTGTTGTGGACAGTAATACTATGTCATCAGCATATCTAATCTCTGGTTTTTCCATGATGTTTAATGTGTCTAAATATTTAAGTTTTCTTTGTTTAATCTTCTTTACTAGCTGGCTTTCTTCAATATTAAGTTCTTGTAGTAAGGGTATATTTGTTCTTTCTTGTGCCAATGACATTTGAAGAAATCTTTTGTACCATTTACATTCAAAGGCATTTATGTGTTTCTCAGCTGTTTTGTTAAGTGTCCAGGTCTCACAGGCATATGTTGCAATGGGAAAGATGCATGCCCTTAAAAATCTTATTTTTGTAGTTCTGTTTGTTCCTCTCCACAGATTCTTTAGTTGTTTTACTTTTTGAAGAATAATAGATGTCCTCCTTTTAATTTCCCTCATTGTATCTCCATTATTAATAAATAAAACTAAAACTGAAAAGCCAACACTAGAAATCAATACACAGAAAGATAAAACAGTCACAGCCTACAAGAAGAGAATACTAAAAGTAATTTCAATCTGGAACTTGCCAATCATTCACAACACTCAGTGAAATAGAGGAGATAGGTATAGATAAATTATGGAATTCTTACAACACAGCCATAATCACAGCAGCAAAAGCAAGCGCTGGACTGAGAAAACCAAATAAAAAACCATGGATATCAGAAAACATATAGAAGTACATACATCAAAGACAAGCAGTCAAATTAGCCATGCTGAATGTAAAGACAGATCTTGGAAGGGATTTGGCAAAAACAACATAAAAAGAAATAGAGAAGAAAGTAAAAAGTTGAGCAAAAGGCATAATAAAGAATACATAGACAATATGGTGAAAGAGACAGAAAAAGCAGCAAAAACAGGAGACAGCAAAACTTTATATAATATACAAAAGAGGCTAACAAGTACTATTACATCTAAAGAAAGGCCAATAATTAGCAAAACTAGAACCCTATTAACATCAAGTAAAGAGCAAA
This sequence comes from Achatina immaculata, assembly GCA_009760885.1. Taxonomy (NCBI): domain Eukaryota; kingdom Metazoa; phylum Mollusca; class Gastropoda; order Stylommatophora; family Achatinidae; genus Lissachatina; species Lissachatina immaculata. Next base: position 24,961,906 of record CM019712.1, read on the forward strand.
AGCAAAGATGGGCTGAACACTTCCAAGAAATACATAATCAACCACACCAAAAAGAATTGATAAACCTTGAAACCGACTTAACAGACCCACAACTAAATGTCAACCTAGATGAAATTACATTGCATGAAATTGAAACAGCAGTGGATTTAATGGCTAACAACAAAGCTGCAGGTGAAGATGAAATAACACCTGAAATGTTAAAAGCTATCAATAGTGACAACATGAGACAACTACAGAGAATGTAGATTTGGAAAGAAGAAAATGTCCCTTCTAAATGGAAAAAAAGGAATCATTGTTAAAATACCAAAAAAGGCAACTTTAGTGACTGTAACAATTGGAGAGGAGTAACCTTAATATCAGTTGTGTTTCAAAAGTATTTTGCAAGGTCATTTTGTATAGACTTAAAGAAATAGTGGATACCACAATGAGAGAAGAACAAGCAGGATTTCGAAAGGGAAGAAGCTGTCTCGACCAGATCTTTACTCTAAGAATAATACTTGAAGAACATATTGAAAAGCAGAAACCATTAATACTGAACTTCATAAACTTTAAAAAGATATTTGACAGCATACACAGAGATTCATTGTGGAGAATTTCAAGTCTATATGGAATACCATCTAAAACTGTCAACATCATCAAAGACTTCTACAATGGATATGTTTCTGCAGTCAAAACAGAAGAAGAGATGAGTGATTGGTTCCAGATTAAAACAGGCGTGAAACAAGGATGTATACTGTCTCCTTTGAATTTTGGAATTGCAGTAGACTTCATAATGAAAAAATGCTGCACAGGTAACACAGGTATTGACTGGGTACATGGGACCCAACTATTTTTTTTTATAATTTTGCTGATGACATAACTCTTATCATTGACAATGTGAAATCGATGCAGGAAAAACAGATTCTCTATCTTCCTTGGCTAGCAAAATAGCTCTTGAAATGAACAAAGACAAAACAAAAGTAACACTTCTCATTAATCAAGAAAGAAAAATATATGTAGAAGGAACAGTTGTTGATGAAGTAAACCAGTTTGCATACCTTGGCAGCTACGTAGACCAGGATGGTAACACCAGGACGGAAGTTAGAATTACAATTTCAAAAGCAGAATCTATTTTCAAGAATTTTGAGAACATATGGCATTCAAAAGTTATAAGCACAAAAGACCAAGTTAAGACTATTCAATTCAAATGTAATATCCACCCTCATTTATGCATGCGAAAGCTGGAAAACAACTAAAGAAATAGAAAAGAAATTAGACTCTTTTGAAAACAAATGCATAAGGAAAATATTCGGCATCAAGTGGAATGAATTCAAGAACAATGCAGAGATAAGACAGATGACTGAACAACAACCAGTCTCATGGATAATCAGGAAAAGGAGATGGACATATGTTGATCACGTGATGAGAAGAAATGATCAGAGAATCCCAAAACAAGCTATCAAGTGGAACAGAACAGGCCAGAGAAAAAGAGCCAGACCACGTGAAACTCTAAAGACGACATTGTTAAGAGAGGCCAAATTAGCAGGCATAAAATCCTTTCATGAGGTTGAAAGACTCGCCGAAGACAGGAAAAATTGGCGAACTACCTTGCGAGCCCTATGTAACGTTTAATGGCACGGGAAGGATATAAGATATAAGATAAGTTATCCAAGATATTCAAAACTCGCCACTTCTTCCAACTTTTTCCTCAATGATACATTTTCAGCTGTTTTATTTGTTTTGTCAGTTGTCGCAAATTTAGTTTTATTCCCATTAATATAGAGGTTTTGCTCTTCGCTGTTCTTACAGACAGACTGACATTAGTTTTTCCATTCCTATTGTGTTGTGGACAGTAACACTGTGTCATCAGCATATCTAATCTCTGGTATTTCATAACCTCCAATTGTTATGGCATCGTAATATTCTTTGTCTACATCTTCTCTAACATTCCTCATTAAATTTTCGGTATATAAGTTAAATAAGTAAGGCAACAATATGCACCCCTGACGGACCCCTTGTTTTATGTCAAACCAAGTTGTTGTTTCACCATTTATTCTTACTGCTGCCTGTTGGTCTAGATACAGCAGTGATGTTAATTGTATCAAATCCCATTTTCCCATTATTTCCCCAAGTTTCTAATATTGTATACATCTTCATTATTATATTGGGACAATATAATAAAACATAAAATACCCGCCATCTTTTACAAATAAAGTTAAACGCTGCAAATGTTCTCTCTCAAATTTGATTTGACCATGTCAGACCAGCAGATGCTAAAAGATACCAACATGCTCTGAAATGTTTTTACACCCATGAACACACATACTTCCACACACGCACGCACAAACACATATGCAAGAACAGACAAACACTCACGCATACACACACAAACACTTACACACATAGGTACCATGAGCAGTTGAAAGATGTCTCATAAATTAAAGCTTCGTAGAAATGGTGAAAGATAAATAAATATCATCGAAGTACAGTGATTATCCTCATATACTTTAAAATGTCCTCAGGCATTCTTAAATGTCCTCAAATATCCGCAGATATTCCTAAATGTCCACAAACATTCCTAAATATCCCTAAACACGGTAAATATCTCTTAACTCTTCATCAAATTTTTAAAAATAGTAACGACCTTACCTGACCAGAGTGTCCAAGATTCTGCCTGGTCTGTAAATGTCCCGACTGCTATCTCAAACGTTGACAGAGAAGTCAAATGAAGATATGAAACTCCAAATCCCACCCCCCCCCCCCAACCTACCCTTACCTGGCTTTATTGTTTTAAAAGCTGCGTTGAATGCACTGAATGTAGGCGCAAGGTTTTGTTATGACATACTTTATGATTTGCTATAACCTTGATTATGCTAAATTCAAGATTGAACTTGAGATATAAATGAAAGGTGCAGCGTGAAGGCTAACCTAAGACTGAGACAGGTGAGATGGTATCACGGACCGATGTCCTGCACAGTAATCCAGCCTGGAGACAATTTTATGATTAAGTCAGGCGTAGGTCCAGTTATTTTTGACGCACAAACTGAGATGATGGTAGATAACAGCGTAGACTTTCTGGCCCTTGAGCAATTAAAACTTCACCATGTTTAAGAATCGATTGTATGGGCATTCAAGTTCCAGTATCGATATTCATCGGCAATCGATTTTTCTTGGCAGGGATCAATAAGATTGTATGTGTAAGTATCGAATAAGAAAATGAAACAGCTCGGCCAGTGATCCCTTCTGCTAAACTAAATATGGCCAGTGACCTGAGACAGACAGCGAAAATATCAGTGTTCTCTTACAGCCAGGTCTGTTGAAATGAAAGAGCACACCCTCTACTAATTTTCGGTAGATGTCTGCCTTCTTGTTGCCAAGAAAGTTTTACACAAGAACAAATGAAGACCAGGCACATGATTCGATTTCATTCACTGATGCTATGACACGTGGGTCATTTCTAAGTTCTATGATATGTGGACCATGGAAAATTCCCGCCTTCAGTTTTTCCATGGTAAGTCTAGGTAACTTAAGCACTATGTATTCAGTGCAAGAACTGTCTTATTCAAAGCCTTTACAAATTGTTTCATCAGACCTAGCTTTATATGTAGTGGTGGCAGTGTGATTCTACCTCATGCTACCAAAGGTTCATTGATTACATTGTGTCCTCCATATATCCCCTCGGAGGACAATCGTTTATTGCTCAATCTTCATGTTTGGCTCTATTATCCTTTTCTCTCTTTCGATAAAATGTAATTTTTGTTTCACGCTGAAGTACATTATTTTCCTTTAGTTTGAAAGCATGCAATTCAGAGACTCCTTGGAAAGATTTAAGTCCCTGGTCAGATCATTTAGTTCATTGTGATCAAAATTACTTGTCACGATAAGTTTGATTCATCCTTCTGATATTAACAGTACAAAAAGTAACAGTCATCGAAGTGGTTTTTCGGTTCCATCCACACCATTGGTACTCCAAATTTCAGGCATCGTCTCTTTCCATTTGTCCACTGGCGCAAATGCTCCAGACAAGTTTTTGCATACAATATGAGGTGCCCATGGCTTATCTTGATACCAAAATAACCTACATATGCTCTGTTTACAAACTCACAAATAGGTTTCCTAGTTGGTTTCAGCGTGTACTCCCCACAAATTTAGCAAAATACTTCGGGATGATTCAAGCAGCTCTGTCTTGAAGTAACCATATCCCCCACGGTGTTCGATTTGCAAAAATGAAATGATATGAGTGGGAATATATATACACACACACACATCCTTCACGATTATAACTATTATACGGTGCAGCTGATTTAAAGAGATCAAGTTGAGAAACTTTTGAAATACAAATTTATATAGTCTACGAAAACCATGATTTACCATCTTAATGTTGTGCACATAATTATGTCATAAAACAGAACAAAAGCGATTTTGTCATTTGAGCTATACATTTCTATGCATGCCAGTGTGCATTATATGAAAGGAAGTAGAAGAATAGTTGTGAAACAAAGGTCACTGTGTGTGTGTACACACACACACACACACACACGCACGCACGCACGCACGCACGCACATGTGTATAAATTAAATACATACATTTCCCATTCAAATAAGACAGCTTGTTATGACTTCACAATTACGCAGAAGAGATTTGTTAAAGAGCGGATTAAAATGTTATAAATTCAACCGTATCTAAGAAACTAGAGCTGATGCCAACCACATCTAAGAGACCAGAGCTGATGCTTCTATCCAAAGCAATTTTCTGAATCAGCATCCAAAATAGCACCAGGAACAGGCTTAACAAGCCTAAAAACCAAGACACCAAGAAAAAAGACTGTTTTGTTTGGCTGTGATTCTTAGAGCATGCTCAAAAAAAGAAAACATTGAAAACCAGCTGATGAGTTACAAGTGGGTGGCCAAACTAAAAGGAGTTGCAGATCTGCTCCTTAACATGGATTTATAGACCAGGTCATTCCGGCATCAAAGGCAATTGAATGGCATATCAACTGGCAAGCAAAGCAACAACCCTGGGCAACCTACAAATGGACAAAGAAGACCTCATAACAGTCATCCTATAAAAATTACAGGGAGAGGAGCAAAAATGTTTGAATGCAGCAATTATTACCAAAGATAAGGAATAACGAAGAGCCGTGGTAAACAATCAGAACTTTGTGGAAAAGATCGAGCCGTGTACAATCAATGTGCCACTGGCACTATCGCCCAACACACGAGCAACACTGAGGGCTGAGCACATAAGGGAGTGTCCTGGGTGCAAGGAGGTCCATCTCTAGGACAACAGAAGATTATGACCATTCTTGAAGTTCAAGTGCTTAAACGATATAAAATGGCAGTAACTGTTGAAGGTCCCATGACAAAGTGGTTTTCACAACTCTGAGTGTGTGCACTATAACGCAGAATTATTTTTTTATAGCAGTCCCTGGGCCCACTTAAGTTGTCTAACAAAGGCTAGAGCCATTATCTTCTCGTGGACCTTCCAGCAAAATGATTTAAAGAAGTGTTCAACTGCATGCTGATGACGTCACATATCCTGTATATTACACACTTGACAGGGACCCAGGTAGACAGGGACCCAGATAGACAGGGACCCATGTAGACAGGGACCCAGGTAGACAGGGACCCAGGTAGACAGAGACTCAGGTAGACAGGGACCCAGGTAGACAGGGACCCATGTAGACAGGGCCCCAGGTAGACAGGGACCCAGGTAGACAGAGGCTCAGGTAGACAGGGACCCAGGTAGACAGAGACCCAGGTAGACAGGGACTCAGGTAGACAGAGACTCAGGTAGACAGGGACCCAGGTAGACAGGGACCCAGGTAGACAGAGACTCAGGTAGACAGAGACTCAGGTAGGCAGGGACCCAGGTAGACAGGGACTCAGGTAGACAGGGACCCAGGTAGACAGAGACTCAGGTAGACAGGGACCCGGGTAGACAGAGACTCAGGTAGACAGGGACCCAGGTAGACAGAGACTCAGGTAGACAGGGACCCAGGTAGACAGGGACTCAGGTAGACAGAGACTCAGGTAGACAGAGACTCAGGTAGACAGGGACCCAGGTAGACAGAGACTCAGGTAGACAGGGACCCAGGTAGACAGAGACTCAGGTAGACAGAGACTCAGGTAGACAGAGACTCAGGTAGACAGAGACCCAGGTAGACAGGGACTCAGGTAGACAGGTACTCAGGTAGACAGGGACTCAGGTAGACAGGGACCCAAGTAGACAGGGACCCAGGTAGACAGGGACTAAGGTAGACAGGGACTAAGGTAGACAGGGACCCAGGTAGACAGGGACCCAGGTAGACATCTCAAGTACAGAACTGAACAAGAGACGCATCATAATACCAACACCATTGATCTAGCAGCATAACGTGAATTTAAAGGCAGCTCCAGATTATGATGAAGTTCAATAATGGATGAAATACATTGAGTTACATATCAAACTGCAGGTGGCCAAACACGGATTACAAGTTCTAGTGGCATGTTCCACTTGGCTGTAGTGGAAACCACCACAAGACTACAAAACACAGATTATAAGTTCTAGTGACATGTTCCACTGGAGCCAAGTGTAACCAATCACAAGACTATAAAACACGGATTATAAGTTCTAGTGGCATGTCCCACGACAAGACGACAAAACACAGACTGCAAGTTCTTGTGGCATGTTCCAAGTGTAACCATCCACAAGATGACAAAACACAGATTACAAGTTCTTGTGACATGTTCTACTGAAGCAGAATTCCTCTGGGTGATTCAGTCTTCTGCTCTTCTATGTGTAGAATGTAAACGTGTTGCTTATCTCTCTGTAAATTTCCATTATTGCCCACTGGAATAATGTTCTTTCCGTTTACAACGACAAGTGTTGACTTTTATCAGTTACTGTTAATATTTTATCTCATTTAACCTACGACTATTCTACATTGTTTTGCGTCTGTTTTGTTACTCACTTCACAGACTTACTCGCTCCCAGGTTCTTTCTCTCTCAATGGAAGTACTAATACAGAAGCAGCAACTTTACAGTTGAAATGACTTTAATGCACGGGGAGTCGATGAACGATATGACGAGAACGGCAAAAGCGTCAACAAAATCCATGGACAAAAGACTGGACATCTCCATGATATATGTTTCCAGCAGACTACTGTCGCCATCAGAACATCCTAATACACTCTATTCTACATCTGTTTCACTAAACAACATTTCTAACAGACTAATCTACATCTATCTCAGACAGTACACAAAACACAACTGTCCCTCAGTCATATGATTTCTCTCTTACCTGACCTTTTTCCTGTCATTCCTTAACCGTGACCCTCGTGCAACCCGAGACACAGCAGATGGACTCTACTCACAAACAGCTGATTACTTTAGAAGATAACTCTTGTTATATTCATTTTTACAATTCTCAGATGAGTTATCTATCTTACATCCTAACATTCAATATACTACTATACCACTACAGCCAAGTCTAACCCACTACAAAACGACACAACACAGGTTACAAGTTCATGTGGCATTTTCCAAGTGTAACCAACCACAAGACAACACAATACAGATTACAAGTTCTAGTGTCATGTTCCAAGTGGAACAAACCACAAGACAACAAAATACAGATTACAAGTTCTAGTGGCATGTTCCAAGTGTAACCAACCACAAGACGACAAAACCCAGATTACAAGTTCTAATGGCATGTTCCACTACAGCCAAGTGGAACCTACCACAAGACAACAAAATACAGACTACAAGTTCTAGTGGCATGTTCCACTACAGCCAAGTGGAACCCACCACAAGACAACAAAAAACAGACTACAAGTTCTAGTGGCGTGTTCCACTACAGCCAGGTGGAACCCACCACAAGACAACAAAAAACAGACTACAAGTTCTAGTGGCGTGTTCCACTACAGCCAAGTTCCACCACAAGACAACAAAACACATGTAGTAGAGACATATCAACCACAAGACGACAAAACACAGGTAGTAGAGACATATCAACCACAAGACGACAAAACACATGTAGTAGAGACATATCAACTACAAGACGACAAAACACATGTAGTAGAGACATATCAACTACAAGACGACAAAACACATGTAGTAGAGACATATCAACTACAAGACGACAAAACACATGTAGTAGAGACATATCAACTACAAGACGACAAAACACACGTAGTAGAGACATATCAACTACAAGACGACAAAACACATGTAGTAAAGACATATCAACTACAAGACGACAAAACACACGTAGTAGAGACATATCAACTACAAGACGACAAAACACATGTAGTAGAGACATATCAACCACAAGACGACAAAACACATGTAGTAGAGACATATCAACTACAAGACGACAAAACACATGTAGTAAAGACATATCAACTACAAGACGACAAAACACATGTAGTAGAGACATATCAATTATAAGAACAACACAAAACCCACAGAAAACCTAGAATAACTAAGAAACCACAACCTGCGTACGTTCATTCCTTCACACGAAGAGTTTTCTCTCATGAAAATTATGAGTTTTGTGTGGATGAGTATTAAAAAAAGACAATGTCTGGGCTTTCCAATTGAGAGTTTGAGCAAGAATGTTGCATTGAGTCAGTCAGTTTTTGCATTGAGTCAATCATTTGTTTTATTGATTCAGTCAGTTGTTGTGAAATGAAGATGTGTTGTAGCTGCATTTTGTCACATGTAAAATATTGTAGTTGTGCAAGTTATTTTGATTTCTATGGCGGTAGACATAGGTTAGCCAACCAGAATCTTATTGATCATGTATTGCTGTTATGTTTGAGATAACACTTGCCATATTTCGCCCATGTCAATGTTTCCAGCATCATCCTGTGTCATGTAATAAACGTCTGTATTACTGTGATGTTGATGATCTTTATGTGCCACATTACTGTTCTGTTCTTGGCTTGTATGAAAAAAATGTATTATTTCAGGAATTGTATTGCTCATGTAACTATTTTATAGATCGGTAATCTTCAGTGATCATCACATGTACCTGGCAAATTAGTGTAGCTAAACTATTTCTAGCATTTTGGTTTTTTGGTAAAATGACATGCATATTTTCTAGATTACATTGGACAAATATGTCTCTGTTATTTATTATTTGTAGCTAAAGGAATATTCAAAATCTTTCTGAGGTAGGTTGTGTGGGATGAGGATAATTTGCCCATTTTCTTCTTAGTTGTTCTCCAGAATTCTGCTCATAGAAGATTATGAATAGTATGCAATCTCAGTTACCACTGCAGACTGATCACCTCAGTCATTACTACAGGGTAATCACCTCAGTCACCACTATAGAGTAATCATCATTATGTCATTACCACAGAGTGATCACCTCAGTCATTACCACAGGGTAATCACCTCAGTCACCACTATGGAGTAATCATCATTGTGTCATTACCACAGAGTGATCACCTCAGTCATTACCACAGGGTAATCACCACTATGGAGTAATCATCATTGTGTCATTACCTCAGAGTGATCACCTCAGTCATTACCACAGGGTAATCACCTCAATCACCACTACAGAGTAATAATCTCAGTCATTACCACAGAAGGATCACCTCAGTTACCACAGCAGAGTAATCACATCAGTCACCACCACAGAGTAATCACCTCAGTCACCAACAAAGAGTAATCACCTCAGTCACCAACAAAGAGTAATCACCTTAGTCACCACCACAGAGTAATCACCTTAGTCACCATCACAGAGAAATAACCTCAGTCATTACTGCAGAGTAATCACCTCAGTCAACACCACAGAGTAATCAACTCAGTCATTCACCATCATCATCATCATCATCGTCATCATCATCATCATTATCATCATCATCATCATCGTCGTCGTCGTCATCATCATCAGGTGCCGTACCGACTGGCGTTGGCTATTATGCTTCTCCAGAGTACCCGATCCTTCATGCAGGCCATCAGCTCAGTTGGTGATCTCCTCTCACACCATCCCGTCAGACTGTCCAGTATCATTTCTCTTGGTCTTCCTCTTGATCTTCTTCCTTCTATTTTTCCTGTTGTTATAATATTTTCAATGCCCCCTCTTCTCATTGCATGTCCTATGAAAGTACATTGTCTCTCTCTCTCACTTTTTTTACAACATTTTTTTGTCTCTCCAACTCTTCTCATACATTCTTCATTAGTTATTTTTGCTGTCCAGGGAATTCGCAACATTCTTCTAATAAACCACATTTCTGCTGCTTCCAATGATTTTTGTGCAGACTTGCCTATTGTCCATGATTAACTTTCATATAACAAGATAGGTTCAATACACCATTTTAGGACTCGTTTTCTAACATTCAATGATAAGGATGTATTGGCTAATATGTTTCTCATTCTCTGAAATGCAGTCTTTGCTTGGCCTATTATGTTCCTAATTTCTGTTCTGCATTTCCCATCTGAAGTTATTACTGCTCCAAGGTATTTGAATTTCTACACCTGATTTAGAATAGTTCCGTTTAATTTTATACTGCATTTTGGTGGGTTCTGTTTCTTAGATATAACCATAGTCTCTGCCTTTTTTAATGTTCTAAATACGGCCTTTCTATTCACTTTCTTTGGCGACTTTATCCAAGAGATTTTGCAGGTCTTGTTGGTTCTCAGCTACCATTACTGTGTCGTCAGCATACCGAAGGTTGTTAATATTGTATAATCCTACTTTTATACATGGCGTTCAAATGATCGTTCTTAGAATATTCTCGCTGTACAGAGAAAAAAGGTCTGGAGATAGTACACATCCTTGTTGCATCCTTTGTTTTATAAGTTGATATTTTCTAGTTTTATTTTCAACTCGAATTGCTGCTTCTTGCTGCCAGTATAGATGTTTTACAATCCTCAGATCTTTGCCGTCTATATTGATGTCTTCAAGCATTTTAATTATTTCATTATGTTTCATCTTGTTTCACCTAATCAATGAAGCATAAGTAGAGATCTTTCTGTTCTTCTAAAGCTCTTTCTGTTAGTGTTCGTAAAGCATAAATGACATTGTGTGTTCCCTTTCTTTCAACAAATCCAAACTATTCATCCGTTATTTCCATTTTTATCTTTTTTCCTTGTTCTCCTTATAATAATTCTCAGAAATAGCTTCGTTATATGACATGAGAGGCTGATAGTCCGGTGGTCATCACATTCCTTTGCACCTGGTTTCTTTGGTAGTACTATAAACGTGGATTTAAGCAAGTCACTGGGCATATAACCATTGTTGTAAATGTCATTCAGTAACTTGGTTATTATTTTTATTCCAACTCCTCTAGCGCCTAATTTCTTCTATTGTCATTACCACAGCGAAATCAACTCAGTCATTGATTCATTTATTTATTCATTCGCATGTCCCTTGCGGAATTTTGCCTCCCTAACAGCTCTCATGTAAGGCTCTCGGTTGTGAGCAAGATGGCCTGCTGCTGATGCATCCATTTGCAAATCATCAATGGTGTCTTGCAGCCATCTTCGCCTTTGTCTTCCTCTCTTTCTTTTTCCCATTATGTACTCTTTCAAGACGGTCTTCTCTAGATTATCATGACGGTTAATGTGTCCAAAATATTTAAGTTTTCTCTCTTTAATCCTCTTTACTAGCCAGCCTTCTTCAATATTAAGTTCTTGTAGCATGGATATATTTGTTCTTTTTGCGTCCATGATATTCAAAGAACTCTTCTGTAGAATTTACATTCAAAGGCATTTATGTGTTTCTCATCTACTTTGCCACAACCAATACCAGTTCTCCGTAGCTAAATCGCTAAAAAAAAAGTGCAGTGGCAACTGAAAGATCATGGGTGCAATCCCCGCACCGGAAAAAAGCAACAACTCACAAGACCTCTGGGAGTCATGACCCAGAGGGGCCCACCCCCCCCCCCCCCCTTAGAGTGTCAGGAGTTTAAAGGGCCGAAACACTTGTCTGAGGGGGGGGGGGTTACTTCCTCTGATGATCTGAAGAAGTTGTGTTGTTGTTCCGCTCTCTCCGGTTGAGAGTTTCCTCCATATTTAAGTGTCCAGGTCTCACAGGCATATGATGCGATTGGAAAGATGCATGCCTTTAAAAATCTTATTTTTGTAGTTCTGTCTGTTCCTCTTCACAGCTTCTTTAGTTTTTTTAACTTTCTGAAGAGCTATAGATGCCCTCCTTTTAATTTCCCTCATTGTATCTCCGTTATTGGATAATAATGGTCCAAAATATTCAAAATTCTCCATCTCTTCTACTTTTCCTCATTGATACATATTTCAGCTGCCTTATTTGTTTTGTTATTTGTCGCCAATTTAATTTTATTCGCATTAAGATAGAGGTTTTGCTCTTCACTGTTCTTATAGACTGACATAATTAGTTTTTCCATTCCTTTTTGTGTTGTGGACAGTAATACTGCGTCATCAGCATATGTAATCTCTGGTATTTTGTAACCTCCAATTATTATAGCATCGTAATATTATTTGTCTACATCTTCTCTAACGTTCCTTATTATATTTTCAGTATGCAAGTTAAATAAGTAAGGTGACAATATGCACCTCTGACGGACCCCTTATATATGTCAAACTAAGTTGTTGTTTCACCATTTATTCTTACTGCTGCCTGTTGGCCTAGATACAGCAATGAATTGTATCTAATGTGTTGGGAATCTCATTTTTTTCCAAAGTTTCTGGTCTTGTACACAATCAAATGCCTTTGAATAGTTCAGAAAATATAAATATAGATTCACATTAAACTCTCTGTATTTCTCTATTAGTAATCTTATATTATGATCTCTTTATCCTCTTCCTTGCCTGAAACCAGCTTGGACCATATTGACTTCTTCTAGTTTCTTACGAAGTTTACCCATTATGATTTTTAACAAAATTTTACTGGCTTGACCAATCAGGGCAACAGTTCTGTAGTTTGTGTATAATTTTAGGTTACCCTTTTCTGGCAGTGGTATGAATATAGTCTTTTCCATTCTTTTGGCCAAATACATGAATGCCATATCTTTTTACATAGTGCATGATAGATTGTTGCACATTCTTTTCCTCCTGCTTTAATAAGTTCAGCTGTTATCTCATCATATCCTGGTGATTTACCATTTTTCAGATTCTTTATTGCCCATAAAACTTCTTCAGTTGTTGGTTCGGGTTTTTTCTCTTCCAGTAATAATTCACACTGTAGATTTCTGCTTTCTCAGTCGGTTGTTTCATACATTCATCTGCAATATTCCTTCCATCTTTCTAGAATTTCCTCTGTCTCTGTCAAGGTATTCCTCATCTCATCACAAATTACATTTAGCTTAGGTGTGACATTTCTCATCAATATCTTTATTTCTTTAAACATTTCACTATCTCTTCCACACTTCTGATGTCTTTCTATTCTTTCACAATAATCTTGTATGTTTTGTTTTTTGTCTTTCTAATGTATTTCGTGCTTCTTTTGTTAAAGATTTATATTCCTCTTTGTTGTTGTTTGTCACTTTCCATTGCATCTTCTTTTCTCTAAGTTGTTTTATCAGTTCTAGTGTGCCTGCTGTAATCCATCCACTCTTCTGTGTTTTATTTACTAGAACAACGTCTTCAACTGTTGTTATTAAGATATCTCTGACCTGCGTAGCCAATTCATCTGATGTCATCTCCTCCTGTACAGCCATCAGGATTTCGAAACAGTTTTTCACTTCTATACCGTATTGTTCTGGTAATTTTGTGAGATCAAAGCAGAGTGGTCTTGATCCCCTAACTGTCTTTTTTAGCCTTATCTTCATGTCTGCTGTTAATAACTCATGGTCCGTATCACAATCAGCATCTGGTAAAGTTTTTGCTGATGTTATACTTGATCTCCATCTTCTTTGCACTAAAATGTAATCTATTTGATTCCTGATTTTCCCATCAGGTGATGTCCATGTGTAAAGTTTTCTTGGATGTTGTTTAAAAAATGTTAGTGATCATTAGCTCATTTTCAAATCAAAACGCCATTAGATTGCCACCTGCCTCATTTCTATATCCTATGGTAAATTTCCCCACAACATATCTGTCTTCTGCTCTTTCTGTAGCAATATTTCCATTAAAATCCCCCATTATTAATACAATATCATTTTCCGTACCTGGTCTATTGTCGTTTGCAGTGTGTTATAAAAGTTTTCTACTTCCTCTTCTTCTGCCGCTGATGAAGGTGCATATATCTGGATGATTGTTCCATTTCTAGGAGTGTCCTTAAGACTGATAGTGAGGATTCTGTCACTTACTGGATTGTAACCTAGTAATGCTTTTGATGTTGATTTATCTCAGTCATTACCACAGACTAATCAACTCAGCCATATCAACATAGTAATCACCTCAGTCACCAGCTGGGAGTAATCATCTCAGTCATCAGCTGAGAGTAATCATCTCAGTCATCAACTGGGAGTAATCATCTCAGTCATCAGCTGGGAGTAATCACCTAAGTCATCAGCTGGGAGTAATCATCTCAGTCATCAGCTGGGAGTAATCATCTCAGTCATCAGCTGGGAGTAATCACCTCAGTCATCAGCTTGGAGTAATCATCTCAGTCATCAGCTGGGAGAAATCACTACAGTCATCAGCTGGGAGTAACCACCTTAGTCATCAGCTGGGAGTAATCATCTCAGTCATCAGCTGGGAGTAACCATCTCAGTCATCAGCTGGGAGTAATCATCTCAGTCATCAGCTGGGAGTAATCATCTCAGTCATCAGCTGGGAGTAACCATCTCAGTCATCAGCTGGGAGTAATCATCTCAGTCATCAGCTGGGAGTAGCCATCTCAGTCATCAGCTGGGAGTAATCATCTCAGTCATCAGCTGGGAGTAACCATCTCAGTCATCAGCTGGGAGTAATCATCTCAGTCATCAGCTGGGAGTAGCCATCTCAGTCATCAGCTGGGAGTAATCATTTCAGTCATCAGCTGGGAGTAATCATCTCAGTCATCAGCTGGGAGTAATCATCAACTGGGAGTAATCATCTCAGTCATGAGCTATGAGTAATCATCAGCTGGGAGTAATCATCAGCTGGGAGTAATCATCTCAGTCATCACCTTTGAGTAATCATCAGCTGGGAGTAACCATCAGCTGGGAGTAATCATCTCAGTCATCAGCTGGGAGTAATCATCAGCTGGGAGTAATCGTCTCAGTCATCAGTAGAAACAGATGTGTATTCTTCTACCAACTTTTTCAGAAACAAAACTGAATATACAATAAGCACTCTATAAAAGAAAATGATAAATATAAAACAAACAATACAAGTAAAGTAGTCGGTTATACAGTTTTATTATTATATAAAGTAATATATGATATTAAAAAATGTAGCCATAGAGATGTATTTTTTCACATGTCATGCATTGAAAAATAAATCTGTGTACATGAAAACATTGTTACATATGAGAAGCAAAATGTTATTTGCAATGTGTGTAAAGTAAATAATATTCAAAGTATATTAATTTGTGATCCTATTAAAGATTGTTTCTCATTAATAAATGTTGAAAGTAATTCTGTGTCTGTCATAAATCTTACATCCTTCTTACATCTTACATCCTTCTTACATCTTGCATCCTTCTTCTGCTGTTAAACGTCACATAGGGCTCACATAGTAGTTCGAGAAGTTTTCCTGTTTTCGGCGAGCTTTTCAACCTCATCAAGGGATTTTATGCCTATTAATTTGGCCTCTCTTAACAATGTCCTCTTTAGTTTCATGTTGTCAACCTCTTTTCTTCAGCCTGTTGTGTTCCACTTGATAGCTTGTTTTGGTATTCTCTGATTGTTTCTTCTCATCACATGGCCGACATATGTCCAACTCCTTTTTCTGATCACCCATGAGACAGGTTGTTGTTTGCTTATCTGCTTTGTCTCTGTGTTATTCTTGAATTCATTCCACTTTATACCGAGTATTTTCTTTAGGCATTTTTTTTCAAAAGAGTCTAATTTGTTGTTTATTTTTTTATAAACGTTATAAATATTGGCAGTGATTTTGTGTCTGTCATAAATGTTGATGGTGATTTTGTGTCTGTCAGAAATGTTGATGGTGATTTTGTGTCTGTCATAAGTGTTGATGGTGATTTTGTGTCTGTCATAAATGTTGGCAGTGATTTTGTGTCTGTCATAAATGTTGGCAGCAATTATGTGTCTGTCATAAATGTTGGCAGTGATTTTGTGTCTGTCATAAATGTTGGCAGTGATTTTGTGTCTGTCATAAATGTTGGCAGCAATTATGTGTCTGTCATAAATGTTGGCAGTGATTTTGTGTCTGTCATAAATGTTGGCAGCAATTATGTGTCTGTCATAAATGTTGAAAGTGATTTTGTGTCTGTCATAAATGTTGGCAGCAATTATGTGTCTGTCATAAATGTTGGCAGTGATTTTGTGTCTGTCATAAATGTTGGCAGCAATTATGTGTCTGTCATAAATGTTGGCAGTGATTTTGTGTCTGTCATAAATGTTGGCAGCAATTATGTGTCTGTCATAAATGTTGAAAGTGATTTTGTGTCTGTCATAAATGTTGGCAGTGATTTGTGTCTGTCATAAATGTTGGCAGTGATTTGTGTCTATTATAAATTTTGGCAGCAATTTTGTGTCTGTCATAAATGTTGGCAGAGAATCCATGTCTGTCATAAATGTTGGCAGTGATTTTGTGCCTTTGAATGTAAATGCTACAGAAGAATTCTCCAAATATCGTGGACACAAAAAAGAACAAATATATCTATACTACAAGAGCTTAATATTGAAGAAGGCTGGCTAGTAAAGAGGATTAAAGAGAGAAAACTTAAATATTTTGGACACATTAAACGTCATGATAATTTAGAGAAGACCATATTGGAAGAATACATAATGGGAAAAAGAAAAAGAGGAAGACCAAAATGAAGATGGCTGCAAGAAACCGTTGACGATCTGCAAATGGATGCAGCAGCAGCAGGCCATCTTGCTCACAACCGAGAGGCCTACAGGAGTGCTGTTTGGGAGGCAAAGTTCCGCAAGGGACATGCAAATGAATGAATGAATGAATGGTTCTGTGTCTGTCATAAATTTTAGCAGCAATTATGTGTCTGTCATAAATGTTGAAAGTGATTTTGTGTCTGTCATAAATTTTGGCAGCAATTATGTGTCTGTCATAAATGTTGAGAGTGATTTTGTGTCTGTCATAAATTTTGGCAGCAATTTTGTGTCTGTCATAAATGTTGGCAGTGAATCTGTGTCTGTCATAAATGTTGGCAGTGATTCTGTGTCTGTCATAAATGTTGGCAGTGATTCTGTGTCTGTCATAAATGTTGGCAGTGATTCTGTGTCTGTCATAAATGTTGGCAGTGAATCTGTGTCTGTCATAAATGTTGGCAGTGAATCTGTGTCTGTCATAAATGTTGGCAGTGAATCTGTGTCTGTCATAAATATTGGCAGTGAATCTGTGTCTGTCATAAATGTTGGCAGTGATTTTGTGTCTGTCATAAATGTTGGCAGTGATTTTGTGTCTGTCATAAATGTTGGCAGTGATTGTGATCTTGGTGAGTATGAGGGTATAAAATGAGGTGTAAGATGTGGATGAGTACTGTCAGCTGATCTGTTCCCATACAATGAAAACATCATGAGAGGCATTACAATTGTGAACGGTAGTGGATGACACTAACAGCAGAACATGATTATTGAAGAGTGCCATAAAAGAGGCCTAGAGCTAAACAAGATGAAGACAGAAACCATGGTCATATCAAAAAGAATAAACACACCAAAGTGTAACATCCTTTCATAGAGGAAGACACTGACACAAGTAAATCAATTCAGTTACCTTGAAATTACAATAACAGCTGGTGGCGAGTGCACACATGAAATAAAATCACGAACAGGTAGAGCAAGGGCCGCTTTTTATGACACGAAGAAGATAGTAACAAATAAGAAACAAAATCAGCAATGTTATCGAGCATGGCACATAATAAGTTGTTATCTAGCAATAATAAATGCTGCCAGTAATTCTTATTTAATATTTATAAATGCTGGCTGTGATTGCCTGTAAAACATAACTCTACCATAAATGATGGCAGTGACTGTCTCTTTATCATGAATGTTCGTAATGAATTCATAAATTCTGGTCAGATTTGGCAAGTTTATAGAAATGACTCTCTTTCTGTTTCAATAAAATCAGAGGATTGTCGAATTCTACAACAGAACCACTGTCCAGCACCATCACCCTGAAAAGAAAATGATTAAAATTACAGTAAAAACAACAGAGAAAAACTTATATATCACAGAATAATATCAACAAAATGATGAGGCCTATAGTAGACAAAAGGTAGACAAATGGTAAGGCAAATGATGAGATCTATGATAGACCAATGTTAGACAAATGGTGAGGCCTACAGTAGACAAATGGTGAAGCCTATGGTAGACAAACGTGTATGGTTCAGTTTTAGAAAGAGAAAAAGGTGGTAAAATGACAACAAGAGACATAGAAATGAAAAGTCTATTAATCTTTGCTGCTTTTCTCACTTTCACTTTTTTCAAATACCGCACTAAGTTAATGATAGTAGCAATTTGCTTATCTCGCCTTGTCTTGTCTTGCCTTGTCTTGTCTCCTTCCTCTTACACCTTTGGTATTGAGGGGACAACTAGATATCTTGATAGTGCTCGACAATTTGCTCCATATGATGGGATATTTAATGATGCTGTAATTTCCTCTCTTCACCTCATGCGTGGGCGGCCTCTTCCTCTGTTACCTACAAATTTTTGTGTGAATGTTTTTTGTGATATACCATCTGGCAGAAACCGTGTAACATGGACAAACCATTTGACTTGTTGTTTCTGGATATGATGTAATACTGGTGTTACTCCAACCTTTGTCCTGATGGTGTCATTTCTTATTTGGTCTCTTCTTGTCACATTTAGTATTCTCCTTAAACATTTCATTTCTGTCATGATGATTTTTATTTTGTTCTTGGCTGTTAGTGTCCATGTTTGACATTGACAGCATAGAGTTGGGAGGAAAATTGTCTTGTACAGTGTACTTTTTGTTCCAATTGTAATGTATTTGTTTTTCAGTAAAGGAGTCATTTGTCCAGTGACCTGATTTGTTTTATTGCATCTGTTCTCAGTCTCAGCGTCAACTGTCCCTGAGGATGATATTATGCTACCTGGGTATTTGAAACGTTTCAAGGGCTGGTTGTCTAGGATGATATTATGCTACTTAGGTATTTGAAATGTTTCAAGGGCTGGTTGTCTAGGATGATATTATGCTACTTAGGTATACTGTCCACAACACAAAGAGGAATGGAAAAACTAATTATGTCAGTCCGTAAGAACAGCAAAGAGCAGAACCTATATCTTAATGCAAAGAAAACTAAATTGATGACAACTGACAAAACAAACAAGGCAGCTGAAATATATATCAATGAGGAAAAGTGGAGAGTTTTGAATATCTTGGATCACTACTAATTAATAATGGAGATACAATGAGGGAAATTAAAAGGAGGACATCTATCACTCTTCAGAAAGTAAAACAAATAAAGAATCTGTGGAGAGGAGCAGACAGAATCACAAAAATAAGATTTTTAAGGGCATGCGTCTTTTCCCATCGCAACATATGCCTGTGAGACCTGGACACTTAACAAAACAGCTGAGAAACACATAAATGCCTTTGAATATAAATGCTACAGAAGAGTTCTCCAAATATCGTGGACACAAAAAAGAACAAATATATCTATACTACAAGAACTTAATATTGAAGAAGGCTGGCTAGTAAAGAGGATTAAAGAGAGAACTTAAATATTTTGGACACATTAAACGTCATGATAATTTAGAGAAGACCATGTTGGAAGGATACATAATGGGAAAAAGAAAAAGAAGAAGACCAAAATGAAGATGGCTGCAAGACATCGTTGACGATCTGCAAATGGATGCATCAGCAGCAGGCCATCTTGCTCACAACCGAGAGGCCTATAGGAGTGCTGTTTGGGAGGCAAAGTTCCGCAAGGGACATGCAAACCTTACTATCAGTTGTGTCATAAGTATTTTACAAAGTTATTCTGAATAGAATTAAAGATATAATGGAAAAAAAATTTTTTAAGATGACGAAAACAACAGGCCATGACCCAGTGGTACTGCAAACCGGGTCCACCCGTAATGAGACATGGACTATGCCCCCAGTATTCAATGTGCAGGGCAGGCCTCGAAAATCTCACTTTGTTAAAAAATAACCACACTTTTGTTTTAACCAAAGGGCATGTTGATCAGGGTACCTACCAAGAGGACACTTTGAGAAGGTTGAAAAACATTGAAAAGCAAAATCCATTAATCTTGAACTTCATAGACTTTAAAGAAGCATTTGATAGCTTAAGCAGAGATTCACTGCGAAGAATTTTAAGAATATATGGAATACCATCTAAGATTGTCAAAATCTTTAAGGATCTCTACAATGGATATGTTTGTGCAATCAATATAGAAGAAGGGATGAGCGAATGGCTCCAGATTGAAACAGGCGTGAAACAAGGATGTAGATTATCTACCTCGCTTTTTGGAATTGCTATAACTTCATAAAGAAAAATTCTGTGTAGGCAAAATGGGCTGATTGGGTACATGAAACCCAACTAGAAGATCTTGATTTTTCAGATGACATAACTCTTATCAGCGACAATGTGAAATCAGTGCAGGAAAAAACAGATTCCTTGTCTTCCTTGGTTAGCAAAATAGGTCTTGAAATTAACAAAGACAAAATAAAAGTAATCAAACTTCTCATTAATGATGAAGGAAAAAATATACATAGAAGGAACAGCTGTTGAAGAAGTACACCAGTTTGCATAAGTCAGCAGCTACATGGACCAGGATGATGACACCAGAAAGGAATCATTTATGCATGTAAAAGCTGAAAACAACTAAAGAAATATGCAAGAAATTAGACTCTTTTCAAAACAAATGGCTAATAAAAATACTCAGTATAAAGTGGAATGAATTCAAGAAGAATGCTGAGAGATAAGGGTGATTGATAAGTTCTCGGCATAAGGTACAACTTTTGTGGACAACTTTTTTCGGTTATTTCTCAACATAGTCCCCTTGCAAGGTTTTACACTTAGTACAGCAATTCTGGAGCATATGGATCCACTCTTTGTAAAAGTCAGCATCTTGTGCCAGTAGAAAGTGGTCTACAGCATGAATTACGTCATCATCTGAAGCAAATCTGCGACCACTGAGCTCCTTTTTGAGTTTGGTAGACAGGGAATAGTCAGAAGGGGCCAAATCTGGGGAATATGGAGGATGTTCAAGAAGCTGGAAGCCGCATCCATTAAGGCAGCCATTGCCACCCACCCCCCTCCCCCCATTTGTGAACTGGAGCATTGTCTTCTTCTTCTTCTTCTTCGTTCGCTTCTACCACCAAGACCGCCCTGTGATCCGGCTGAATTTACGCCTGTGGTCCTCGTTAAGTCCCGTGGTCCCCCGTGTGGTCCCTGAAACGACCACACGAGGTCCCCGAGAGGACCACAGGAGGTTCAGAGTAACTCATGGCTTGAGCCTGTATTCTTGGTGGGTCTCGGAAGCGGGATTGCGTGACATCGTGGTTTTCGTTGTCCCAGTTTAGTCTAGAGTTAGACTTTCTCACCGGAAAACCTCGACGTGTTTTGGATATCAGTATATCTCCGCTGGGTGAGAGGTGGTAGCCCACCCAGGCCAGAGTTGGGCATTCTCACCGGAAAACCTCGACGTGTTTTGGATACCCGTGTATCACCGTCGGGTGAGAGGTGGTTGCCCATCCAGGCCAGTGTTGGACTTTCTCACCAGAAAACCTCAGCGTGATTAAGATACGCAAACATCCCCGCCGGGTGAGAGGTGGTTGCCTATCTAGACTCCCCTGGTCCAGTGTCTCCGACTTCAGCATTTTGTGGTCGTGGCCGATACCTTTCCTAGTTGTGACCAGGATGGAGCTTTGTCCAGGAGGACGAATCCTCGCCACTAGTGACTTCCACCCCTGGGTTGAGCCGGTTTAGGCATATTATCCCAGTATGGGCGTGTTTGGGACGTGACCGACCTCTAGAGCAGAGGTACTGTGACATGCGTAGCCTTCAAGATTCATCCCTGGTATGAGCTGGTTTAGGCATATTTCACCAGTATGGGTGTATATCAGGCGTGACCGACCTCTAGAGCGGAGGTGGCGTGACATGCCTGGTCATCAAGTTTCACCCCTGGTGTGTGTCGGTTTAGGCATACTTCACCAGTGTAGGTGTATTTCGGACGTGGCCGGCCTCTAGAGCAGAGGCGCCGTGGTATGTGTAGCTCTCGCAGCGATACTACTGGACATACCGATTAAATTTCACTTTATCCTTTCCTTCACCTTTTCACATCGGCGCCGCACAGCAACCTTTATTTCTTTTCCGCATATTCTTCCTTGACCGGGAGGAGCTTCACTCCACGCGCGGCTGTCGAAGAGTCTCGCCAGCAGTGTCTTAACCTCTGGGTTAAGCTGGTTCATGCATTTCACCCGATATGACTGCATTCAGGACGTGGCTGACCTCCAGACCAGAGGTGCCATGATCTGACTGTTTGCTTCGCTTTATCCTTTCTACCACCTTTTCCGTAGTGGTGCCGCGCGGCAACCCCTTTTGCACCTTTCTTCACTGGCCGGGAGGAGCACCGCTCCACACATGACAGCTGAAGACTTTCGCCAGCAGCGCATTGTCTTGATGAAATATGACTTTCTCGTCAATTTCCCTCGATGCTTTTCCTTCAGTTTGACCGGCAGTTGCTTCACAAGATTTGCGTAATAGACCCCTGTGACGATTCTGCCCTTTTGAAAATAGTCTACCAAATAGTACACCTTCTAAGTCCCAAAAAAACAGAAGTTATCACTTTGCCTGCAGACAGAACCATCCCTGCCTTCTTTGGAAGTGGGAGTCCATGATGTTTCCACTGCTTTGAGTGTTCTTTGGTTTCTGGTTGAAAATGATGAACCCAAGTCTCATCCATAGTCACAAATTGCTGAAGAAACTTTTCAGGATCTGCAGAAAAATGGCAAGATTGTCTCTTGACATGTTGAGACGCTGTCGTTTGTGATCAGCTCCAAGAAGTTTCGGGATCCATCAAGAAGAGACCTTTGTCATTTGAAGATCATTGTGAATAATGGCATGAATACGTTCCTGGAAGATGTCCAACTCAGTAGCAATATACCGCTCAGTTAGTCATCAATCCTCCATTATTTTGTCATGGATTCTGCCGGGGGTTTCGTCGGTGGTTACCATTCTTGGTCTTCCTAGACGGAGATCATCTTCCAGACTCTCCCTTCCATGTTTGAACTGAGATGCCCATTTCATCACTGTGCTGTAAGAAGGGGCACCTTCCCCTAGTGTTTCTATCATATCCTCATGGATCTCCTTCGAAGATAAGCCCTTTATGCGGAGGTAGAGAATGACTGATCGATGAGAAGTTGTATCCATTTTCTCAATTTCTGCTACCCCTTACCACTTCAGTAGCCTGTAAAAAAATTGGTTGCAGTTAATTTCTTGAAACTTGGTGTTTAATCTTACATTAATCTGATCTACAAATGCACCTAATATCAGCTGTGTGTTTCAAGTATTTGTACCTTATGCCGAGAACTTATCAAGCACCCTTAATAAGACAGATGAGCAAATAACAACCTGTCTCATGGGTGGTCAGAAAAAAAAGAGATGGACATACGTCAGTCATGTGATGAAAAAAAAAACAGTCAGAGAATCCCAAACAAGCCATCAAATGGAACACAACAGGCTGAAGAAAAAGAGGTTGACCAAGTGAAACTCTAAACAGGCCATTGTTAATAGAGGCCAGTTCATTTGGCATAACATCTCTTAATGAGGTTGAAAGGCTCACCGAAAACAGGAACACTTGGTGAACTACCATGCATAGGAGCCCTATGTGACATTTAACGGCACGGGAAGGATGTAAGAATTTTAACAACAAATAGTACATATCACGTCACGTTATTTATGTTATACATACAAAAATATCATATCTTGTTCTGTTATCAGACTCTCTCGTTAACTCAACAGTTAGATGTGAAACTTGCAAATCTGAATTTTCAGTTTCGCACGGTGGCGGGTCAGATATGACAAAACATCTGAAGAGTGGTCGACATAAGGTAGCTGTGGCAGCAGCACCCGTCACGTGACAAACTATTTCCAACCAGCAAGGTTTGGGAGCATGGAAGCCAAGTTAGCAGCTGCAGATGGCACATTTGCATATCACACCTTACGTCGCAATCACAGTTTTCGCTCATTGACTTGCACCAACAAATTGATTCAACATTTGTTTGAGCCAAAGTTTATGTGTGGGCTCACAAAATGTGAGGCCATAATAACTAACGTCTTTTTTCCATTTGTCATTGACCATCTTTGAGAAAAATTGAAGAAGGCAAAATTTGTGATAATATTGACAAATGCCTCAAATCACAAAGATATAAAGGTGTTCCCACTGCTTCTGAGATATTGTGTGCCATCACTGGGTGTCGAAGTTAAGTTATTAGATCTGCAATCAACCTCTGGCGAAACATCAGACATAATTTGTGAGTTTCTACTTAACGTGTTGAAACAAAATGATCTCACTACAAAATGTGTGGGTTTGTGTGCTGACAATGTCAACACAAACTTCGGTGGTGTTCAAAGAAAAGAACAAAACAACGTATCTGCGAAATTAAAATCTTCGATTGGAGAAAAACTTGTGGGGATTGGCAGCGCAGCTCACATTGTCCACAACACAATGAAAGCAGCAGCTGATTGCCTTCCTGTTGGTGTTGAAACTGTTGTTGTGAAAATATATTCCTACTTTTATATTTACACTGTTCGTGTGGAAGAACTGAAGGAATTCTGTAACTTTGCAATGGTTGAGTACCAACGGACTCTAGGATACGGAAAAACCAGATGGCTTTCGCTAATGGCAGCAGGGGAGAGAATCACTAAGCTCTTTCCTGCATTGAAATCCTATGTTTTGTCTCAACAGATGTGCCCTACGGTAATGCGAACTTTCTTTGAAAATCCATGTGCTGAGTTGCGGGTTTTCTTTGTTCAATTTCTGCCATTTTTTATGCTGCTGTCCTAAAAATTGAGGAACAAACAATTTCAACACAAGTGTTGTCTGCAGTTGACGATCTCCTGACAAAAATGCAGGGACAGGAGTAGAACCAAGTTTAGTTCCGAACAGGGTGAAATCCAAATTCACTGTCTATAAACCGAGGGTCTCGTCAGAAGAACAGATGTGATGAATATTATCACCAACTTCTATGACATCTGTGTTGAATATCTACAGAAAAGACCGAACCAATTTTAATATCTGAGTGGCTTCAGCTGGGTGGCTTTGAGACATCCACCTTCAATATCTGAGTGGCTTTGAGATTCCACCTTCAATATCTGAGTGGCTTTGAGATATCCACCTTCAGTATCTGAGTGGCTTCATTTGGGTGGCTTTGAGACATCCACCTTCAGTATCTGAATGGCTTCATTTGAGTGGCTTTGAGACATCCACCTTCAATATCTGAGTGGCTTTGAGAGATCCACCTTCAATATCTGAGTGGCTTCAGTTGGGTGGCTTTGAGACATCCACCTTCAATATCTAAGTGGCTTTGAGACTTCCACCTTCAATATCTGAGTGGCTTCAGTTGGGTGGCTTTGAGACATCCACCTTCAATATCTGAGTGGCTTTGAGAGATCCACCTTCAGTATCTGAGTGGCTTCAGTTGGGTGGCTTTGAGAGATCCACCTTCAATATCTGAGTGGCTTCAGTTGGGTGGCTTTGAGACATCCATCTTCAATATCTGAGTGGCTTCAGTTGGGTGGCTTTGAGACATCCACCTTCAATATCTGAGTGGCTTTGAGACATCCACCTTCAATATCTGAGTGGCTTCAGTTGGGTGGCTTTGAGACATCCACCTTCAATATCTGAGTGGGTTCAGTTGGGTGGCTTTGAGACATCCACCTGCAATATCTGAGTGGCTTTGAGAGATCCACCTTCAATATCTGAGTGGCTTCAGTTGGGTGGCTTTGAGAGATCCACCTTCAATATCTGAGTGGCTTCAGTTGGGTGGCTTTGAGAGATCCACCTTCAATATCTGAGTGGCTTCAGTTGGGTGGCTTTGAGACATCCACCTGCAATATCTGAGTGGCTTTGAGAGATCTACCTTCAATATCTGAGTGGCTTCAGTTGGGTGGCTTTGAGAGATCCACCTTCAATATCTGAGTGGCTTCAGTTGGGTGGCTTTGAGACATCCACCTGCAATATCTGAGTGGCTTTGAGAGATCCACCTTCAATATCTGAGTGGCTTCAGTTGGGTGGCTTTGAGACATCCACCTTCTTGGGAAAATATGCAAAGAAGCCTAAACCTCTTTGGTTCAGAATTTCCAGATCTTGAAATCAACTACAAGGAACTGTTTGATGAAATCAACTACAATGAACTGTTTGATGAAATCAACTACAATGAACTGTTTGATGAAATCAACAATGTTTGTAGATTTGCTTCAGCAGACAAATGTCAGACTAGAACTGCAAACAAGCAAAAACTGACATCTGGTGGGTGGAAGTATTTTACCATTTCCCAGCTAATTTTGTTGGTGAGTTGAATTATAAAAAATTATCGAATTCATTCTCTGTCTGTCTGGGACTAACACATCCACTGAAAGAATCTTCTCTCATGTGAATACGATATGGACAAGCCAGAAAACTTTGCGTTAAAACATTGGAAGTGATGCTTATGGTTAAACGCAACTTTGAGGAAACCCATGCCAGAAGCTCCACGACATGCTCTTGCAGATCTGCTAAGAAAAATACATTCCTCACAGAAATATTACCCCACAACTTCAGAGGAGATAGTAGCAAGTACATCATCTGCTGCAGAGCAGCTGTCATGACTTCTAATTACTGTTGGTGTGACAATAAGCTATGACTCCTTTATACTGAGTGTTTTAAAATTTTTATGTGAATTTTAAAACAAAACACTAGCTGTGGGTATCAAAATGACTGAAGTGAGCATACAATCTTTTAAGACTTTCTGAGTTTTAGTTTGACCTATGTAGACAGTAAAGGTTAAAGAGCACAATTTGTTTTGTGTTGAGGGGAGAGGGGGGGTGTATCCTGCTGTGGTTTGTGAAACATATGGTCACCTTATTTATGTACCAAATCAAGTCTCTAGTGTCAACTTTAACATTTTGTGTTATGCTTTATGTATGAAATGAAGTCTCTAGTGTTAACTTTATCATTTTGTGTTATGCTTTATGTATGAAACCAGGTCTCTAGTGTCAACTTTATCATTTTGTGTTATGATTTATGTATGAAGTGAAGTCTCTAGTGTCAACTTTAACATGTTGTGTTATGCTTTATGTATGAAGTGAAGTCTCTAGTGTCAACTTTAACATTTTGTGTTATGCTTTATGTATGAAATTAAGTCTCTAGTGTTAACTTTAACATTTTGTGTTATGCTTTATGTATGAAACCAGGTCTCTAGTGTCAACTTTAACATTTTGTGTTATGCTTTATGTATGAAGTGAAGTCTCTAGTGTCAACTTTAACATTTTGTGTTATGCTTTATGTATGAAATGAAGTCTCTAGTGTTAACTTTATCATTTTGTGTTATGCTTTATGTATGAAACCAGGTCTCTAGTGTCAACTTTATCATTTTGTGTTATGCTTTATGTATGAAATGAAGTCTCTAGTGTTAACTTTAACATTTTGTGTTATGCTTTATGTATGAAACCAGGTCTCTAGTGTCAACTTTAACATGTTATGTTATGCTTTATGTATGAAGTGAAGTCTCTAGTGTTAACTTTATCATTTTGTGTTATGCTTTATGTATGAAACCAGGTCTCTAGTGTCAACTTTATCATTTTGTGTTATGATTTATGTATGAAACCAGGTCTCTAGTGTCAACTTTAACATTTTGTGTTATGATTTATGTATGAAATCAGGTCTATAGTGTCAACTTTATTATTTTGTGTTATGCTTTATGTATGAAACCAGATCTCTAGTGTTAACTTTAACATTCTGTGTTATGGTTTGTGTTTCATACCAGGTCTCTAGTGTCAAGTGTGGAAAAACTGAATGTAATTTTATATTTCAATTTTATAATACTTGTCCCTGGTTACAAAATTAGTGATGATGGTATTTATGATGAAACCATCTTTGGTATTTCCTGAAAAAAATGCTCAGTGTTTGTATTAATCTGCAAGTTAGTTTCACAAAAACCTCATGACTTAATGAACTCACTTGTTCACCCAAAAACCTCATGACTTAATGAACTCACTTGTTCACCCAAAAACCTCATGACTTAATGAACTCACTTGTTCACCCAAAAACCTCATGACTTAATGAACTCATTTGTTCACCAAAACAGCTGCATAATCTGAGTAAGTAAACCAACTCTTATCCTTCACAAATGAACAACAAATAAATGTTTAACTTATAAATGTTTAACTTGTCACAGTAAAGCAACAAACAATTTCTTACCTATCACAATCCAGCACAGTCCTGATTCTATGAGCTATCATGATGGTTGTAGAGTTCTTGAAAACTTTCTGCAATGTGGTCTGAACCAAGGCTTCTGTTTCTAAATCAACTGATGATGTGGCTTCATCAAGGATAAGAATCTTGCTCCTTCTTAACAGTGCTCTTGCTAGGCATAACAGCTGTCTTTGTCCAGCACTGAAGTTGGCAGACACAAATCATTGGTCTAGTTAGTATTTTTTTATAAATGTGTGGAAGAATTGATAAGTGGATTAATGTTTAATTAATCCATTATTGGGTGTATGAATGTGTGAGTTTGCAAGATGAATCAATAATGAATTAACAATATAATGGAATATGGATAAACAGAAAACAAATTGATGGACATGAGTAAATGGAGGAATGAAGAAGTAAACAGATAATGACTAGAAAAATGGATAAATAATGTATAAATCGAAAAATACATGGATGAATGTATAAGCTGATAGATAAGTAAGTGCTGTGATGAATTTAAAAGTTAGATTAATAGCAAAGTAAATGTTTAAACACAGGGAATGATGAAATGCTGATGGAGCAGCACTGCTGACAGATTATAGATTTCTGAACTAGGATGAGATCAGATTTATATTTTCTTAGAAAGAGGAAATCTTCCCTAGATAAACAAATGTTCTTATGAGTTTTTACAGCAGATCCTCAAGAGGGAATTTCTACAATAAAATGAATAAAATATACAGAAAACATATTTTCAGCATTACATATAAACATAAGATAAAGTCGCACTTATATTCTCACCCATATAATACAGCTATTATGTACTAAAACCTGATCACATTATATCATATGTCTTCATATAACTAATATTAAGGTGACTTAAAGAAAAACCAAGCTGAGAATGTGTGTATAATGGAGAGGGGAAGATATGATAGTGGTGGTTGTTTTAATGTTAAATTTAAATTTTATACAAGACTTCTAACCAGTAGGATAGGATTATAACTTTACTTACAAATGTGCCACTTGGGCCTATGTGCTGCATATCTCCACAAAGTGAACTTGGGTCAAAATAGTGACATTTCCATCAAGATAATTTTAAAATTCTGAATATTTCTGAACATGAAGTGATCAAAGATGAAAATTTGGGACAGTATGGACACATGCTTTAAAATAGGGGACATTTAGTTGTCTCAGCTGAAGTAATACAATCATTAAAATATGGGACTCTCCCATCTGATGTAGGACATATGCAAGAGGACATTGTGTCTTTACAAAACCATCATATGCCAAGATATGGTCTCACCATTACACTGACTATATCACAACACATCTAGCCAAGTGTCAAGACTACAGCACAAAAGATGTAGATGATAAACAACTTAAGATCAAAATAAAGTGGTAGATGGCCAAATCTTTACCTAGATCTTTTGCTGTAGAACTTCAGTTCTTGTGAGAGTGATAGACCACTGAACACAGTGTGTATAATGTCTGTGCTGTTTGTGATGAACCCTGTGTGATATTTGTGTTGAACCTGTTGTAGTGTTTGTGTTGAACCTGTTGCAGTTTTTGCATTGAACCTGTTGTGAATATTTTGTTCTAATGTTTGTGTTGATCTTGTATATGCAACTACCTCAGATTAAGTCCATTTTCGCCAACCTCTGAATAAAGTCCATCTGGCATGCTGGCCACTGTGGTCTTCATGTGAGACATGGCAAGAGCTGACCAGATTTCTTGATCAAGATATTCTAAATTTGGATCTAGATTTTCTCTCAGCGTTCCAGAGAAGATGACAGATTCCTGCATAGATTTGAAATGTAAAACAACAATGCTTAGCTTTGAAATGTAAAAAACCAACACTTAGAATTGAAATGTCAAAAAACAATGCTTGAATTTGAAATCAGTCAGCCATTTGCATGTCCATTGTGGAACTTTGTCTCCCTAACAGCACTCCTGTAGCCTCTCAGTTGTAAGCAAGATGCCCTGCTGCTGATGTACCCACTTGAAATGGATTTGAAATTTCAAATAACATTATTTAGATTTGAAATGTCAGAAAACAGTTGTCAAAACTTCATCAACTTTCTACCTGCACAATAATGAGCTTTGTTTGCTATTGCTTGGATCATACTGGAAACAAAAACTGATAGCCCATGATGTAGTACTTCCTAAAATTTAGATTCAAAATAGCTGACAGAGGATGTGGTGAACATATTGTTAAACTGATATAATATTAAATGGGAAATATAGTAGTGTGGCTCATCTTTCCCCGAAAAGATTTGAGACAGTGTGACTTGCCTTCTTAGAACAGACAGTGTGACTTGCCTTCTTAGAACAGACAGTGTGACTTGGCTTCTCAGAACAGACAGTGTGACTTTGTCTTCTTAGAACAGACAGTGTGACTTGCCTTCTTAGAACAGACAGTGTGACTTGGCTTCTCAGAACAGACAGTGTGACTTTGTCTTCTTAGAACAGACAGTGTGACTTGCCTTCTTAGAACAAACAGTGTGACTTGCCTTCTCAGAACAGACAGTGTGACTTGCCTTCTTAGAACAGACAGTGTGACTTGCCTTCTTAGAACAGACAGTGTGACTTGTCTTCTTAGAACAGACAGTGTGACTTGCCTTCTCAGAACAGACAGTGTGACTTTGTCTTCTTAGAACAAACAGTGTGACTTGCCTTCTCAGAACAGACAGTGTGACTTTGTCTTCTTAGAACAGACAGTGTGACTTGCCTTCTCAGAACAGACAGTGTGACTTGCCTTCTTAGAACAGACAGTGTGACTTGCCTTCTTAGAACAGACAGTGTGACTTGCCTTCTCAGAACAGACAGTGTGACTTTGTCTTCTTAGAACAGACAGTGTGACTTGCCTTCTTAGAACAAACAGTGTGACTTGCCTTCTCAGAACAGACAGTGTGACTTGTCTTCTTAGAACAGACAGTGTGACTTGCCTTCTCAGAACAGACAGTGTGACTTGCCTTCTTAGAACAGACAGTGTGACTTGCCTTCTTAGAACAGACAGTGTGACTTGCCTTCTTAGAACAGACAGTGTGACTTTGTCTTCTTAGAACAAACAGTGTGACTTGCCTTCTCAGAACAGACAGTGTGACTTGCCTTCTTAGAACAGACAGTGTGACTTGCCTTCTCAGAACAAACAGTGTGACTTGCCTTCTTAGAACAA
Organism: Achatina immaculata; assembly: GCA_009760885.1. NCBI lineage: Eukaryota > Metazoa > Mollusca > Gastropoda > Stylommatophora > Achatinidae > Lissachatina > Lissachatina immaculata. The sequence continues at coordinate 24,993,455 of CM019712.1, forward strand.
ACAGTGTGACTTGCCTTCTCAGAACAGACAGTGTGACTTGCCTTCTTAGAACAAACAGTGTGACTTGCCTTCTCAGAACAGACAGTGTGACTTGCCTTCTCAGAACAGACAGTGTGACTTGCCTTCTTAGAACAGACAGTGTGACTTGCCTTCTTAGAACAGACAGTGTGACTTGCCTTCTCAGAACAGACAGTGTGACTTGCCTTCTTAGAACAGACAGTGTGACTTGCCTTCTTAGAACAGACAGTGTGACTTGCCTTCTTAGAACAAACAGTGTGACTTGCCTTCTCAGAACAAACAGTGTGACTTGCCTTCTTAGAACAAACAGTGTGACTTGCCTTCTCAGAACAGACAGTGTGACTTGCCTTCTTAGAACAGACAGTGTGACTTGCCTTCTCAGAAAAGACAGTGTGACTTGGCCTTCTCAGAAAAGACAGTGTGACTTGGCCTTCTTAGAACAGACAGTGTGACTTGCCTTCTTAGAACAGACAGTGTGACTTGCCTTCTCAGAACAGACAGTGTGACTTGTCTTCTCAGAACAGACAGTGTGACTTGGCCTTCTCAGAAAAGACAGTGTGATACTGTGACCCTCCTTCTCTCCACGATCAACACAAAGTGGAAGCTCTGTCATGAACAGAAAATTTTCTGCTCCAGATTTGTTTGTATTCAAGTGGTCTTGTACAAGAAGACCAGGGTGTTGGCCAGCTTTGTTAGCCTGTCATCAGGTCATTTTGTCCAGAAAGAAGAGGGTGTTGGCCAGCTTTGTTAGCCTGTTACCACATATTCTTGTACAAGAAGACAAGGGTCTTGATCAGATTTGGTTCTCTGGATGTAACAGAATTGGGGAAGTGTGGGTGAGACAAGACAAGCACTGTGAACACTGACACAACACTTGAACTGTGAGCACTGTGAACACTGACACAACACTTGAACTGTGAGCACTGTGAATACTGACACAACACTTGAACTGTGAGCACTGTGAACACTGACACAACACTTGAACTGTCAGCTCTGAGACAAAACATCTCTGTGAGCACTGACCAAAAGAGCGAACACATTTTATTTTCAAAGATTTATGAACTCAGTGCCCAGGTCCATCTGATATGCTGACCTTCATCATACAACTTCCACTCTGTTACAGGCTGACCTTCATCATACAACTTCCACTCTGTTACAGGCTGACCTTCATCATACAACTTTCACTCTATTACAGGCTGACCTTCATCATACAACTTTCACTCTGTTACAGGCTGACCTTCATCATACAACTTTCACTCTGTTACAGGCTGACATTCATATCTCGTGAATGAATTTTGGGCTATTTTAATTTCAAAATGCATGGAAAGTATAAAGCATTAAACAGATAATGACTAGAAAAATGGATAAATAATGTATAAATCGAAAAATACATGGATGAATGTATAAGCTGATAGATAAGTAAGTGCTGTGATGAATAAATTAAAAGTTAGATTAATAGCAAAGTAAATGTTTAAACACAGGGAATGATGAAATGCTGATGGAGCAGCACTGCTGACAGATTATAGATTTCTGAACTAGGATGAGATCAGATTTATATTTTCTTAGAAAGAGGAAATCTTCCCTAGATAAACAAATGTTCTTATGAGTTTTTACAGCAGATCCTCAAGAGGGAATTTCTACAATAAAATGAATAAAATATACAGAAAACATATTTTCAGCATTACATATAAACATAAGATAAAGTCTCATTTATATTCTCACCCATATAATACAGCTATTATGTACTAAAACCTTATCACATTATATCATATGTCTTCATATAACTAATATTAAGGTGACTTAAAGAAAAACCAAGCTGAGAATGTGTGTATAATGGAGAGGGGAAGATATGATAGTGGTGGTTGTTTTAATGTTAAATTTAAATTTTATACAAGACTTCTAATCAGTAGGATAGAATTATAACTTTACTTACAAATGTGCCACTTGGGCCTATGTGCTGCATATCTCCACAAAGTGAACTTGGGTCAAAATAGTGACATTTCCATCAAGATAATTTTAAAATTCTGAATATTTCTGAACATGAAGTGATCAAAGATGAAAATTTGGGACAGTATGGACACATGCTTTAAAATAGGGGACATTTAGGTGTCTCAGCTGAAGTAATACAATCATTAAAATATGGGACTCTCCCATCTGATGTAGGATATATGCAAGAGGACATTGTGTCTTTACAAAACCATCATATGCCAAGATATGGTCTCACCATTATACTGACTAAATCACAACACATCTAGCCAAGTGTCAAGACTACAGCACAAAAGATGTAGATGATAAACAACTTAAGATCAAAATAAAGTGGTAGATGGCCAAATATTTACCTAGATTTTTTGCTGTAGAACTTCAGTTCATGTGAGAGTGATAGACCACTGAACACAGTGTGTATAATGTCTGTGCTGTTTGTGATGAACCCTGTGTGATATTTGTGTTGAACCTGTTGTAGTGTTTGTTGAACCTGTTGCAGTTTTGCATTGAACCTGTTGTGAATATTTTGTTCTAATGTTTGTGTTGATCTTGTATATGCAACTACCTCAGATTAAGTCCATTTTCGCCAACCTCTGAATAAAGTCCATCTGGCATGCTGGCCACTGTGGTCTTCATGTGAGACATGGCAAGAGCTGACCAGATTTCTTGATCAAGATATTCTAAATTTGGATCTAGATTTTCTCTCAGCGTTCCAGAGAAGATGACAGATTCCTGCATAGATTTGAAATGTAAAAAACCAACGCTTAGAATTGAAATGTCAAAAAACAATGCTTGGATTTGAAATCAGTCAGCCATTTGCATGTCCATTGTGGAACTTTGTCTCCCTAACAGCACTCCTGTAGCCTCTCAGTTGTAAGCAAGATGCCCTGCTGCTGATGTACCCATTTGAAATGGATTTGAAATTTCAAATAACATTATTTAGATTTGAAATGTCAGAAAACAGTTGTCAAAACTTCATCAACTTTCTACCTGCACAATAATGAGCTTTGTTTGCTATTGCTTGGATCATACTGGAAACAAAAACTGATAGCCCATGATGTAGTACTTCCTAAAATTTAGATTCAAAATAGCTGACAGAGGATGTGGTGAACATATTGTTAAACTGATATAATATTAAATGGGAAATATAGTAGTGTGGCTCATCTTTCCCCAAAAAGATTTGAGATAGTGTGACTTCCCTTCTTAGAACAGACAGTGTGACTTGGCCTTCTCAGAACAGACAGTGTGACTTGGCCTTCTCAGAACAGACAGTGTGACTTGCCTTCTCAGAACAGACAGTGTGACTTTGTCTTCTTAGAACAGACAGTGTGACTTTGCCTTCTCAGAACAGACAGTGTGACTTGTCTTCTCAGAACAGACAGTGTGACTTGCCTTCTCAGAAAAGACAGTGTGATACTGTGACCCTCCTTCTCTCCACGATCAACACAAAGTGGAAGCTCTGTCATGAACAGAAAATTTTCTGCTTCAGATTTGTTTGTATTCAAGTGGTCTTGTACAAGAAGACCAGGGTGTTGGCCAGCTTTGTTAGCCTGTCATCAGGTCATTTTGTCCAGAAAGAAGAGGGTGTTGGCCAGCTTTGTTAGCCTGTTACCACATATTCTTGTACAAGAAGACAAGGGTCTTGATCAGATTTGGTTCTCTGGATGTAACAGAATTGGGGAAGTGTGGGTGAGACAAGACAAGCACTGTGAACACTGACACAACACTTGAACTGTGAGCACTGTGAACACTGACACAACACTTGAACTGTGAGCACTGTGAATACTGACACAACACTTGAACTGTGAGCACTGTGAACACTGACACAACACTTGAACTGTCAGCTCTGAGACAAAACATCTCTGTGAGCACTGACCAAAAGAGCGAACACATTTTATTTTCAAAGATTTATGAACTCAGTGCCCAGGTCCATCTGATATGCTGACCTTCATCATACAACTTCCACTCTGTTACAGGCTGACCTTCATCATACAACTTCCACTCTGTTACAGGCTGACCTTCATCATACAACTTTCACTCTGTTACAGGCTGACCTTCCAGTAAATCATGTATAGCGTAAGAATACCCTCCAGTAAATCATGTATAGCGTTATTTAAGAATACCCTCCAGTAAATCATGTATAGCGTAAGAATATCCTCCAGTAAATCATGTATAGCGTAAGAATATCCTCCAGTAAATCATGTATAGCGTTATTTAAGAATATCCTCCAGTAAATCATGTATAGCGTAAGAATACCCTCCAGTAAATCATGTATAGCGTAAGAATATCCTCCAGTAAATCATGTATAGCGTAAGAATATCCTCCAGTAAATCATGTATAGCGTTATTTAAGAATATCCTCCAGTAAATCATGTATAGCGTAAGAATACCCTCCAGTAAATCATGTATAGCGTTATTTAAGAATACCCTCCAGTAAATCATGTATAGCGTTATTTAAGAATACCCTCCAGTAAATCATGTATAGCGTTATTTAAGAATACCCTCCAGTAAATCATGTATAGCGTTATTTAAGAATATCCTCCAGTAAATCATGTATAGCGTTATTTAAGAATACCCTCCAGTAAATCATGTATAGCGTTATTTAAGAATATCCTCCAGTAAATCATGTATAGCGTTATTTAAGAATACCCTCCAGTAAATCATGTATAGCGTAAGAATACCCTCCAGTAAATCATGTATAGCGTAAGAATACCCTCCAGTAAATCATGTATAGCGTAAGAATATCCTCCAGTAAATCATGTATAGCGTAAGAATATCCTCCAGTAAATCATGTATAGCGTTATTTAAGAATATCCTCCAGTAAATCATGTATAGCGTAAGAATACCCTCCAGTAAATCATGTATAGCGTTATTTAAGAATATCCTCCAGTAAATCATGTATAGCGTTATTTAAGAATATCCTCCAGTAAATCATGTATAGCGTAAGAATATCCTCCAGTAAATCATGTATAGCGTAAGAATACCCTCCAGTAAATCATGTATAGCGTAAGAATACCCTCCAGTAAATCATGTATAGCGTTATTTAAGAATACCCTCCAGTAAATCATGTATAGCGTAAGAATACCCTCCAGTAAATCATGTATAGCGTAAGAATATCCTCCAGTAAATCATGTATAGCGTAAGAATACCCTCCAGTAAATCATGTATAGCGTAAGAATATCCTCCAGTAAATCATGTATAGCGTAAGAATATCCTCCAGTAAATCATGTATAGCGTTATTTAAGAATATCCTCCAGTAAATCATGTATAGCGTAAGAATACCCTCCAGTAAATCATGTATAGCGTAAGAATATCCTCCAGTAAATCATGTATAGCGTAAGAATACCCTCCAGTAAATCATGTATAGCGTAAGAATATCCTCCAGTAAATCATGTATAGCGTAAGAATATCCTCCAGTAAATCATGTATAGCGTAAGAATACCCTCCAGTAAATCATGTATAGCGTTATTTAAGAATACCCTCCAGTAAATCATGTATAGCGTAAGAATACCCTCCAGTAAATCATGTATAGCGTTATTTAAGAATATCCTCCAGTAAATCATGTATAGCGTAAGAATATCCTCCAGTAAATCATGTATAGCGTAAGAATATCCTCCAGTAAATCATGTATAGCGTTATTTAAGAATATCCTCCAGTAAATCATGTATAGCGTAAGAATACCCTCCAGTAAATCATGTATAGCGTAAGAATACCCTCCAGTAAATCATGTATAGCGTAAGAATACCCTCCAGTAAATCATGTATAGCGTAAGAATATCCTCCAGTAAATCATGTATAGCGTAAGAATACCCTCCAGTAAATCATGTATAGCGTAAGAATACCCTCCAGTAAATCATGTATAGCGTTATTTAAGAATACCCTCCAGTAAATCATGTATAGCGTAAGAATATCCTCCAGTAAATCATGTATAGCGTTATTTAAGAATATCCTCCAGTAAATCATGTATAGCGTTATTTAAGAATATCCTCCAGTAAATCATGTATAGCGTAAGAATATCCTCCAGTAAATCATGTATAGCGTAAGAATACCCTCCAGTAAATCATGTATAGCGTAAGAATATCCTCCAGTAAATCATGTATAGCGTTATTTAAGAATATCCTCCAGTAAATCATGTATAGCGTAAGAATATCCTCCAGTAAATCATGTATAGCGTTATTTAAGAATACCCTCCAGTAAATCATGTATAGCGTAAGAATATCCTCCAGTAAATCATGTATAGCGTTATTTAAGAATATCCTCCAGTAAATCATGTATAGCGTTATTTAAGAATACCCTCCAGTAAATCATGTATAGCGTAAGAATACCCTCCAGTAAATCATGTATAGCGTAAGAATATCCTCCAGTAAATCATGTATAGCGTTATTTAAGAATATCCTCCAGTAAATCATGTATAGCGTAAGAATATCCTCCAGTAAATCATGTATAGCGTTATTTAAGAATATCCTCCAGTAAATCATGTATAGCGTTATTTAAGAATATCCTCCAGTAAATCATGTATAGCGTAAGAATACCCTCCAGTAAATCATGTATAGCGTTATTTAAGAATATCCTCCAGTAAATCATGTATAGCGTTATTTAAGAATATCCTCCAGTAAATCATGTATAGCGTAAGAATACCCTCCAGTAAATCATGTATAGCGTTATTTAAGAATACCCTCCAGTAAATCATGTATAGCGTTATTTAAGAATACCCTCCAGTAAATCATGTATAGCGTAAGAATACCCTCCAGTAAATCATGTATAGCGTTATTTAAGAATATCCTCCAGTAAATCATGTATAGCGTAAGAATATCCTCCAGTAAATCATGTATAGCGTTATTTAAGAATATCCTCCAGTAAATCATGTATAGCGTAAGAATACCCTCCAGTAAATCATGTATAGCGTTATTTAAGAATACCCTCCAGTAAATCATGTATAGCGTTATTTAAGAATACCCTCCAGTAAATCATGTATAGCGTTCTTAGAACAGACAGTGTGACTTGCCTTCTCAGAAAAGACAGTGTGACTTGGCCTTCTCAGAAAAGACAGTGTGACTTGGCCTTCTCAGAAAAGACAGTGTGACTTGGCCTTCTCAGAAAAGACAGTGTGATACTGTGACCCTCCTTCTCTCCACGATCAACACAAAGTGGAAGCTCTGTCATGAACAGAAAATTTTCTGCTCCAGATTTGTTTGTATTCAAGTGGTCTTGTACAAGAAGACCAGGGTGTTGGCCAGCTTTGTTAGCCTGTTACCACATATTCTTGTACAAGAAGACCAGGGTCTTGATCAGATTTGGTTCTCTGGATGTAACAGAATTGGGGAAGTGTGGGTGAGACAAGACAAGCACTGTGAACAATGACACAACACTTGAACTGTGAGCACTGTGAACACTGACACAACACTTGAACTGTGAGCACTGTGAACACTGACACAACACTTGAACTGTGAGCACTGTGAATACTGACACAACACTTGAACTGTGAGCACTGTGAATACTGACACAATACTTGAATTGTGAGCACTGTGAATACTGACACAATACTTGAATTGTGAGTACTGTGAATACTGACACAACACTTGAATTGTGAGCACTGTGAACACTGACATAACACTTGAACTGTGAGCACTGAACACTGACACAACACTTGAACTGTCAGCTCTGAGACAAAACATCTCTGTGAGCACTGACCAAAAGAGCGAACACATTTTATTTTCAAAGATTTATGAACTCAGTGCCCAGGTCCATCTGATATTCTGTCCTTCATCATACAACTTCCACTCTGTTACAGGCTGACCTTCATCATACAACTTTCACTCTGTTACAGGCTGACCTTCATCATACAACTTCCACTCTGTTACAGGCTGACCTTCATCATACAACTTTCACTCTGTTACAGGCTGACCTTCATATCTCGTGAATGAATTTTGGGCTATTTTAATTTCAAAATGCATGGAAAGTATAAAGCATTAAACGTATATACATATGAAATACTAATAATTTCTGCTCTTCTGAGTTGAAATATAACATTAATATGGCGTAAGTTATATTCTTTTATTATTTCCTTGAATAACCTATTTGAAAACAAAATTCTTAGATTTTAGGACATGCCTCTGGGAGAAATGTCCCGGTTTTTCCTCTACAGAATCTGGCAACCCCACCATGATGTAAATCTTATAACTGATATTTATTTTTATTCAGTTCTCCAATACGTAATCGTGTTCACTACAAACAAAAATGTTAACTGCTTACCTGTGGGAGGATTGTTATCTTTGACCTGAGGTCATAAAGGCCAAGGACAGAGATGTCTATATTGTCAACTTTAACATGACCTTCTTCTGCCTCCAGCAGCCTAAATAAGAGCAAGGTCAATGAAGATTTGCCAGCACCTGTGCGACCTACAATGCCCACCTGTGAAGTTAACATAGATTGAAATTTAATTTCAGTAAAAAAAAAGACATCTAGTGAGAGTGATATGTATTGTTGAAGACGCAGACAGTGGCATAATATCCTCCAGTAAATCATGTATAGCGTTATTTAAGAATACTCTCCAGTAAATCATGTATAGCGTTATTTAAGAAAATCCTCCAGTAAATCATGTATAGCGTTATTTAAGAATACCCTCCAGTAAATCATGTATAGCGTTATTTAAGAAAATCCTCCAGTAAATCATGTACTCAGGCCCCCTGCTCGAATCCCTATCTTATCGTGGTGGTGTGGGGGGGGGGGGGGGCTTGAAACCCCAATGATCTCATGAGCTATGCCAACAGTAACATAGCAACTGGCAGGGTCTCCCAAGCTGGAAGGTCGAAGGGATGGGTTCAGACTAAGAGGGTAAATAGAGGAGTATGGTAGAGTTTTACACGGTGGCAGAGGGAGTGAGGAAAAAATAAACAGCAGAAAGTATGAGAGTAAGATGAGAATGATTAAATGAAAAACGTACAACATCCAATATTTCGGAGTAGTCTTTTTCAAGGATTACATACACGAACACAACACAATATATAACATATAAAAGAAAGTGAAAATGAAAAACTTAGATTTATGGCATCATCCTGGAAAGAAAACACTCCAATGCCAAACTTGACAGGGAGATACCTAACAAACTTCGTCTGATCAACAATGCTGAAGACAAACCTAGCTGCCACTCCAGACCTGGTAGACTACGACCTGGTCTTCTGTATACGTGACACGCACCATAAAATTGAAAGTGCTTGACTGTAGAGAGCGGAACAACAACACAACTCCTTCATATCATCAGAGGAAGTACACCCCCCCACCCCCCCCCCCACCCCCAGACAAGTGTTACGGCCTTATTAAACTTATGACACTCTAAAGGAGGTCATGACTTCCAGAAGTCTTGTGAATTCTTGCTTTTTTTCCCTGTCCCGGGATTGAATCCGTGATCTTCCAGTTGGCACTGCACTTTGAAGTGCGTCTTTAGCGATTTAGCTACGGATAACTGGTATTGGTTGTGACAACGAAATCATTTAAGTTCTTAATGCTTGTTTCGCATACTCCACGGCCAGCATGAGGCCTTTCAGCTGTTTCTGAAAGGCTTTTCAATGCCCTTGGTCTTGCTTGTCCCTTTATGCCCAGTTGCTTACATAGGTCATGTGCTGATGTTACAAATGAATTACAAATGAGTGGAGTGGAACAAATATGCAATGTTGACAGACCGATACTTCAGGCTTCTGAACGTGCAAAAGGACAAGCTGGAAGTGGTAGTTATGAACAATTTTTTATAAATAGGAAACTACGAGGTTTTGGTACGGTAAAGTAAGATAACAAATATTGTAGGAATAAACCTCGAAAAAATCGTAGACAAAGCACTTTAGTGAGACATGAGAGAAAGAAAAATCACAAGAGAATTACCTGGGATTCGAACACGGACTTGGGTAAGTCGATAGTACGCTGTTCTCTCGTGGCTAGACGGCTGCTCGTCCTACCGGAGTCCGTGTTCGAATCCCAGGTAATTCTCTTGTGATTTTTCTTTCTCTCATGTAATAACCAGTAACCAGCTAATAGGAATGGGGCCAGTAACCAGCTAATAGGAATGGGGGAGAAGGCAATAAAAAAGAGACTGCTAGAAATGCTCAAATGTGGCTAGAAAATGTGGCTAGAAAAAAGTATCATACCTAACGGATGAAAGAAAGTACCAATGACACCTGCTCTAAAGGACAAAGGACCAACAAAACCAAACAGCTACAGACCCACACAGCTACAGACCCAAACAGCTACAGAAACATCAGTCTACTGAGCTGTACAGGAAAGCTGCTTCAGTGCAGGGCTAACACAAGACTGATGTGGCATCGTGAAAAAAGGCTTGCTACTCCTCCAGCAAGTTGGGTTCAGCCAACACAGATCTACTCAAGATCAAGTAACATACGTAGCTCAAGAGAAAAAAAATACCCCTACAATGTGTGTGGACTTGGAGAACGTTTTTAACAACATTTAGGAAAACTGGCTTCGAAGTAAAGCTACAAAGTGGCCTGATATGCAGAAGATTGTACAAATGGACCTCCCAGTACTTTGAGAATAGACCTGTTGAACTCCATGTCAAATAGTACCTCTTCTTCTTTTTTTTGTGCTACTGGTTCCTTTTTAACTTTCATCTTTGTACAGTAAGGTAAGGTTGGGATTTTTACTTCAGGCCGTGATTTGCTGAATGTTGCTGGGTTAGCTATCGCTGAGCCCAGTTATACTTCACAACCAGACTCTTATGCAACCTCGCATTAGCAACAACAGGTACAGATCTCAAGCAAGTCCTGAGTATCACACAGACACTGAGTTTATTGGTGAATCTTGGTGAAGATGTGAATGAGAATGACAATATCTTCATAACCGTAGGTTGCCCCAGCCACAGAGCGTGTCCTTACATCCATCCAAGACTCCAGTAACAATATAACAACCCATCTTCACGGCAGTGACATCCATCTTCACGGCAGTAACATCCATCTTCACGGCAGTGACATCCATCTTCACAGCAGTGACATCCATCTTCACGATAGTGACATCCATCTTCACAGCAGTGACATCCATCTTCACGGCAGTGACATCCATCTTCAGTGACATCCATCTTCACGACAGTGACATCCATCTTCACGACGGTGACATCCATCTTCAGTGACATCCATCTTCACGGCAGTGACATCCATCTTCACGGCAGTGACATCCATCTTCACGGCAGTGACATCCATCTTCACGACAGTGACATCCATCTTCACGACAGTGACATCCATCTTCACGACAGTGACATCCATCTTCACGACAGGACGATATAAAAAGCCTTCCCCTCCGTTTCACATCCCAGCGTAAAGTGAACTCGCTCAAACTTTTATTCTTTTTTCCCGCCGATCACGGGTTGCTCAGCCCACGTGACGGGTTCTTCCCGCGGCCGGGAAAGTTCAGAGCGAAGCTCATACAAACAATGCCCTTTCTGAAAACACAGCAGTTATCTCACGTACATATGGACAAACTAGCAGGAAGATAATCCTAGAGCAAGGAGTCCCACAGGGAGGATTTCTACCACCAACACTGTTTCTAACTTTCATTAACGATGTCACTGAGAACATAAATAAAAGATTCCATCATGCCCCGTGTGCTGATGGCTTGGCTGTGTGGACTTTGAAGAAACACTGCCACGGCAGCTAAAAGACTCTTACAACACAGCACCGCTCTTGGCTGGTCAAGGTCAATGAAAGAAAGACAACATACACAATAACTTATCAACCAGGACCCACAGGTCTAGCCTGGCTATAATGAAAGCTGGCGGAGCCCAGAAGACAGCTTTTATCACGTGACAAGACATTAATAAAACGAGAAGGGGGCGGAGTGCCATGAAAACGTTAACTACACTGTGAAGTAATAAGCTGTGTCAAGATAACAGTTAACTACACTGTGAAGTAATAAGCTGTGTCAAGATAACAGTTAACTACACTGTGAAGTAATAAGCTGTGTCAAGATAACAGTTAACTACACTGTGAAGTAATAAGCTGTGTCAAGATAACAGTTAACTACACTGTGAAGTAATAAGCTGTGTCAAGATAACAGTTAATGTTACGAAGAAGTGAATGATAAGATGTTGAATGTAAACAGGAAAAAAAACCGAAACGTAACTCAAAGTGTCTGGTGAAATCGTTTGTGACTTGCAGCGCTGACTTCTTTAATGTTTGGTATTACTGAGGAAAACTGTAAACTTCTGTCCGCTTCAGCATCAAGTCTGCTGAGGTACTTTGTTTTTGTATAAGTGTAATGTGAAATCCACTTTTACACAAATAGTGAAAATTCACTTTCACACAAACAGGCGCTGATAAATGGAAAAAGAATAGCGACAGCTTTCTTGGGAGATTCAGGATAGTCGTCCTTCCTTTTGCACCAGAATGTAACCAGTGATGCCGTGTGAAACTTCTTAGAGGGAAGAGTATATCATGCCAATGAATTTCTGGAGCGTTGTGAACTGACGATGATTTTCCGTGCAAGAAAATGGGGTCTTGACCCACGAATACTCTTACACTTGCTTGGTCAGGGAAATACTGAGATGGGGTAACAACCAGATCTTCCAAATGTTGCAGAAATTCGCCATAAAGAACCTCCCAAAGTTTGGTGCTTCTGTCCATCCATCTCTTTTAAAATGTCCTTTAGAGTAGGGGAGCTTTCTAGATCGCGGTGGTGAAAAGAATTCGACAATAATTGAAACTTTCTCTTGAAGGCACAGACGTTTATCATTTGCAGTGAATATAGTTTTGCATTTCTCTTGCAGTGCCAGATTTACATCATTTATTTCTGCACTTGCCAAGTAGGCAAGTCTTACCAACCGCTGCGTATCATTCATCCGGGATTGTAAATCAAACTGGTGATCAATGAAGAAAGCGAGGACTTCAGCACGCAACTCTAACAATCACAGCAATATTTCCCAATGAGAGAGCCATATTAATTCAGTGTAGAGCAGCAAACATGTGCGGAAATTTCCCGTATCGTCACAAAGAATGTTAAACAGTCGGTTATCCAGAGCTGAGATTTAATTAAATGTTCACTGCCTCATGGAGGAGACTTCTGAGATTTGGTGGGATTTTTCTTAGGTCAAGCGCATGTCGATGATTACTCCAGTGGCCACTAGTATATCTTTGGTTCTTCTGACAACACTAGGAGTCTTTCCTACCATTGCTTTGGTGCCATCAGTGTAAATATCAATGCAGTTGTCGCATGTAATCTCATTTTCCTGCATAAAGTTATTTACGATGTTGAACATTTCAACTCCAGCTGTGTTGGTCGGTAGAGGTCGGCATAGAAGCTTGTCGTCTTCCAGCGACAGTTGGTGTTGGTATCGTAGAACCACAATTAGCGCATAAAGTCGGACCACATCCTTCGATTTATCCATTTTCAGAGCGAAATCAATATTCTTGATACTGGAGGTTAGCTCCCCTTAACACCAGCTACTAATGCATTAATTCTCCGAGATATCGTATCATTTGAAAGTGGTATTAGAGACAGATGTTTTGCTGATTTTTCATCCAACATGCAACGAGCCATTTCGACTGCACATGGCTTCATAAGTTTCTCGGCTGTTGTGTGAAGTTCTTCTGCCAGCACTACGCGATAACTATGTAAGATGCCACAGTGGCCATTTCGTTCACAGTCTCAGTTCTCGATGCCTGCAACAGTTCATCACGCCTGCGTATAAAATACTCACTCTTTTGTCTTTGTAGTCCGAATGCACTGGTTCAAAATGCCGACACATTTTAAGTGCTTAATGCAACTGTTCGAGAGGACTTTGTTACATAGGACACACCGTGGGGAATTGTTGTACTTCGTAAATGCAAACAAGAGAAAGTCTGTATCCTATATCTTAGTGCTGCAGAGGTTCTGACTAAAACAGGTTTATGTTGTGTGGGTTCAGGCATTCAAGAAATTCCCTAGCTCTGATTAAAACAGATTTATGTTGTGTTGGTTCAGCTACTGAAGGAATGTCGTAGCTCTGATTAAAACAGATTTATTTTGTTTTGGTTCAGCCACAGGAGGAATGTCCTGGCTCTGATTAAAACAGGTTAATGTTGTGTTGGTTCATGCATTCAAGGAATGTCCTGGCTCCGATTAAAATAGATTTATGTTGTCTTGGTTCAGTCACTGAAGGAATGTCCTGGCTCTGATTAAAATAGATTTATTTTGTCTTGGTTCAGCCACTGAAGGAATGTCCTGGCTCTGATTAAAATAGATTTATGTTGTCTTGGTTCAGCCACTGAAGGAATGTCCTGGCTCCGATTAAAATAGATTTATGTTGTGTTGGTTCAGCGCCTAAAGGAATGTCCTGGATCTGATTAAATCAGATTTATGTTGTGTTGGTTCAGCCACTGAAGGAATGTCCTGCGTCTGATTACAACAGGTTAATGTTGTGTTGGTTCAGCCATTCAACGAATGTCCTGGCTCTGATTAAAACAGATTTATGTTGTGTTTGTTCAGCCACTGTTGGAATGACCTGGATCTGATTAAAACAGATTTATGTTGTGTTGGTTCAGCCACTGAATGAATGTCCTCGACACCGAACACAGTTTCTGCGTTCTCAGAAGACACAGTAGATGGCCCAGCTGATGTTGCATTCAAAGTCGACGAGGAAGATTTTTGTGGCAGTTTTCTCGCTGTTCCTGTCCCAGCCAACGATCCCTCTCTAAGTCGACGAGGAAGATTTTTGTGGCAGTTTTCTCGTTGTTCCTGTCCCAGCCAACGATCTCTCTCTAAGTCGACGAGGAAGATTTTTGTGGCAGTTTTCTCGTTGTTCCTGTCCCAGCCAACGATCCCTCTCTAAGTCGACGAGGAAGATTTTTGTGGCAGTTTTCTCACTGTTCCTGTCCCAGCCAACGATCCCTCTCTATGTAACTTGAAATATATAATAAATAAACAACATAGGGCACCCAGTGATTTACAAGGTGTGCTTGATATGTTCGTGGTCTAAGGTACAAATAAGTGAAATACACAGCTGATATTACGTGCATTTGTAGATAAGATTAATGTAAGATTAATCACCAAGTTTCTAGAAATTAACTGCAACCAATTTTCTTTTACAGGCTTCTGAAGAGGTAAGGGGTGCCAAAAACTGAGAAAATGAATAAACTTTCTCTTCCAGCAGTCATTCGCTACCTTTGCATCAAGGGCATATCATCGAAGAAGATCCATGAGGATATGGTGGAGACTCTAGGGGAGAGTGCCCCTTCTTACAGCATAGTGAAGAAATGGGCAGCTCATTTCAAACATGGAAGGGAGAGTCTGGAAGATGACTCCCATCCAGGAAGATTAAGAACGATAACCGCCGATGAAACCACCGGCAGAATCCATGACATGATAATGGAGGATCGACGACTAACTGAGTGGTACATTCCTACTCAGTTGGGCATCTCCCAGGAACGTATTCATGCTATTATTCACAGTGATCTTCAAATGACAAAGGTCTCTGCTCGACGGGTCTCGAAACTTCTTGGAGCTGATCACAAACGACATCATTGCCATTTTTCTGCAGATCCTGAAATGTTTCTTCTGCAATTTGTGCCTAGGATGAGACTTGGGTTCATTATTTTCAACCAGAAACCAAAGAACAGTCAAAGCAGTGGAAACATGGATCCACACCTCCATAGAAAGCAAGGATGGTTCTGTCCGCAGGCAAAGTGATGGCTTTCATCTTTTGGGACTCAGAAAGTGTGCAGAAGGTGCATGTGCTTCAAAAGGGCAGAACAGTCACCAGGGCCTATTACGCAAATCTTGTAAAGCAACTGCGGGTCAAATTGAAGGAAAAGCGTCGAGGACAAGGACGGGGGACAAGGACGGGGGACAAGGACGGGCATCCACTCAAACGGTATCTTGCCACGTCACAGGACCAGTTAAAATATCGTTTTTTTTTATCTGCTGATTCCTCTTTTATCTTCCATCTTTGTAGAGTAAGGTAAGGTTGGGAATTTTACTCCAGGCCGTGATTTTCTGAATGATGCTGAGTCCAGCTATACTCCACTACCAGGCTCTTACACAACCTCACATTAGCAACAACAGGCACAGATCTCAAGCAAGTCTTGAGTATCACATAGGCACTGAGTTTGTTGCTGAATTTTCATGAAGATGTGAATGAGAATCACTATATCTTGACAGCAACAAGGTTGCTCCTCCAACACGGCGTGTCATTTCATCCATCCAAGACTCCAATAACAATATAACAAGTCATCTTCACGGATGTGCCAGCAATTTTCACGACAGGATGATAGAAAAAGCTATTTCTCTCCATTTCACGTCCAAAAGTAAAGTGAACTCACTCAACCTTTTTTTTTCGTTCCTTTTTTTCCCGCCTGTCACCGGTTGCTCAGCCCACGTGACCGGCCTCTTCCTGCGTGCGGGAAAGTTCAGAGCGAAACAACAACAACCCTCTTTCTGAAAATACAACTGTTACAGATCTCCCCCCACTCCCTAACATCAGAGCTTTGCCCCTTGCAAATCTCTCCACACTTACTAGCCTACTTCTATACACTATTCTTTCCTAAGAAAAATATCTAACACACATCATATAACATCAATAACACCATATCATCATATAGTAAACAAAAATGCAATGCATACATGGAAGCGAAATGATGATGCCTTATAATACAGCATGAAATGAAAACATATCTACAAGAGGACCCAAAAGCAAGGTAAACTAGTTTCTGATAATCTCTAAAGACTAGTACCAGGGGAGAAAACCGCTAGCTATCTTATATCTTATATCCTTCCCGTGCCGTTAGACGTCACATAGGGCTCGCAAAGTAGTTCGCCAATTTTTCCTGTCTTCGGCGAGTCTTTCAACCTCATCAAAGGATGTTATGCCTGTTAACTTGGCCTCTCTTAATAATGTCCTCTTTAGAGTTTCACGCGGTCTGCCCCTTTTTCTTCGGCCTGTTGTGTTCCACTTGATAGCTTGTTTTGGGATTCTCTGATCATTTCTTCTCATCAAGTGACCAACATATGTCCATCTCCTTTTCCTGATCACCCGTGAGACTGGTTGTTGTTCAGTCATCTGTCTTATCTCTGCATTGTTCTTGAATTCATTCCACTTGATGCCGAGTATTTTCCTTAGGCATTTGTTTTCAAAAGAGTCTAATTTCTTTTCTATTTCTTTAGTTGTTTTCCAGCTTTCGCATGCATAAATGAGGGTGGATATTACATTTGAATTGAATAGTCTTAACTTGGTTTTTGTGCTTATAACTTTTGAATTCCATATGTTCTCAAGATTCTTGAAGATTGATGCTGCTTTTGCAATTCTGATCCTAACTTCCTTTCTAGTGTCACCATCCTGGTCTATGTAGCTGCCAAGGTATGCAAATTGATTGACTTCTTCAATATCTGTCCCTTCTATGTGTATTTTTCCATTTTGATTGATGGGAATTTTCATTATCTTTGTTTTGTCCTTGTTAATTTCAAGTCCTATTTTGCTAGCCAGTGAAGATAGGCTATCTGTTTTTTCTTGCATGGAATTCACATGATTACTGATAAGAGTTATGTCATCAGCAAAATCAAGATCTTCTAGTTGGGTCCCATGTACCCAGTCAATACCTGTGTTACCTGTGCAGCATTTTGTCATTATGAAGTCTATTGTAATCCCAAAAAGTAAAGGAGACAGTATACATCCTTGTTTCACGCCTGTTTCAATCTGGAACCATTCACTCATCCCTTCTTCTGTCTTGACTGCACAACCATATCCATTGTATAAGTCCTTAATGATGTTGACAATTTTAGATGGTATTCCATATAGACATAAAATTCTCCATAATGAATCTCTGTGTAATGCTATCAAATGCCTTCTTAAAATCTATGAAATTCAGTATTAATGGTTTTTGCTTTTCAATATGTTCTTCAAGTATTATTCTGAGAGTAAAGATCTGGTCGAGACAGCTTCTCCCTTTTCGAAATCCTGCTTGTTCTTCTCTCATTGCAGTATCCACTATATCTTTGAGTCTATTCAAAATGACCTTGCAAAATACTTTTGACACAACTGATATTAAGGTTACTCCTCTCCAGTTGTTACAGTCACTAAGGTTGCCCTTTTTTGGTATTTTAACAATGATTCCCTTCTTCCAATTAGAAGGGACCTTTTCTTCTTTCCAAATCTTGTTAAACATTCTCTGTAGTTGTCTCATGTTGTCACTATTGATAGCTATACACATCGTCAAATAAATGACCAGTACATTTCCCCTTTCGGATATTGTATTTCTTGTTACGCATAAAGTAATATACATCACCGGAATGGCAATATCTCAACAGAAAAATCTAGAGACAGGTATTGAATAACTGTCCTACAAATTACCAAACATCACAGGAAAAGAAAAACACTGCAACAATTCACAAACAAATTGACATTAAAAATGCATGATAAACACAAAGAACATGCATTCTCAAAGAACATACATCCACAAAAATTACATGTCACTAAATCAGAGAGAAGAAAGGGGCATAACTATCATACATATATTTTTTTCGTGTCGTTACTATGACAAACTATAAATAGCAACAACCATAACAGAACAACATTTTCCAATGCCGCCCCTCACTCTAAAAGGCGGTCAAGGTCACATGTAACCTTGACATTCCCGCTAGCCGGCGGAAGTAAATAGTCACTCCTGCACGGGAAACACCAGACACGACAAAGACGATCGCTTCTCGGCCTTTTGGCTAAGATCAAAGTGGCTGAGGTCAAAGTGTCCTCTTAGCAGGTACCCTGATCAACATGCCCTTTGGTTAACAAAAGCGTCGTTATTTTTTAACTAAACGAGATGCCCGAGGCCTGCCCTGCACCTTGAATGCCGGGGGCATGGTCCACATCTCGTTACGGGTGGACCCGGGTCTGCAGTACCACCGGGTCACGGCCTGTTGTTTTCGTTGTCTTAAAAAAAAAAAAAAGACAACTAGACAACATCAGACACGACAAAGACGACTAGACAACATCAGACACGACAAAGACGACTAGACAACATCAGACACGACAAATACGACTAGACAACATCAGACACGACAAAGACGACTAGACAACATCAGACACGACAAAGACGCCTAGACAACACCAGACACGACAAAGACGACTAGACAACATCAGACACGACAAAGACGACTAGACAACACCAGATACGATAAAGACGACTAGACAACACCAGACACGACAAAGACGACTAGACAACATCAGACACGACAAAGACGACTAGACAACATCAGACACGACAAAGACGACTAGACAACACCAGACACGACAAAGACGACTAGACAACATCAGACACGACAAAGACGACTAGACAACATCAGACACGACAAAGACGACTAGACAACATCAGACACGACAAAGACGACTAGACAACATCAGACACGACAAAGACGACTAGACAACATCAGACACGACAAAGACGACTAGACAACACCAGACACGACAAAGACGACTAGACAACACCAGATACGACAAAGACGACTAGACAACATCAGACACGACAAAGACGACTAGACAACACCAGATACGATAAAGACGACTAGACAACACCAGATACGACAAAGACGACTAGACAACACCAGACACGACAAAGACGACTAGACAACATCAGACACGACAAAGACGACTAGACAACACCAGATACGACAAAGACGACTAGACAACAAATGGATGCACCCGTGAACGTTCACAGACACGTAATCACGAGGTACTACGAAAGCTACCGTGCAATGATACACGCGTCTAGCACACTCAAGCCATCATTACACAAGTATACTAACACTAAAATATGTGCCTGCCGCAAGTGGCATTCACAAAAATTACACAGCTCAGCCGAAATACAGCTCAACCAAAACACAGCTCACCCTAAATGTACAGCTCAGCTAAAAATGCAGCTCAGCCACAACACATCTCAGCCAAAAATAAAAAAAAAACTAAACTAAAAGACCAAGCTCATAATACATCAAATGCAAGCAACAATTGAAAATGCTGACACAGAAAAATAAGCATGCCAAAACGTACAGTGTAACAAACTTACCAACACTCTTTTGAGCAAACAAAAAAAACTATCACATGTATCAAAAAAACTCATATAAACTAATACCCCATCAAATTACATAAACATGGGTAATATGGCTTGACCTAGCCAATGCGTATGGCTAAGTACCACACCCGCTGATATGGCTTGACCTAGCCAATGCGTATGGCTAAGTACCACACCCGCTGATATGGCTTGACCTAGCCAATGCGTATGGCTAAGTACCACACCCGCTGATATGGCTTGACCTAGCCAATGCGTATGGCTAAGTACCACACCCGCTGATATGGCCTATCACTAGACATGTATCATGTGCCAAAATAAACCACGAAGATGCCGAACATGTACTTCACAGGGTTCCTCATGAGATTTGGAACATCAGGATATATTACAAGATGGATTGAGCTCTAGGTAGGAATTGCAATGGGCTGTACAATATCCCCCATACTGTTCGTACTAGCCATGCAAGTAATCTTGAAAGCAGCAGAAGGGGCAGCAGAAGGCCCAAGGTTCAGAAATGGATGTCAGATGCCACCACTAAAAGCGTTCATGGATGACACAACAGTAATAACAACCAGTGAAGCACAGGCACGAAAGATGTTAGAGTGTTTGGACAACCTTATCATATGGTGCCGCATGAGCTTCAAGCCAAAGAAGTCAAGAAGTCTGTCACTCATGAAAGGGAAAGTGTTAGAAAGATCGTACACAGTGACAAATCAAATAATCCCAACTGTAGGGAAAAGCCAGTGAAGAGCCTTACAGAGTATATGATGCTTCCATGAAAGACTCAAACGCGGTGAAGCAGGTCAGAGAAATGGCACAGAATGGACTGGACATCATAGACAAAAGTAAGCTACTGGGGAAGTTCAAATATAGTGCCTCCAGTTCATGCTGATTCCAAAATTGATGTGGCAACTACTCATTTACGAAGTAAGCACCAACACAGTAGAGGCAGTCGAAAGAAAGATAAATAAATCCATAAGAAAATGGCTGGGCGTACAATCAGGATTAATTGATGTAGCACTGTACTGCAAGAAGAGCAAATTGCAGCTACCATTCAAATCTGTGGTCGAAGAATACAAGGTAGGAAAGACAAAGCGTGCAATGATGCTACAAGAATCTACAGATCCAGTAGTATGAGAAGTGCAGCCAACACTTAAAACTGGTCGAAAGTGGAAAGTAAGTGAGGAAGTGACCGCAGCCAGGGAAACACAAGAGCTGAAAGAAGTAATAGGATACACCCAGACCAACAGAAGGGGATTTGGTCATGGCGAAATCAAATGGTGGTCAAAGGCCTCCTGTAAGGAAAGAAAGGATATGATCATCAGCGAAGTAAGGAATTCAGAGGATGACAAGCAGGTCCAGAAGGCAGTCCAACAGGTACAGCAAGGTCAGTGGACAGCATGGGAGGAAGTCCTGCAGAGATCACTAACATGGGAGGAAGTCCTGCAGAGATCACTAACATGGGAGGAAGTCCTGCAGAGATCACTAACATGGGAGGAAGTCCTGCAGAGATCACTAACATGGAAGGAAGTCCTGCAGAGATCACTAACATGGGAGGAAGTCCTGCAGAGATCACTAACATGGGAGGAAGTCCTGCAGAGATCACTAACATGGGAGGAAGTTCTGCTGAGATCACTAACATGGGAGGAAGTCCTGCAGAGATCACTAACATGGGAGGAAGTCCTGCAGAGATCACTAACATGGGAGGAAATCCTGCAGAGATCACTAACATGGGAAGAAGTCCTGCAGAGATCACTAACATGGGAGGAAGTCCTGCAGAGATCACTAACATGGAATGACATCTGGAAAATGGCACCCTTGAGACTCACCTTCATCATCAGAGCTACTTAAGACCTTCTGCCTACAGGCTCCAACCTATGCAAATAGGGGTTATCAGAAGACAAGTGCCCTCTCTGCAACGAAAGGCAAACATTGGAACATGTGCTGTCAGCATGCAGAGTATCATTAGGTCAAGGACGCTACACCTGGCGGCACAACAGAGAGCTGCAGGAACTAGTAGCCATTGTAGACAGGGCAAAAGATAAAGCAAATAACAGCAAAACAAATTAAATTCCACCTAAATACTTCATAGGCGCTGGTACGACATCGAATATTGAAATCAAGGACTAGATAGTGGAAATGACTGGGATGTGGTGGCGGACCTACCAGAAAGAAAAGAAGACCCGACTGCCACCAAGAACACAGTAATGCGACCGGAAATAGTAGTGTACTCCACAGAAAAACATGAACTAATAATGATTGAGCTTATGGTTCCGCACGAAACAAGAATAGAGGAGCAACATCTACTCAAATATGAGAAGTACAATGACCTGGTCAAGCAACTGAGGCAGGGGGCAGGAGTCAGGACAAAAGTGATAGCTGTAGAAGTGGGAGCGAGAGGATTCGTAGCAACATCAGCATACGTCCTATGTAAGCAACTGGGCATAAAGGGACAAGCAAGAGCAAGGGCATTGAAAAACCTTTCAGAAACAGCAGAAAAGGCTTCATGCTGGCTGTGGAGTATGCAAAACAAGCATTGGGAACATAAATGTTGTTTGCCAAAACCAATACCAGTCCTCCGTCGCTAAATCGCTAAAGACACACTTCAAACTGCAGTGCCAACACAATCCCGGGACGAAAAAAGCAACAACTCATAAGACCTATGTGGTCATGACCCAGAGGAGCCCACCCCCACCCATAGAGTGTCAAGAGTTTAATAGGGCCGAAACACTTCCTCTGATGATTTGAAGGAGTTGTGTTGTTGTTTCGCTCTCTACAGTAGAACGTTTCCTGCATAATCATCATCATCATCGTCATCGTCATCACCATCATCATCATCATCATCATCATCATCAGGTGCCGTGCCGACTGGCGTTGGCTATTACGCTTCTCCAGAGTACACGATCCTTCATCCAGGCCATCAGTTCAGTTGGTGATCTCCTCTCACATCATCCCGTCAGACTGTCCAGTATCATTTCTCTTGGTCTTCCTCTTGATCTTCTTCCTTCTATTTTTCCTGTTGTTATAATATTTTCAATGCTCCCTCTTCTCATTGCATGTCCTATTAAAGTACATTGTCTCTCTATCTTTTTGACAAGAAGTTTTGTCTCTCCAGCTCTTCTCATACATTCTTCATTAGTTATTTTTGCTGTCCACGGGATTCGCAACATTCTTCTAATAAACCACATTTCTACTGCTTCCAATGATTTTTGTGCAGACCTGCCTATTGTCCATGATTCACTTCCATATAACAAGATAGGTTCAATATAGCATTTTAGGACTCGTTTTATAACATTCATTGATAAGGATGGTTGGCTAATATGTTTCTCATTCTTTGAAATGCAGTCTTTGCTTGGCCTATTCTATTCGTAATTTCTGTTCTGCACTTCCATCTGAAGTTATTACTGCTCCAAGGTATTTGAATTTATGCACCTGCTTTAGAATAGTTCCATTAAATTTTATACTTCATGCTGGTGAATTCTGTTTCTTAGATATAACCATAGTCTCTGTCTTTTTGATGTTCAAAGTAAGGTCTTTCTGTTCACTTTCTTTGGCCACTTTATCCAAGAGATTTTGCAGGTGTTGTTGGTTCTCAGCTGTCTGTACTGTGTCGTCAGCATACAGAAGGTTGTTAATTTTGTATCCTCCAATTTTTATGCCTGGTTCTGTGATGATCGTTCTTAGAATATTCTCTCTGTACAGAGAAAAAAGGTCTGGAGATAGTACACATCCTTGTTGCACCCCTTGTTTTATAGGTTGATATTTTCCAGTTCTATTTTCAACTCGAATTGCTGCTTCTTGCTGCCAGTATAGATGTTTTACAATGCTCAGGTTTTTGCCGTCTATATTGATGTCTTCAGTCATTTTGGTAATTTCATTATGTTTCACCTTGTCGAATGCCTTGGTGTAATCAATGAAGCATAAGTAGAGATCTTTCTGTACTTCTAAAGCTCTTTCTGTTAGTATTCGTAAAGCATAAATGGTATTGTGTGTTCCCTTTCTTTCAACAAATCTGAACTGTTCATCTGCTATTTCCATTTTTATAGTTTTCCTTGTTCTTCTCATAATTATTCTCAGAAGTAGCTTCGTTATGTGACACAAGAGGCTGATAGTCCGGTGATCATCACATTCCTTTGCACCTGGTTTCTTTGGTAGTGCTATAAAGGTGGATTTAATCAGGTCACTGGGCGTATAACCACTGTTGTAAATGTCATTCAGTAACTTGGTTATTATTTTTACTCCTGTCTCCTCTAGTGCCTCTAATTCTTCTATAGTTATATTATCAGGCCCAGTTGCTTTTCCTTTCTTCATGTGTTTGATGGCATCTATGATTTCATCTTCAAGTATTGGTGGTCCATCATAGTTTTCAGTATCTGGTGTTAATTCTGGTCTTTCTCCTCCATATAGCTCACCGATATACTCTGTCCACCTGTCCACAATGTCTTCTTTTCCCATTAATATTTTACCTTCTTATGATTTCAGGCAACCTGTGGTGTATTTTGTTTTCCTGCCTGTGAGTTCATTAATTCGTTTGTGCATGTTTTTGCTGTTTTTATTATGAGAGTCCTCTATCTGTCTGCACTGTTCATTTAACCACACTTCCTTTGCTTCTCTGCATTTGGATCTTATTTCTTTATTTATCTTGCTATATTTTTCTTGGTTATTTTTACTCTTCCTCTTGTCCATCAGTCCTAAGATGTCGTCTGTCATCTATTTATTTTTAGGGGCTTCCTTTTCGGTGGTATTATATCCTTAATAGTTTGGTGGATAGAATCTCTTAACATTGCCCATTGCTCATCTATACTATTTATCTTTGCTATTGCATTGTATCTATTTGTTATAATAACTTTGTATTGTTCTCGCAGTTCTTGGTCATTTTTAAGGAGTTCTGTATTCAGTTTAATTTTTCTCACTTTTCTGCATGCTTTCTATAGCTTTATTCTAATTTTTCCACAAAGTGCGTCATGGTCACTATTGCAGTCGGCTCCTGGCATGGCTTTTGGTGTCAGTAATGCATTGCGGAATCGTTTGTTGATTATTTAATATAATATAACCAAGGTACCAAACTTCACATTCACACTACAATGTGATCTCTTGAGAATAAGAAAACCGTGCTGCTTGACACTCCTGTCACTCAAGGGCAGGTCCATAAAATCATTTCACACTAGGACGAAGACATCCATCCGGCCCTTCAAGTACTTCAAAAAACTGTCTATCACACAAGTAAGTCCTACAAAGGCAAATCCAGCCTTAGAGCAAATCTCAGTTCCCATAGTCTATCTGAGTCTATCTGAAAAGCAAGAAGCATGCAAAGTTTCTGGAATACATCATATGCACAATACAACCATCCATGGTGGAAGCCCTCACAGAAAACATCCAGAGAGCCAAGGATGGGCCCCCTCTCTTTGAACAGCAAGCTAGAACACATATGACTGACCTCCGTGGACGACGCAGGCACATCAACAGTCTCTCTCAAACGACGATGAACAGAACGTCATCCACGCCGTTCTCTGTGGTTACAGTTCTTGTCAGCGAAACCGAAAAGAGAAGAATGTTGAGAAAACAGCGGCAGGGGCGCATCTCACCTCAGAGTCGGGACAGCTTTATTCCGTACCAATGACACAGTGCGACCTATTCGTCGACAGAAGTTGTATTTTGCTAAGGTAGGTCTACCAGACGGCACCAGTTGAAATAGTATGTGCCAGGTCACGGCACCAGTTGAAACAGTATTTCTTCTTTTCCGTGCCACTGGTTCCTTTTTATCTTCCATCTTTGTACAGTAAGGTAAGGTTGGGAATTTTACTTCAGGCCGTGATTTTCTGAATGATGCTGGGTTAGCTATCCCCTGAGTCCAGCTATACTCCACTACCAGGCTCTTACACAACCTCACATTAGCAACAACAGGCACAGATCTCAAGCAAGTCCTGAGTATCACATAGACAATGAGTTTGTTGCTGAATTTTCGTGAAGATGTGAATGAGAATCACTATATCTTGACAGCAAACAGGTTGTTCCTGCCACATGGTGTCATTTCATCCATCCAAGACTCCAGTAACAATATAACAATCCATCTTCGCGACAGTGACAGCCATTTTCACGACAGGATGATACAAAAAGGCTTCCTCTCCACTTCACGTCCAAAGAGTAAACTGAACCCGCTCAAACTTTTATTCTTTTTCCCGCCTGTCACGGTTTGCTCGGCCCACGTGACGGGCCTTTCTGGCCTTTTTTTCCTGCCAGTTACGGGTTTCTCGGCCCATGCAACCGGCTTTTTCCCGCGTGCGGAGAAGTTCAGAGCGAAACAACAACAACGCCCTTTCTGAAAACACAACAGTTATCTCACCTATACTGTTACACCTCTTGTACCGTCACTGAAGTGAAGTAGCTGTTCAAGTCACAAATTCAAATGAGCAGAGAAATTGCGATTCACTGCTTTGACTTTGGCACTCACAGGCCGGTCGTATACCACTGTACAATCAAACGTGAAGCCCCATGCAGGTGATAAGGAAAGGAAGCGGTTTCCGAAAGGAAGGTTCTAGAACGGGGGATTCCCCCTGTGTGTAGTACACATTTTTTCTGGTGTGTCCGTGTTTGCCTACATTAACCGAACTATTTGTGAATAACCGAACTATTTGTGATTAATGTCATAACAGAGTTATGTACCTTTTCTCCGGGGCGAATGTGACATTCTAGACCTTTTAGAACCGGATCAAGTTCCTTCCTGTATCTGGATGTGACCTTGCTAATCACAATTTGACCTTCATCAGGCCATCCACAAGGAGACCTGGTATTCGTGTATCTTGGAGCCTGAAAGTAATCAAGGCATGAAAGTAAGGTATTTTTCATGTTTCTTTTTCACCTGTTTACACGAGGAAAATGTGAGTTTTAATGCTATTTATAGACGTGACAATATTAACAACCTTCGGTATGCTGACGACACAGTACTGACAGCTGAGAACCAACAACACCTGCAAAATCTCTTGGATAAAGTCGCCAAAGAAAGTGAACAGAAAGGCCTTACTCTGAACATCAAAAAGATAGAGACTATGGTTATATCTAAGAAACAGAATCCACCAGCATGCAGTATTAAATTAAACAGAACTATTCTAAAGCAGGTGCAGAAATTCAGATACCTTGGAGCAGTAATAACTTCAGATGGGAAATGCAGAACAGAAATTAGGAACAGAATAGGCCAAGCAAAGACTGCATTTCAGAGAATGAGAAACATATTAGCTAACACATCTTATCAATGAATGTTATAAAACGAGTCCTAAAATGCTATATTGAACCTATCTTGTTATATGGAAGTGAATCATGGACAATAGGTAGGTCTGCACAAAAATCATTGGAAGCAGCAGAAATGTGGTTTATTAGAAGAATGTTGCGAATCCCCTGGACAGCAAAAATAACTAATGAAGAATGTATGAGAAGAGCTGGAGAGACAAAAAACCTTGTCAAAAAGATAAGAGAGAGACAATGTACTTTAATAGGACGTGATTTTCTGAATGACGCTGGGTTAGCTATCCCCTGAGTCCAGCTATACTCCACTACCAGGCTCTTACACAACCTCACATTAGCAACAACAGGCACAGATCTCAAGCAAGTCCTGAGTATCACATAGACAATGAGTTTGTTGCTGAATTTTCGTGAAGATGTGAATGAGAATCACTATATCTTGACAGCAAACAGGTTGTTCCTGCTACATGGTGTCCTTTCATCCATCCAAGACTCCAGTAACAATATAACAATCCATCTTCGCGACAGTGACAGCCATTTTCACGACAGGATGATACAAAAAGACTTCCTCTCCACTTCACGTTCAAAGAGTAAACTGAACCCACTCAAACTTTTATTCTTTTTCACTCCTTTTTTTCCCGCCTGTCACGGTTTGCTCAGCCCACGTGACTTGCCTTTCTGGCCTTTTTTCCCTGCCTTTTTTTCCTGCCAGTTACGGGTTTCTCGGCCCATGTAACCGGCTTTTTCCCGCGTGCGGAGAAGTTCAGAGCGAAACAACAACAACGCCCTTTCTGAAAACAGAACAGTTATCTCACCTATACTGTTACACCTCTTGTACCGTCACTGAAGTGAAGTAGCTGTTCAAGTCACAAATTCAAATGAGCAGAGAAATTGCGATTCACTGCTTTGACTTTGGCACTCACAGGCCGGTCGTATACCACTGTACAATCAAACGTGAAGCCCCATGCAGGTGATAAGGAAAGGAAGCGGTTTCCGACAGGAAGGCTCTAGAACGGGGGATTCCCCCTGTGTGTAGTACACATTTTTTCCGGTGTGTCCGTGTTTGCCTACATTAACCGAACTATTTGTGAATAACCGAACTATTTGTGATTAATGTCATAACAGAGTTATGTACCTTTTCTCCGGGCGAATGTGACATTCTAGACCTTTTAGAACCGGATCAAGTTCCTTCCTGTATCTGGATGTGACCTTGCTAATCACAATTTGACCTTCATCAGGCCATCCACAAGGAGACCTGGTATTCGTGTATCTTGGAGCCTGAAAGTAATCAAGGCATGAAAGTAAGGTATTTTTCATGTTTCTTTTTCACCTGTTTACACGAGGAAAATGTGAGTTTTAATGCTATTTATAGACGTGACAATATTAACAACCTTCGGTATGCTGACGACACAGTACTGACAGCTGAGAACCAACAACACCTGCAAAATCTCTTGGATAAAGTCGCCAAAGAAAGTGAACAGAAAGGCCTTACTCTGAACATCAAAAAGATAGAGACTATGGTTATATCTAAGAAACAGAATCCACCAGCATGCAGTATTAAATTAAACAGAACTATTCTAAAGCAGGTGCAGAAATTCAGATACCTTGGAGCAGTAATAACTTCAGATGGGAAATGCAGAACAGAAATTAGGAACAGAATAGGCCAAGCAAAGACTGCATTTCAGAGAATGAGAAACATATTAGCTAACACATCTTTATCAATGAATGTTATAAAACGAGTCCTAAAATGCTATATTGAACCTATCTTGTTATATGGAAGTGAATCATGGACAATAGGTAGGTCTGCACAAAAATCATTGGAAGCAGCAGAAATGTGGTTTATTAGAAGAATGTTGCGAATCCCCTGGACAGCAAAAATAACTAATGAAGAATGTATGAGAAGAGCTGGAGAGACAAAAAACCTTGTCAAAAAGATAAGAGAGAGACAATGTACTTTCATAGGACATGCAATGAGAAGAGGGAGCATTGAAAATATTATAACAACAGGAAAAATAGAAGGAAGAAGATCAAGAGGAAGACCAAGAGAAATGATACTGGACAGTCTGGCGGGATGGTGTAAGAGATCACCAACTGAGCTGATGGCCTGCATGAAGGATCGGGTACTCTGGAGAAGCATAATAGCCAACGCCAGTCGGCACGGCACCTGATGATGATGATGACATCGTAGATTCTGCTGTTGCTAAATTTGTAGTGATATAAAATGTTATGTTGCTGTTAAATGATTTCTCATCAAATATTATGTTGCTGTTAAATGATTTGTCATCAAATATTATATTGCTGTTAAATGATTTCTCATCAAATATTATGTTGCTGTTAAATGATTTATCATCAAATATTATGCTGCTGTTAAATGATTTCTCATCAAATATTATGTTGCTGTTAAATGATTTCTCATCAAATATTATGTTGCTGTTAAATGATTTCTCATCAAATATTATGTTGCTGTTAAATGATTTCTCATCAAATATTATATTGCTGTTAAATGATTTTTCATCAAATATTATGCTACTGTTAAATGATTTTTCATCACATATTGTGTTGCTGTTAAATGATTTCTCATCAAATATTATGTTGCTGTTAAATGATTTCTCATCAAATATTATGTTGCTGTTAAATGATTTCTCATCAAATATTATATTGCTGTTAAATGATTTTTCATCAAATATTATGCTACTGTTAAATGATTTCTCATCAAATATTATATTCCTGTTAAATAATTTCTCATAAAATATTCCGAGTACTCTAGTACTTTCTCAAGATTGATAAAATTACCTCCCCTATAAGCTCCGAGTACTCCAGTACTTTCTAAACATTGATAACATTACCTCCCCTACAATCAGCTCCGAGTACTCCAGTACTTTCTAAACATTGATAACATTACCTCCCCTACAAGCTCCGAGTACTCCAGTACTCTCTCTACACTGACAGTGTTTGTCTCCATGCTGCTCATGCTTCTAACAAGCCACTTCAAAGATTGTGTCACCTGGCAGGTATAGGATAAGTTCTCATATACAAAGATAGGCTACTGAATAATGATTGAAAGTAACATAGATACAGCTTTAGAAATATTTACAAGTTTATAAAAACATGAGTAAGTTAATGTGAGGACTAAACACTGCAAGTTTTTACTTTACATGGAAAAGTTTAACATAATATATATATATATATATATATATATATATATATATATATATATGGACATATGAAACTTGATATTGATTGTACTCTTCTTGTTTTTTTGTAGATAACTGCATGAAGAACTGCTTGGTATGTCAAATGTGAAAGTTACGTGTACATGTCTCAAACTCGCTGTTGGCGAAATCTTCAGCTGCCGTGCGTGGAGCGGTGCTCTTCCCGGCCAATGAAGAAATTTGCAAATGAGGTTGCCGCGCAGCATCACTGCGGAAAAGGTGGTTGAAAGAATAAAGCGAAGCAAACAGTCAAATCACGGCACCTCTGGTCTGGAGGTCGGCCACGTCCTGAGTGCAGTCATATCGCGTGAAATGCATGAACCGGTTTGTCCCAGAGGTTAAGTCACTGCTGGCTTGACTTTTCAAATGCCGCGCGTGGAGTGAAGCTCCTCCCGGTTAAGGAAGTAAATGCGGAAATAAAGGTTGCTGTGCGGCGCCGATGGGAAAAGGTGGTGGAAAGTGAAGTTTAACCTGGTATGTCCAGTAGTATCGCTACGAGAGCTATACCACGGCACCTCTGCTCTAGAGGCCGCCTACGTCCGAAATACACCTACACTGGTGAAATATGCCTAAACCGGCACACACCAGGGGTGGAACTCGATGGCTAGACATGTCATGCCACCTCCGCTCTAGAGGTCGGTAACGCCTGATAAACACCCATACTGGTGAATTTTGCCTAAACCGGCTCATACCAGGGGTGAATCTTGAAGGCTATGAATGTCACAGTACCTCTGCCCTAGAGGTCGGTCCCGTCCCAAACATGCCCATACTGGGAAATGCCTAAACCGGCTCAACCCAGGGGTAGAAGTCACTAGTGGCGAGGATTCGTCCTCCTGGACAAAAGCTCCATCCTGGTCACAACTAGGAAGGGTAGCGGCCACGACCGCAAAATGCTGAAGTCGGAGACACTGGACCAGGGAAGTCTAGATAGGCAACCACCTCTCACCCGGCGGGATGTCTGCGTATCCTAATCACGCTGAGGTTTTCCGGTGAGAAAGTCCAACCCTGGACTGGATGGGCAACCACCTCTCACCCGGCGGTGATACACGGGTATCTCATAACACGTCGAGGTTTTCCGGTGAGAAAGTCCAACTCTGTCCTGGGTGGGCTAACGCCTCTCACCCAGCGGGGATGCACTAATATTCCAAACACGTCGAGGTCTTCCGGTGAGAAAGTCCAACCCTAGACCAAACTGGTGCAATGAAAACCACGGTGTCACGCAATCCCGCTTCCGAGACCCACCAAGAATACAGGCTAAAGCACTGTGATACTCTGAACCCCTTGTGGTCCTTCGTGGAACTCATGTGGTCTATTTTGGACCACACAGGGGACCACCGGACCAAACGAGGACCACATGTGTGAATTCAGTAGGTTCACAGTGCGGTTTTTGGTGGTAGAAGTGAACGAAGAAGAAGAAGAAGATGTCTCAAACTGGTCATTTTGTCTCTTCTCATTTTCTGCTTGGTTGAAAAGTCAGTTGACACAATTTCACTTTGATATTTTCTAAACACATACCTGTAACTGTCCACATAATAATGATTTCCCATATTTTATTACATAACATTATGTGCACATTATTTATATATAAATAAATACATAACAACCCTGTGAAGTAATATGCTACGTTCTTGTGACACTTCACAATGTGTAAACCTTTGTGAAGTGTCAGTTTTGATTGGGGGGGGGGGTGGGGGTGGGGGTGGACATTTTCCTTCTGTCCGGATATACTGAGCGATATTTTCCGTCTGTCCGGATATACTGACGATATTTTCCGTCTATCCGGATATACTGAGCGATATTTTCCGTCTATTCCGGATATACTGAGTGATATTTTCCGTCTGTCCGGATATATTGAGTGATATTTTCCGTCTATCCGGATATACTGAGCGATATTTTCCGTCTGTCCGGATATACTGAGCGATATTTTCCGTCTGTCCGGATATACTGAGCGATATTTTCCGTCTGTCCGGATATACTGAGCGATATTTTCCGTCTATCCGGATATACTGAGTGATATTTTCCGTCTATCCGGATATACTGAGCGATATTTTCCGTCTGTCCGGATATACCGAGTGATATTTGTTGTGCTTGATATTGTTGTGGGTTATATGTAAGTAGTAAAGTATTGGTTCGTGCTATAAACATGGCGCCAGTTGAGACAATGACCTCTACGCCTTAGCAGACTCAAGCAAGTGCATATTTTTCTTCTCCTGGAGTGTTCTGTGTTTTGTTTGACTAATTTAATGACTTCAGCGTTAAATCTTTGAGACAGGGTATACTTAAGTATAGTCGACAGAATTATGGTCTACAAGAAATATGTTTATTGACAGAATTATGGTCTACAAGAAATATGTTTATTGACAGAATTATAGTCTACAAGAAATATGTTTATTGACAGAATTATGGTCTACAAGAAATATGTTTATTGACAGAATTATGGTCTACAAGAAATATATTTATTGACAGAATTATGGTCTACAAGAAATATGTTTATTGACAGAATTATGGTCTACAAGAAATATGTTTATTGACAGAATTATGGTCTACAAGAAATATGTTTATTGACAGAATTATGACCTACAAGAAATATGTTTATTGACAGAATTATGGCCTACAAGAAATATGTTTATTGACAGAATTATGGCCTACAAGAAATATGTTTATTGACAGAATTATGGCCTACAAGAAATATGTTGGTTGACAGAATGATGATCTACAACAAATATGTTGGTTGACAGAGTGATGATCTACAACAAATATGTTGGTTGACCATATGTTGGATGATCTACAAACACTGCGTTTGTTGAAAAGATCGTTATATTTTTCTTGTTTCTTGTCTTTTTCTTCCACGCTGCACAAGATATATATATATATATATATATATATATATATATATATAAAGGTAAAGGTAATCCTGTAATGCCTTAGGAGCACATAGGGATATGGTGTTAGTGCCCATATTTTCCTTGACCTGTCAGCACACTAGATGGCGATATGGTCAGTATCACGCCTGGCCGCCTTTCCTTCCCCAACTCCAGAAGAAGTCGGGTACCCATTTCTACAGCTGGGTGACTGGGGTGCCACGGTGGGATTATGCATGATATGGTGTAAAGAATATTGATGTGTTTGAACTATGTTATTCAGGATATGATGTAAAGAATGCTGATGTGTTTGAACGATGTTATTCATGATATGATGTAAAGAATGCTGATGTGTTTGAATTATGTTATTCTTGATATGATATAAAGAATATTGATGTGTTTGAATTATGTTATTCTTGATATTATGTAAAGAATGCTGATGTGTTTGAACTATGTTATTCTTGATATGATGTAAAGAATATTGATGTGTTTGAATTATGTTATTCATGATATTATGTAAAGAATGCTGATGTGTTTGAACTATGTTATTCTTGATATGATGTAAAGAATGCTGATGTGTTTGAACTATGTTATTCTTGATATGATGTAAAGAATGCTGATGTGTTTGATTTAAGTTATTCAAGATATGATGTAAAGAATGCTGATGTGTTTGAATTAAGTTATTCTTGATATGATGTAAAGAATGCTGATGTGTTTGAATTAAGTTATTCATGATACAGAATTTTTAGTTGAGTTTCGGGTATAAAGTGCAACATTCTCATTTTGGCATCAAGAAACCGATCATTTTTATGGAAATCTTGACAGAAGAAGTATTATAAAGTGAACGTTTTGTTGAACACCATGCCAGCATATTTGATATGATTGTATTGAATAGTTACTGTTCATTAGAGGCCGGGACATATGGTAGTTACTGACTTGTATATCTTTTATCATCATCGTCATCGTCATCATCACCTTTTTTGTATTTTTCATTTGGACCATGTCACATACATCACACGTTTATTTATTTATTTTGTGATCATCATTGTTAAGTCATAATGTCATTAAAACTCATACATTCATTTACAATTTGCAATTACAGCTGTCGTGATTATTGTCTTGTATATTTACAAGTTGCATTCAACATTCCATTTGTGTTTCTGTTCTCTACACAGAGTTATAAAGTGCATGTAAAGAGAGAGAGAGAGAGAGAAATGGAATGTAGTAATGTGTCTCCACAGACTCATAAATGTGATAGTAAAGAAAGGAAGAAATGGAGTGTAATAATATGTCTCCCTAGAGTCACAAACATGCGAGTAAAGAGAGGAAGAAATTGAATGTAATAATGTCTCTACTGCTGCCAACCAACAATCTTGAGAATACGGTCACATTTAAAATGTATTTTTAAGAGCCTAGGAGTTGGGCAAAAAAAACAAAACAAACAAAAACATCTGAATGTCCCAGTACATTTGTACAAGTTTTGAGATGAAAGCCCCTAATACACTATCACTCGCTGTTTGTTAACTTATCACCAAAATGTGCACCTTTGCACGGAAATAATTTTTTAGTACCGAGACAGACAAATTCCACTTTCTTGCCGTGTGCATAAACGCAGGAAATCTGAAAAACTGACCTGCAGAGCGTAGCTGACTGACAATCCTAGGGTGGCCCCATCAATCCCAGGTGAGGCTAGAGAGAAGACAGCACTAAAAAGCACGATCAAGCTGCCAACAACTTCAATCCAGATTCCAAGCCACCTGTGACAAAGGTTCTTGTGCTTCATTCATTCATGTCTGGTGCACACACATAAAACATACATAAAACCTTCTGAACATATATATATATAACATATATGTTTTAAAATGTGTACATTCACACCTGTACATAAAACCTATCTAAACATGCCTATTATATATAACATGTTTGTTTAAAAATATGTACATTTACACTTGTATATAGAACCTGTATGAACACGTCTAAATATAACATATATACGTATACAAAACCTTTCTGAACACATGTTTATGTGACATATGCCAGGTTTAAAAGCTTGCGCATACACACCTGTTGGCTGTGATCTCAGCAAAATAAAAGACCTGGTTTTTGTCTATAAGATCTATAGATCTCTGGCTAAATCTAGAACCTGCACCGAAGGCCCTGATCACATGACATCCCCTGAGACTCTCAGAAAAATGAGAGTAGATTGGGGACCTCATAACAGCCTCGAGTCTTTTGAGCTGGCGAGACGTTGGTATAAAAAACCGCTGCAGTAAGGACAAATAATGAACATTAATTGAAACATAAATTATGATACTGGCGAAGTAGGACAAAGATGATGATGATGATGATGATGATGACGATGATGATGATTGACTTACTGTTATAAAATAAAGGTAATTGGAATAATAATAGGACAGATAATATGCACATTATCATAAACACAAGGAGCTACGTATCAAAGGAAACAGGAATTAAAAGACACAGAAGCAGAGCCATATATTTCCTTTCTTTCAGGTCTCAGTAAAGATAATCTCACGCGCAATGTGCCCCCACAGAAATAGGGAGAAACAGGTACTTAACGTTACCAAAACAGATCTGATCGTAAACCAGGGAACATGTAGACGAATGTAAGAACCAAGTTCTGTGACAAATAATCAAGACACAGAGACAAGAACTGAGTTCTGTGACATATAATCAACACAATGAAAAGAACTTAATTCTGTGACAGATAATTCAGATATGATGACAAGAACTGAATTATGTGACAGATAATTCAAGCTTAATAGCAAGAATTGAATTCTGCCTCCAGTGATAAGACTGTGAGAAACCCAAGTGAAACAAGACAGAGAAGTTGCAGCAAAAATTCAAGACCGATGTGTCTCAAATGAAGGACAGGAGCAGTTCTTGAGCTTTCCGAGCCTATGAGGACGGAGGGGACAAAAAACACTTGCTACTATCAAGTCTATGAATGAAGGAGGGGACAAAAACACCTGCTACTATCAAGTCTATGAATGAAGGAGGGGACAAAAAACACCTGCTACTATCAAGTCTATGAAGGAAGGAGGGGACAAAAACATCTGCTATGATGTAAAGAATGCTGATGTGTTTGAATTAAGTTATTCAAGATATGATGTAAAGAATGCTGATGTGTTTGAACTATGTTATTCTTGATACAGAATTTTTAGTTGAGTTTCAGGTATAAAGTGCAACATTCTCATTTTGGCATCAAGAAACCGATAATTTTTATGGGAATCTTGACAGAAGAAGTGTTATAAAGTGAACGTTTTGTTGAAAACCATGTCAGCATATTTGATATGATTGTATTGAATAGTTACTGTTCATTAGAGGCCGGGACATATGGTAGTTACTGACTTGTATATCTTTTATCATCATCATCATCGTCATCGTCATCATCACCATTTTTGTATTTTTCATTTGGACCATGTCACATACATCACACGTTTATTTATTTCTTTTTTGGTCATCAGTGTTAAGTCATAATATCATTAAAACTCATACATTCATTTACAATTTGCAATTACAGCTGTCGTGATTATTGTCTTGTGTATTTACAAGTTGCATTCAACATTCCATTTGTATTTCTGTTCTCTACACAGAGTTATAAAGTGCATGTAAAGAGAGAGAGAGAAATGGAATGTAGTAATGTCTCTCCACAGACTCATAAATGTGATAGTAAAGAAAGGAAGAAATGGAGTGTAATAATATGTCTCCCTAGAGTCACAAACATGCGAGTAAAGAGAGGAAGAAATTGAATGTAATAATGTTTCTACTGCTGCCAACCAACAATCTTGAGAATACGGTCATATTTAAAATGTATTTTTAAGAGCCTGGGAGTTGGGCAAAAAAAAAACAAACAAACAAACAAAAAACATCTGAATGTCCCAGTACATTTGTACAAGTTTTGAAATGAAAGCCCCTAATACACTATCACTCGCTGTTTGTTAACTTATCACCAAAATGTACACCCTTGCACGGAAATAATTGTTTAGTACCGAGACGGACAAATTCCACTTTCTTGCCGTGTGCATAAACGCAGGAAATCTGAAAAACTGACCTGCAGAGCGTAGCTGACTGACAATCCTAGGGTGGCCCCATCAATCCCAGGTGAGGCTAGAGAGAAGACAGCACTAAAAAGCACTATCAAGCTGCCAACAACTTCAATCCAGATTCCAAGCCACCTGTGACAAAGGTTCTTGTGCTTCATTCATTCATGTCTGGTGCACACACATAAAACATACATAAAACCTTCTGAACATATATATATATATATATATATATATATATATATATAACATATATGTTTTAAAATGTGTACATTCACACCTGTACATAAAACCTATCTAAACATGCCTATTATATATAACATGTTTGTTTAAAAATATGTACATTTACACTTGTATATAGAACCTGTATGAACACGTCTAAATATAACATATATACGTATACAAAACCTTTCTGAACACATGTTTATGTGACATATGCCAGGTTTAAAGGCTTGCGCATACACACCTGTTGGCTGTAATCTCAGCAAAATAAAAGACCTGGTTTTTGTCTATAAGATCTATAGACCTCTGGCTAAATCTAGAACCTGCACCGAAGGCCCTGATCACATGACATCCCCTGAGACTCTCAGAAAAATGAGAGTAGATTGGGGACCTCATAACAGCCTCGAGTCTTTTGAGCTGGCGAGACGTTGGTATAAAAAACCGCTGCAGTAAGGACAAATAATGAACATTAATTGAAACATAAATTATGATACTGGCGAAGTAGGACAAAGATGATGATGATGATGATGATGATGATGATGATAATTGACTTACTGTTATAAAATAAAGGTAATTGGAATAATAATAGGACAGATAGTATGCACATTATCATAAACACAAGGAGCTACGTATCAAAGGAAACCGGAATTAAAAGACACAGAAGCAGGGCCATATATTTCTTTTCTTTCAGGTCTCAGTAAAGAGAATCTCACGCGCATTGTGCCCCCACAGAAATAGGGAGAAACAGGTACTTAACGTTACCAAAACAGATCTGATCGTAAACCAGGGAACATGTAGACGAATGTAAGAACCAAGTTCTGTGACAAATAATCAAGACACAGAGACAAGAACTGAGTTCTGTGACATATAATCAACACAATGAAAAGAACTTAATTCTGTGACAGATAATTCAGATATGATGACAAGAACTGAATTATGTGACAGATAATTCAAGCTTAATAGCAAGAATTGAATTCTGCCTCCAGTGATAAGACTGTGAGAAACCCAAGTGAAACAAGACAGAGAAGTTGCAGCAAAAATTCAAGACCGTTGTGTCTCAAATGAAGGACAGGAGCAGTTCTTGAGCTTTCCGAGCCTATGAGGACGGAGGGGACAAAAACACTTGCTACTATCAAGTCTATGAATGAAGGAGGGGACAAAAACACCTGCTACTATCAAGTCTATGAAGGAAGGAGAGGACAAAAACATCTGCTACTATCAAGTCTATGAAGGAAGGAGAGGACAAAAACACCTGCTACTATCAAGTCTATGAAGGAAGGAGAGGACAAAAACACCTGCTACTATCAAGTCTATGAAGGAAGGAGAGGACAAAAAACACTTGCTACTATCAAGTCTATGAAGGAAGGAGGGGACAAAAACACCTGCTACTATCAAGTCTATGAAGGAAGGAGAGGACAAAAAACACTTGCTACTATCAAGTCTATGAAGGAAGGAGAGGACAAAAAACACTTGCTACTATCAAGTCTATGAAGGAAGGAGGGGACAAAAACACCTGCTACTATCAAGTTTGTGACGATGGAGGGAAAAACAGGTGCTACTTTCAAGTCTGATAGGACATAGGGGAAAACAAATACTACTATCAAATCTGTGAGGACGAAGGGGACAAAAACATGTGCTACTATCACGTTTGTGAGGAAGGAGGGAAAAAACATGTGCTACTATCACGTTTGTGAGGACGGAGGGAAAAAACAAGTGCTGCTATCAAGCCTGTGAGGACGAATGGGAGGAAAAAAAAACAAGTGCTGCTCATAATTCTATGAAGAAGGACGGGACAAATAACACATGCTTCTATCATGTCTGTCAGGACGAAGGGGACAAAAAACCCATGATACTATAAATCTGTGAGGACTTATGCAAAATGCAAGTGCTACTACCAAGTCTGTGAGGACGAAGGTAACAAACAAACAAGTGCTAAAATATCAAGTCTGTGATGACAAAGGAGACACAAAAACATGTTCTAGTATTAGGTCTATAAGGACAAATGGGCCAATAAAGTCTGTGAGGACGAAGTAGAGAGAAATAAAAGTGCTTCTATTAATTTTGAGAAAACAAAGGAACAAAAAACAAGTGCTACTAACAAGCCTATAAGGACAGAGGTGACAAGAAACAATTGTTACTGTCAGCTCTGTGAGGACGGAGGGAACACAAAAAAGTGCTACTATCAAGTCTGTTAGGACGGAGAGGACATAAAACAAGTGCTACTATCAAGTCTGTGTAGTCGGAAGGAAAGAAACGCTACTATCAAATTTGTGAGTACGGATGGGACAAACAAAAGGTGCTACTGTCAAGTCTGTGAGGTCGGAGGGGTCATAAAACAAGTGCTGCTATCAAGCCTGTGAGGACGAATGGGAGGAAAAAAAAAACAAGTGCTGCTCATAATTCTATGAAGAAGGACGGGACAAATAACACATGCTTCTATCATGTCTGTCAGGACGAAGGGGACAAAAAACCCATGATACTATCAATCTGTGAGGACTTATGCAAAATGCAAGTGCTACCATCAAGTCTGTGAGGACAGAGGGGACAAAAAACAAGTACTGGTATCAAGTCTGTGAGGGCGGGGCGTCAGAAAAACTCGTCTTACTATCAAGTCTGTTAGGACTGATGAGACAAAAAAACTAGTACTACTATCAAGTCTGTTAGGACTGATGAGACAAAAAACCTGTACTACTATCAAGTCTGTTAGGACTGATGAGACAAAAAAAACTAGTACTACTATCAAGTCTGTTAAGACTGATGAGACAAAAAAACTAGTACTACTATCAAGTCTATTAGGACTGATGAGACAAAAAACTAGTACTACTATCAAGTCTGTTAGGACTGATGAGACAAAAAAATTAGTACTACTATCAAGTCTGTTAGGACTGATGAGACAAAAAAACTAGTACTACTATCAAGTCTGTGGGGACGGAGAGGACAAACAAACAAGTGGTATTATCATGTTTATGAAGATGGAGGGAAACAAGTGCTATTATCAAGTCTGTGAGGACGAAGGAGACATAAAAAACAAGTTCTATTATCTAGTCTACTAGAACAGAGGTGAAAAAAAAAGTGCTCTGTCATGTCTGCGAGGACGAAGGGGACAAAAAAAATAAGTGCTACTATCAAGTCTGTGAGGACGGAGGGAATAAACAATTGCAACTATTACGTATGTGTGGACGGAGGGGACAAAAACACGTGCTACTATCAAGTCTCTGAGAACGAAAGGGAAAAAGCAAGTATTACTATCAAGTCTGTGAGGACTGAGGGAACTAAAAAAGAAATGCAAATATCAAGCCTGAGAGAACAGAGGGGACACAACGCAAATGCTGCTACCAAGTCTGTGAGGACGAAGGTAACAAACAAGTGCTAAAATATCAAGTCTGTGATGACAAAGGAGACACAAAAACATGTTCTAGTATTAGGTCTATAAGGACAAATGGGCCAATAAAACAAGTGCTACTATCAAGTCTATGAAGATGACGGGAAAAACAAGTGATACTACCAAGCGTATGAAAACGGAGGAGACAAAAAAAAACAAGTGCTACTATCAAGTCTGTGAGGATAAAGGACAGAAAAAACAAGTGCTACTATCAAGTCTGTGAGGACAAAGGACAGAACAAAATGTGCTACTATCAAGTCTGTGAGGATAAATGAGAGAAAAAAAACACGTGCTATTATCAAGTCTGTGAGGACGAAGTAGAGAGAAATAAAAGTGCTTCTATTAATTTTGAGAAAACAAAGGAACAAAAAACAAGTGCTACTATCAAGTCTGTGAGAACAGAGGGAACAGAAAACGTTCTACTATCAAATTTGTGATTACCGAAGGACACAAAAAGTGTCACTATCAAGTCTGTGAGGACAGAGGGACACAAAAACTTTTCACTATCAAGTCTATGAGGACACAGGGAAAAAACAAGTGCTACTATTACGTATGTGTGGACGGAGGGGACAAAAACACGTGCTACTATCAAGTCTCTGAGAACGAAAGGGAAAAAGCAAGTATTACTATCAAGTCTGTGAGGACTGAGGGAACTAAAAAAGAAATGCAAATATCAAGCCTGAGAGAACAGAGGGGACACAACGCAAATGCTGCTACCAAGTCTGTGAGGACGAAGGTAACAAACAAGTGCTAAAATATCAAGTCTGTGATGACAAAGGAGACACAAAAACATGTTCTAGTATTAGGTCTATAAGGACAAATGGGCCAATAAAACAAGTGCTACTATCAAGTCTATGAAGATGACGGGAAAAACAAGTGATACTACCAAGCGTATGAAAACGGAGGAGACAAAAAAAAACAAGTGCTACTATCAAGTCTGTGAGGATAAAGGACAGAAAAAACAAGTGCTACTATCAAGTCTGTGAGGATAAAGGACAGAAAAAACAAGTGCTACTATCAAGTCTGTGAGGATAAATGAGAGAAAAAAAACACGTGCTATTATCAAGTCTGTGAGGACGAAGTAGAGAGAAATAAAAGTGCTTCTATTAATTTTGAGAAAACAAAGGAACAAAAAACAAGTGCTACTAACAAGCCTATAAGGACAGAGGTGACAAGAAACAATTGTTACTGTCAGCTCTGTGAGGACGGAGGGAACACAAAAAAGTGCTACTATCAAGTCTGTTAGGACGGAGAGGACATAAAACAAGTGCTACTATCAAGTCTGTGTAGTCGGAAGGAAAGAAACGCTACTATCAAATTTATGAGTACGGATGGGACAAACAAAAGGTGCTACTGTCAAGTCTGTGAGGTCGGAGGGGTCATAAAACAAGTGCTGCTATCAAGTATGTGAGGAGCGAGACGACAAAAATCTCAAGATTCTGAGGACGGATCGAAAAAGCAAGTGTTACTATCAAGTCTGTTAGGACTGATGAGACAAAAAAAACTAGTACTACTATCAAGTCTGTTAGGACTGATGAGACAAAAAAATTAGTACTACTATCAAGTCTGTTAGGACTGATGAGACAAAAAAAACTAGTACTACTATCAAGTCTGTTAGGACTGATGAGACAAAAAACTAGTACTACTATCAAGTCTGTTAGGACTGATGAGACAAAAAAACTAGTACTACTATCAAGTCTGTTAGGACTGATGAGACAAAAAAACTAGTACTACTATCAAGTCTGTTAGGACTGATGAGACAAAAAAACGAGTACTACTGTCAAGTCTGTTAGGACTGATGAGACAAAAAACTAGTACTACTATCAAGTCTGTGAGGACGGAGAGGACAAAAACCAAGTGCTACTATCAAGTCTGTTAGGACTGATGAGACAAAAAAACTAGTACTACTATCAAGTCTGTGGGGACGGAGAGGACAAACAAACAAGTGGTATTATCATGTTTATGAAGATGGAGGGAAACAAGTGCTATTATCAAGTCTGTGAGGACGAAGGAGACATAAAAAACAAATTCTATTATCTAGTCTACTAGAACAGAGGTGAAAAAAAAGTGCTCTGTCATGTCTGCGAGGACGAAGGGGACAAAAAAAACAAAACAAGTGCTACTATCAAGTCTGAGAGATCAGAGGGGATAAAAAAAAAACAAATGCTAATATTACGTTAGTTAGGACGAAGAGGTCTAAAAAAAAGTGTTACTGTCAAGTCTATGAGGTCAGAGGGGACAAAAAATAAGTGCTACTTTCAAGTCTGTGAGGACAGAGTTAACACAAAATAAGTGCTACTATCAAATCTGTGAGGACAGAGAGGACACAAAATATTCCTACTATCAAGTCTGTGAGGACAGAGGGGACAAAAAACAAGAGCTACTATCAAGTCTGTGATGACGGAGGGAAAAGAAAGAGCTACTATCAAGTCTGTGACGACGGAGGGAAAAAAACAAGAGCTACTATCAAGTCTGTGACGACGGGGGGAAAAAACAAGAGCTACTATTAAGTCTATGAGAAGGGAGGGAATAAAAAACATGAGCTACTATCAAGTCTGTAAGGTCGATGCCGACAGAAAGTCAAGTGCCACTATCAAGTGTGTAATAATGGAGTAGACAAATACTACTATCAAGTCTGTGAGGACGAAGGAACCACCAAAAAAGTGCTATTTCATGTATGTGATAACGGATGAGACAAAAAAAACCCAAATGCTACCATCA
The DNA here is from genome assembly GCA_009760885.1 of Achatina immaculata. NCBI lineage: Eukaryota > Metazoa > Mollusca > Gastropoda > Stylommatophora > Achatinidae > Lissachatina > Lissachatina immaculata. The sequence goes on from CM019712.1 coordinate 25,037,175, forward strand.
AGTGTATGAGGGCGAATATGACGACAAGAAGTGCTACTATCAAGTCTTTGAGGACGAAGGAATCACCAAAAAAGTGCTATTTCATGTATGTGATAATGGATGAGACAAAAAAAAAACCAAATGCTACTATCACGTCTGTGAGGACGAATAGGACAAAAAAGTGCTACCATCAAGTCTGTGAGGACGAAGTGGACAAAAGAAAACAAGAGCTATTATCACGTACATGAGAACGGATGAAAAAAACAAGTGCTACTATAATGTCCGTGAGGTCGAATGGGACTAAAAAAGAAAGGTTCTAGTATCAAGTCTGTAAGATCGAAGCGGAAAAAAAAGTGATACTATCAAATATGTGAGGAGAGAGGAGACAAGAAGCAAATTCTATTATCATGTCTCTGAGGACGGAGGAAAAAACAAGTGCTACTATCGAGTCTATGAGGACGGAGGGAAAAGAAAGAGCTACTATCAAGTCTGTGACGACGGAGGGAAAAAAACAAGAGCTACTATCAAGTCTGTGACGACGGGGGGAAAAAACAAGAGCTACTATTAAGTCTATGAGAAGGGAGGGAATAAAAAACATGAGCTACTATCAAGTCTGTAAGGTCGATGCCGACAGAAAGTCAAGTGCCACTATCAAGTGTGTAATAATGGAGTAGACAAATACTACTATCAAGTCTGTGAGGACGAAGGAACCACCAAAAAAGTGCTATTTCATGTATGTGATAACGGATGAGACAAAAAAAACCAAATGCTACCATCAAGTGTATGAGGGCGAATATGACGACAAGAAGTGCTACTATCAAGTCTTTGAGGACGAAGGAATCACCAAAAAAGTGCTATTTCATGTATGTGATAATGGATGAGACAAAAAAAAAACCAAATGCTACTATCACGTCTGTGAGGACGAATAGGACAAAAAAGTGCTACCATCAAGTCTGTGAGGACGAAGTGGACAAAAGAAAACAAGAGCTATTATCACGTACATGAGAACGGATGAAAAAAACAAGTGCTACTATAATGTCCGTGAGGTCGAATGGGACTAAAAAAGAAAGGTTCTAGTATCAAGTCTGTAAGATCGAAGCGGAAAAAAAAGTGATACTATCAAATATGTGAGGAGAGAGGAGACAAGAAGCAAATTCTATTATCATGTCTCTGAGGACGGAGGAAAAAACAAGTGCTACTATCGAGTCTATGAGGACGGAGGGAACAACAAAACTAGTGCTAATATCACGTCTGTGAGGACGAATGGGACAAAAAACAAGTATTGCTATCAATTTTGTGAGGACAAAGGGGAAAACAAGTGCTACTCTACCATCTGTGAGGACGGAAGGGACAAAAACAAGTGCTATTATAAGGTCTGTGATGACGGAGGGACAAAAAACACGTAATACTGTCAAGTCTGTAAAGACGGAGGGGACCAAAAAAAAAAAACAAGTGCTACTATCGATTTAACATACTTTCAGGTGTCCTATTAGCGATATATATCAGTTGTAATGTCTTGTAACATTTATCAAATTTGGTGGATTGTAACAATTTTCAGTTGTCAAATAATATTTATGAAACTTGATGGTGTGTAACAATTTTCAGTTGTCAAATAATATTTATGAAACTTGATGGTTTGTAACAATTTTCAGTTGTCAAATAATATTTATGAAACTTGATGGTTTGTAACAATTTTCAGTTGTCAAATAATATTTATGAAACTTGATGGTTTGTAACAATTTTCAGTTGTCAAATAATATTTATGAAACTTGATGGTTTGTAACAATTTTCAGTTGTCAATAATATTTATGAAACTTGATGGTTTGTAACAATTTTCAGTTGTCAAATAATATTATGAAACTTGATGGTTTGTAACAATTTTCAGTTGTCAAATAATATTTATGAAACTTGATGGTTTGTAACAATTTTCAGTTGTCAAATAATATTTATGAAACTTGATGGTTTGTAACAATTTTCAGTTGTCAAATAATATTTATGAAACTTGATGGTTTGTAACAATTTTCAGTTGTCAAATAATATTTATGAAACTTGATGGTTTGTAACAATTTTCAGTTGTCAGATAATATTTATGAAACTTGATGGTTTGTAACAATTTTCAGTTGTCAAATAATATTTATGAAACTTGATGGTTTGTAACAATTTTCAGTTGTCAAATAATATTTATGAAACTTGATGGTTTGTAACAATTTTCAGTTGTCAAATAATATTTATGAAACTTGATGGTTTGTAACAGCTATCAGCTGCACGGGTTAGCAGCTGCTGTCAGTCTGAGAAATAAACATGAAAAAGAAATAAACATGAAAAAGAAATAAACATGAAAAAGAAATAAACATGAAAAAGAAATAAACATGAAAAAGCTTACCTGAACTGCCATGTAGATGACAAAAAGTGGCAGAATGACGCTGGCAAATATCGGAGTGCTGATGCTGATCACAGCTAATGTTGCTGCCACTGAAAACACACAAGACACCCACACGAAAGCTGTCTGGGGGAGCTGGTTGTCAAGAGTTTCCATGTCACGTGAGAAGCGGTTCAGGATTCTTCCCAGAGGCGTGGCGTCAAAGAAAATCATTGGTGACCTCATCACGTGATCAAGCATGGCGGCGTGCATGGTAGACGATGCTGAGACCATTCGCAGGGCAGCCACGAGGGCGAACACAAACACAAACACAACTGAAAGTGGACACAGCCTTTTTATCAAATACACAAGACTGCAGCAATAACAACAACAGCTTACCCTCATTAATATTTGTGTTATTGGTAAATTTAGCATCACACCAACAATTTTTGGGCGGTGCAAAATTACAATAATTAAATCATCACATGACTTCGGCCACACATTCTTAAACATCATATGACTGGGGCCACACGTTTCCTAACATCAAATAACTTGGACCACACTTTCTCAAACATCAAATGACTGGAGCCACACGTTCTCAAACATCAAATGACTGAGGTCACACATTCTTAAACATCAAATGACTGGGGCCACACGTTCTCAAACATCAAATGACTGGGGTCACACATTCTCAAACATCAAATGACTGGGGTCACACATTCTCAAACATCAAATGACTGGGGTCACACATTCTCAAACATCAAATGACTGGGGCCACACGTTCTCAAACATCAAATGACTGGGGTCACACATTCTCAAACATCAAATGACTGGGGTCGCACGTTCTCAAACATCAAATGACTGGGGTCACACATTCTCAAACATCACATGACCTAGGCCACACCTTAGCAAACATCAAATTACTTGGAATCACACGTTCCCTAACATCAAATAACTGGGACCATACGTTCTCAAACATCAAATGACTGGAGCCACACCTTCTTAAACAACAAATGACTGGGTCATACCTTCTTAAACGACAAATGACTGGGGTCACACGTTCCGAAACATCAAAGTATTTGGGCCACACGTTCCCAAATATCAAATGACTGGAACCACACCTTCTTAAACATCAAATGACATGCCACTCGTTCCTAACATCAAATTACTTGGGCCACACGTTCTCTAACATCAAATTACTCTGTTCACATGTTCTTAAACAACAATTGACTCTGACGACACGTTCTTAAACACCTATGACAGTATTTGGTAGAGATTATAGAAAGTTTTTTTTCACTAATAAAAGGGAGTCGATCTGGGGAAAGGTTGGTAAATCCCTGGTACATTCCCTGGTGAAGTGAACTTGTGACCCGGTTGTTTGTTCAAGCTCGGAGAAAATTTTTTACTAGAAGTGTCATAGTAAGATCTGGTCTTGTTTTAACGTGGAAGTTGCACGGGTTAGCTGAGTTGGGAAGTTTATTTATAGACACAGTCGATAAACTTTGGGTTAGCTGAGTTGGGAAGTTTATTTATAGACACAGTCGATAAACTTTGGGTTAGCTGAGTTCGGAAGTTTATTTATAGACACAGTCGATAAACTTTGGGTTAACTGAGTTCGGAAGTTTATTTATAGACACAGCCGATAAACTTTGGGTTAACTGAGTTGGGAAGTTTATTTATAGACACAGCCGATAAACTTTGGGTTAGCTGAGTTGGGAAGTTTATTTATAGACACAGCCGATAAACTTTGGGTTAGCTGAGTTCGGAAGTTTATTTACAGACACAGCCGATAAACTTTGGGTTAGCTGAGTTCGGAAGTTTATTTATAGACACAGCCGATAAACTTTGGGTTAGCTGAGTTCGGGAGTTTATTTATAGACACACCGCTGACAAGCTTTGGGTTAACTGAGTTTGGAAGTTTATTTATAGACACACCGCTGACAAACTTTGGTTTAACTGAGTTGGGAAGTTTATTTATAGACACACCGCTGACAAAGAAATAAACATGAAAAAGAAATAAACATGAAAAAGCTTACCTGAACTGCCATGTAGATGACAAAAAGTGGCAGAATGACGCTGGCAAATATCGGAGTGCTGATACTGATCACAGCTAATGTTGCTGCCACTGAAAACACACAAGACACCCACACGAAAGCTGTCTGGGGGAGCTGGTTGTCAAGAGTTTCCATGTCACGTGAGAAGCGGTTCAGGATTCTTCCCAGAGGCGTGGCGTCAAAGAAAATCATTGGTGACCTCATCACGTGATCAAGCATGGCGGCGTGCATGGTAGACGATGCTGAGACCATTCGCAGGGCAGCCACGAGGGCGAACACAAACACAAACACAACTGAAAGTGGACACAGCCTTTTTATCAAATACACAAGACTGCAGCAATAACAACAACAGCTTACCCTCATTAATATTTGTGTTATTGGTAAATTTAGCATCACACCAACAATTTTTGGGCGGTGCAAAATTACAATAATTAAATCATCACATGACTTCGGCCACACATTCTTAAACATCATATGACTGGGGCCACACGTTTCCTAACATCAAATAACTTGGACCACACTTTCTCAAACATCAAATGACTGGAGCCACACGTTCTCAAACATCAAATGACTGGGGTCACACATTCTTAAACATCAAATGACTGGGGCCACACGTTCTCAAACATCAAATGACTGGGGTCACACATTCTCAAACATCAAATGACTGGGGTCACACATTCTCAAACATCAAATGACTGGGGTCACACATTCTCAAACATCAAATGACTGGGGCCACACGTTCTCAAACATCAAATGACTGGGGTCACACATTCTCAAACATCAAATGACTGGGGTCGCACGTTCTCAAACATCAAATGACTGGGGTCACACATTCTCAAACATCACATGACCTAGGCCACACCTTAGCAAACATCAAATTACTTGGAATCACACGTTCCCTAACATCAAATAACTGGGACCATACGTTCTCAAACATCAAATGACTGGAGCCACACCTTCTTAAACAACAAATGACTGGGTCATACCTTCTTAAACGACAAATGACTGGGTCACACGTTCCGAAACATCAAAGTATTTGGGCCACACGTTCCCAAATATCAAATGACTGGAACCACACCTTCTTAAACATCAAATGACATGCCACTCGTTCCTAAACATCAAATTACTTGGGCCACACGTTCTCTAACATCAAATTACTCTGTTCACATGTTCTTAAACAACAATTGACTCTGACGACACGTTCTTAAACACCTATGACAGTATTTGGTAGAGATTATAGAAAGTTTTTTTTTACTAATAAAAGGGAGTCGATCTGGGGAAAGGTTGGTAAATCCCTGGAACATTCCCTGGTGAAGTGAACTTGTGACCCGGTTGTTTGTTCAAGCTCGGAGAAAATTTTTTACTAGAAGTGTCATAGTAAGATCTGGTCTTGTTTTAACGTGGAAGTTGCACGGGTTAGCTGAGTTGGGAAGTTTATTTATAGACACAGTCGATAAACTTTGGGTTAGCTGAGTTGGGAAGTTTATTTATAGACACAGCCGATAAACTTTGGGTTAACTGAGTTCGGAAGTTTATTTATAGACACAGTCGATAAACTTTGGGTTAACTGAGTTCGGAAGTTTATTTATAGACACAGCCGATAAACTTTGGGTTAACTGAGTTGGGAAGTTTATTTATAGACACAGCCGATAAACTTTGGGTTAGCTGAGTTGGGAAGTTTATTTATAGACACAGCCGATAAACTTTGGGTTAGCTGAGTTTGGAAGTTTATTTATAGACACAGCCGATAAACTTTGGGTTAACTGAGTTTGGAAGTTTATTTATAGACACACAGCTGACAAACTTTGGTTTAACTGAGTTTGGAAGTTTATTTATAGACACACCGCTGACAAACTTTGGGTTAACTGAGTTTGGAAGTTTATTTATAGACCACCGCTGACAAATTTTGGGTAACAGAGGGCAATGTTAAAGATTTTTGATTTTATGAAAACTAAAGTTCGAGTGATAAACACGTGGCATCACATGATTTTGAACTTCACGTGACGGAAAGTTCGAGAAGCTTGTGGACTTTCAAAGAATATATAAAAAGATGTTAGGAATAAGATTATTATGACTGACTTACTTTTTGGAGGATGTGATGAGATTCAGAATAGTAAAATCATGACTGACTTACATTTTGGTAAAGGAAGTTCTCAAGATGTAGACAGCTGAGTGTAGTTTTGTGTAGTTGTAGCGATACTCAGAGCTAAAATGTAGTAGTTTAGTTATTGTTATTTTTGCCCTTGTTTGGACAAGTAGTTACTTATAGCTACGTTCAGGATGTAGAGTGCTATTGTGTTTTGTTGGAATTCATTGGTTTGTGTAGTTGTTTCGGAGAACTTGTATGTATATTTTTGTATTAGTCTAGTAGGGTTGTTGTTTCTTGCCAGTGACGTAATCACGCCGGGAATCATATATTTGTCTACTTTTCTAGTCATTTGGCTTCATCACATCACGCATCAGTTCAACATTCATTTTCCTCAACAATAAATGTTGTCAACGTTTAAATCTAGTTGGAGATGTGGAGTTGTTGGAACTTCTTCTGTCAGTCTAGTTGAACGAATGGAAGTCCAGTTCTTGATCTTTGTGACACTGGTGTTATTGTTATTCTAGTGGCGAACATGGAAACTGTTATTGTGTTGCTATGGGAACACCGTAGTGACAAATTCTGTCTATTGATTAACAAGTAATAGGTAAAAGTAAACTTCCTGTGTCCACGCCATTAAAGCATATTGGGGTTACGGATTAGGCCCGTATTTTCCATGACCTTCGGCACATGAAAGTGTAACAAGTAATAGAAAAATAAAATCAGTCAGGCAGACTGAATGATATCATAACAAGCACAGTAGAGATCCAATAACTTCTTTAATAGTTTTGTCTGTCGGTGGTGAATATCCCGGTATACTGCACCCTAGGCCATTCGAGTATACACCAAATGACTGGGGCCACACGTTCTCAAATATTAAATTTTTGTAGTCACACCTTCTCAAATATCAAACGGCTGCAGCCATATTTGTTATCAGCTGTGACAGAGCAAGTAACATGAAATTTTACCAAATGTCCTCTAAAACAGAATGTTCTATCTTTCTACCAGATCTATCAGTGCCGCTTTCCATTCGTCTATCACACCGATGTAATAGCTGGAACACATTATATTAGTAGAAATGCTTACAGTCCAGATTATACTCTTTAAGTCGAGATTATAATACTCTTTCACTTACAGTCGAGATTTATAATACTCTTTCACTTGTCTGTTTCACGTGGTCGACATCTTTTTCTTCGGCCTGTTGTGTTCCATTTGATACCTTGTTTGGGGATTCCTTGTTTGGGGATTCCCTGATTGTTTCTTCTCATCACATGACCGACATATGTCCATCTTCTTTTTCTGATCAACCATAAGACAGGTTGCTGTTTGCTCATCTGTCTGATGTCTGCGTTGTTCTTGAATTCTTCCACTTTATACCGAGTATTTTCCTTAGGCATTTGTTTTCAGAAGTCTAATTTCTAATCTATTTCTTTAGTTGTTTTCCAGCTTTCACATGGATAAATGAGTGTGGATATTACATTTGAATTAAATAATCTTAGCTTGGTTTTTGTGCTTATAACTTTTGAATTCCATATGTTCTCAAGATTCTTGAAGTCAGTGCTGCTTTGGAAATTCAAATTCTAACTTCATTTCTGTTGTCACCATTGTGGTCAATATAGCTGCCGAGACATGCAAAATGGTTTACTTCTTCAACAGCAGTTCCTTCTATGTATATTTTTCCTTCGTCGTTAATGAGAATCTTCATTATTTTTGTTTTATCCTTGTTAATTTCAAGTCCTATTTTACTACCCATTGACGACAGGCTATCTGTTTTTACTTGCATTGGTTTCATGTTGTCGCTGGTAAGAGTTATGTCATCTGCAAAATCAAGATCTTCCAGCTGGGTCTCAGGTATGTAGTTAGTAGTAAGCTATTAAATCTCGGATTACCGCCCGATGCCGCCTCGTATGTGTGTCATAAGTGTCAATTATTGTAATACCCAGTAAAGGTCGCGAAATCTTTGATGTCAGACGTCAGTAGTATATGTTTAGTTAAGGCTAGCAGACTCATATGTTGGGAAAAATATATATATATTCATAATGTTGAAGTTATGTAGATATGTATGCATATGTTTGCGAAATCACTGTAAAATGCGGAGTTGTCATGTATCTTAAATATAACCTATCTTCTTATATGAGATGTTAAGCTTTGCTGTGAAGTGCTAAGTCGGAAAACCTCTTATGAGAGTTAGAAAAGACTTAGAATATATACCATGTAATATATAACATGCTTGTGCACGATCTGATTTGGCAGAATATTGAGATCATAGAATATTATTAGTATTAAATAGTTTGTGTTGGAATTTGTTATTCTTGACGTTGGAGTTAATGTGCCTGCTAGTGATGAATGACAGGATTGTATTTTAGATCAGGCCAGTTATTTTCACTATGATCACCCAGGGTGGTGGACCCAGACAAGAAGAACGTCCAAAGAAGAAAAGATCCTGGGTTGTAGCATTAGTTGGGGCAACAGATTGGGAAGTGGGAAGCCACTCATGCTGTAGGCTAAAGATGAGCCGTGCTCCCAACAAAAAGAGTAATTAAAGGGTTGAAGGGTTTGGGTTGTGTATATAAAAGGGGAAGATAGTGATTTTCATCCGGGCCACAGAGTTGGTTGTCACATACCTATATCCAGTATGATAACTTGTAAGACCCCTGGAACAAAATTGTCTATCTTAATAAAATTTAAGGTTGGGGGTAAAGTATATAGTAACACATACAGAAGATAAAACCCAGTATAGAACAATAAAGAACTAACTTATTATAAAATATTTCTTACACTTACATCCCAGGAACGGTCTTTCTCTCAGTGGCAAATAGCAGCACAGTAGCAGCGATATAAAGTTATAATGCTTTATTGGTGCAGTGGATGATGATGACGATGCATGATGTGACGGTTAAGACAGGGGCATGACAAATCCAAGAACTCATGACAGGAGATAATTTCAAGTCAAAACAACATAGAGTAAATTCCTGGCGACTACTGACGTCCTTAGACTTCGTCGCCATCAAAATTTCAACTACATTTCTAACTCTGCTAATCTAACACAGTACACAAAACCTACATTCTCTCGCAAAACAGACTAACTAATCTAGGGTATCTGAGGTTAAAACTTCAAATGCCAGAAATCATCTGATTTCTATCTCACGACCTTTCTTTGTCATATGTTGTCCGTGACCCACGAATCTCACGGGGGAAAAATAAGTTCAAGAGGAATAATCCTACCAGCAAGCTACTGATTTCTATCAAACGTAACCCTTTTTATACCAATTTTCCCATTCTATGACGTGTCGTCTAACTGTACTCTTCTATAAATCTATATTCTTTCTACCTCCTTACAAACAAGCTAACCTTGAGCTGCGCCCAAGGCTCCATACACGAACAAGTACTTGTGCGAGACGATGCTGTTGCTGCTCGTAGCGTTTGTGATCACTGGCAGCGTGTCTGACGTCCATTTAGAAAGCCAAATATTTCCCAGAACATTGGAGACCTTGAAAACAAATAAAACTGTTAGTGTTATCTGAAACAAAGTCAGTCAACAGAGGTTACAGATATTAGATTTTAGACATCACAAATGTTTTCATCAAATTATTACAATGTCATAAAACTTTTTTGTTGTAAACACTCTTACCTGGTATAAAGCAAATATCTCAAATTCCGATCAGGTAACTACAAACGTGACAAACTCAGATATGATAACTACAAGCATGACAAACTCTGAAAATACAAACATGACAAATTCTGATCTGATAACAAAAAATCTATTAGATCTCTGACCTCATAACTACAACACCAGAAAAATTACATCATAACTGCAAAATCCCAGATTAATCTCATAATTATAAACATCACATACACTAATCTGGTAGCTAGTAAACATCACATACACTGACCTGGTAGCTAGCAAATATCACATACACTGACCTGGTAGCTAGCAAATATCACATACACTGACCTGGTAGCTAGCAAATATCACATACACTGACCTGGTAGCTAGCAAACATCACATACACTGACCTGGTAGCTAACAAACATCACATACACTGACCTGGTAGCTAGCAAACATCACATACACTGACCTGGTAGCTAGCAAACATCACAAGTGCTAGTATCACAAAACCGTATCCAACATTCCTGCAGTATTCTCCAAGTACTCGTAGCTTGACCTGAGAACACAAAAGTGTACGCTCTGTTCTTCTTACTTTTAACTCTTATCATTATCTTCCTTGTATGAAATAAGTGGCATTTTCTTTATTAGTTTCATTATTTTTGTCATTAATGTTTTCAAATATCATTACAAAGCAATAATGTCAAGACATGAACATTGCTAGACTCAGTACAACAAGAATGTCGAGACATGAACACTGCTAGACTCAGTAGCACATCAATATCGCCTCACAAGCATGCTCATGTCAGTATCACAACATCTTGCCATTTAAAATCGGCTAGCATCAATACTACATTACTCGCTTAATGCAAACATGGCTACGGTTTGAATCCCGTTAGTATCACATCATCGATTTGGTACAGACATGACTACGATTTTGTACCGCGTTAGTATCACATCACCGAGTTGGTACACACCTAATGTACGTCACTACTCTACATCAATAGAAATTACTAGGAAAACATCAAGGGCCTAGGTTTTCTAAATTACTAGAAAAACATCAAGGGCCTAGGTTTTCTAAATTACTAGAAAAACATCAAGGGCCTAGGTTATCTAAATTACTAAGAAAACATCAAGGGCCTAGGTTATCTAAATTACTAGAAAAACATCAAGGGCCTAGGTTATCTAAATTACTAGAAAAACATCAAGAGCCTAGGTTATCTAAATTACTAGAAAAACATCAAGGGCCTAGGTTATCTAAATTACTAGAAAAACATCAAGGGCCTAGGTTATCTAAATTACTAGAAAAACATCAAGGGCCTAGGTTCTCTAAATTACTAGGAAAACATCAAGAGCCTAGGTTATCTAAATTACTAGAAAAACATCAAGGGCCTAGGTTATCTAAATTACTAGGAAAACATCAAGGGCCTAGGTTATATAAATTACTAAGAAAACATCAAGGGCCTAGGTTATATAAATTACTAGAAAAACATCAAGAGCCTAGGTTATCTAAATTACTAGGAAAACATCAAGGGCCTAGGTTATCTAAATTACTAGGAAAACATCAAGGGCCTAGGTTATATAAATTACTAAGAAAACATCAAGGGCCTAGGTTATATAAATTACTAAGAAAACATCAAGGGCCTAGGTTATAAAATTACTAAGAAAACATCAAGGGCCTAGGTTATATAAATTACTAAGAAAACATCAAGGGCCTAGGTTATATAAATTACTAAGAAAACATCAAGGGCCTAGGTTATCTAAATTACTAAGAAAACATCAAGGGCCTAGGTTATCTAAATTACTAAGAAAACATCAAGGGCCTAGGTATCTAAATTACTAAGAAAACATCAAGGGCCTAGGTTATCTAAATTACTAAGAAAACATCAAGGGCCTAGGTTATCTAAATTACTAAGAAAACATCAAGGGCCTAGGTTATCTAAATTACTAAGAAAACATCAAGGGCCTAGGTTATCTAAATTACTAAGAAAACATCAAGGGCCTAGGTTATCTAAATTACTAAGAAAACATCAAGGGCCTAGGTTATTTAAATTACTAAGAAAACATCAAGGGCCTAGGTTATCTAAATTACTAAGAAAACATCAAGGGCCTAGGTTATCTAAATTACTAAGAAAACATCAAGGGCCTAGGTTATCTAAATTACTAGAAAAACATCAAGGGCCTAGGTTATCTAAATTACTAGGAAACATCAAAGGTGTAGGTTATCGAACATTAGATAAACCGTGAGAAACTTTTATTTAATATAAGGCCTAGCAAATTAGGCTTGAACAAAGAAGGAGTTCGCCTAACTGGAGATGGAAAGCGAGGAAGTGAAACGGCCGCACGTTCTGATCTTCACTGTGGACTTGAATTAACAGAAAATCAAATATTTTCTTCGCAAATAAAAGTATGAAACTCGCACCTACTAACAGTAAAATGCTTTGTTTACAGCTGCTTACGATAAGCGCCTAGTTTATATCTGTTTGTAATGAGTGCCTACTTTATACCTGTTTGTACTGACTGCCTAGTTTATATCTCTTTGTACTGAGTGCATAGTTTATGCTTGTTTGTTCAAGTGTCTAATTCATTCATGTTTGTACTGAGTGTCTAGTTTATATCTGTTTGTACTGAGTGCCTACTTTATATCTGTTTGTACTGAGTGCATAGTTTATTTCTGTTTGTACTGAGTGCCTAGTTTATACCTCCTTGTCTGAGTGCCTAGTTTAATACATGTTCGTACTGAGTGCCTAGTTTATATCTGTGTGTACTGAATGCCTAGCTTATACCTGTTTGTCTAAGTGCCTAGTTTATACTTGTTTGAACTGAGTGCTTAGTTTATATCTGTTTGTAAGGAGTGTCTAGTTTATATCTGTTTGTAAGGAGTGCCTAGTTTATATCTGTTTGTGCTAAGTTCCTAGTTTATAACTGGTAAGTGCCAAAACATGGGAAAGCATCAAAATATATAATCAAAGCAATAAACTAAAAACTGATGCTCATGACTACATCATGTACTCGTCAATGACTCACACTGGATGGAGACCGTATTTTCTCAGTGCTCTCTGTGACAGTAACATCACTGATATTATAGGTATGAAGCACACAAGTTTCATCACGCTTAATCTTATATTATCATCATCTTAATAATCAAAAACAGAGACATTATAACTCTTATTTATGTTTGTATCACACCTTCTCTTCTGGGTTTGCGTGTGTAACACTAAAACGTGTGTATAATATGTGTTCATCTCTGCTGCTCTCAACTATCTGAGGTTTATTGTGTATAGTACTCACCTTCAGCAAGTCTACCCACTTCTGATATAAGAAATGCATGAACATATCACTCCTTTCACTAGTAAATTGTCTCACCCTCTCCCCACCCCGAATCTGTAAAGCGAATGTGTTTTGCTCACGCCCATTTTACAATAGACGAAGTGTCTATCATCTTACCGCCTAGTCATGAGTTTATGTTCTATCAACTTACCGCCCAGTCATGAGTTTATGTTCTATCAACTTACCGCTCAGTCATGAGTTTATGTTCTATCAACTTACCGCCCAGTCATTAGTTTATGTTCTATCAACTTACCGCCAGTCATGAGTTTATGTTCTATCAGCTTACCAACCAGTCATTAGTTTATGTTCTATCAGCTTACCGCCCAGTCATGAGTTTATGTTCTATCAGCTTACCGCCCAGTCATGAGTTTATGTTCTATCAACTTACCGCCCAGTCATGAGTTTATGTTCTATCAACTTACCGCCCAGTCATTAGTTTATGTTCTATCAGCTTACCGCCCAGTCATTAGTTTATGTTCTATCAATTTACCGCCCAGTCATGAGTTTATGTTCTATCAGCTTACCGCCCAGTCATTAGTTTATGTTCTATCAACTTACCGCCAGTCATGAGTTTATGTTCTATCAACTTACCGCCCAGTCATGAGTTTATGTTCTATCAACTTACCGCCAGTCATGAGTTTATGTTCTATCAACTTACCGCCCAGTCATGAGTTTATGTTCTATCAACTTACCGCTCAGTCATGAGTTTATGTTCTATCAACTTACCGCCCAGTCATGAGTTTATGTTCTATCAGCTTACCGCCCAGTCATGAGTTTATGTTCTATCAACTTACCACCAGCCATGAGTTTATGTTCTATCAGCTTACCGCCCAGTCATTAGTTTATGTTCTATCAACTTACCGCCAGTCATGAGTTTATGTTCTATCAACTTACCGCCCAGTCATGAGTTTATGTTCTATCAGCTTACCGCCTAGTCATGAGTTTATGTTCTATCAACTTACCACCCAGTCATGAGTTTATGTTCTATCAACTTACCGCCAGTCATGAGTTTATGTTCTATCAACTTACCACCCAGTCATGAGTTTATGTTCTATCAGCTTACCGCCTAGTCATGAGTTTATGTTTCAACCTACTGTACATGTTATGAATAAATGTGCCAGCTTATTGTACATGTTATGAGTAAATGTTCCAATTTATTGTACATGTTATGAGTAAATGTTCCAACTTACTGTACATGTTTTACAGTAAATGTTCCAGCTTACTGTACATGTTATGAGTAAATGTTCCAGCTTACTGTACATGTCATGAGTAAATATTCCAACTTACTGTACATGTTATGAGTAAATATTCCAACTTACTGTACATTTTATGAGTACATGTTCCAACTTACTGTACATGATATGAGTATATGTTTCAGTTTACTGTACATGCTATGTGTAAATGTTCCAGCTTACTGTACATGTTATGAGTAAATGTTCCAACTTACTGTACATGTTATGTGTAAATGTTCCAACTTACTGTACATATTATGGGTAAATGTTCTAACTTACTATACATATTATGAATGCATTCTCCAACATACTGTACATGTTATGAGTAAATGTTCCAACTTACTGTACATGTTATAAGTAAATTTTCCAACTTACTGTACATGTTATGGGTAAATGTTCTAACTTACTATACATATTATGAATACATTCTCCAACATACTGTACATGTTATGAGTAAATGTTCCAACTTACTGTACATGTTATGAGTAAATGTTCCAACTTACTGTACATGTTATGTGTAAATGTTTCAACTTACTGTACATGTAATGAGTAAATTTTCCAACTTATTGTACATGTTTTGAGTAAATTTTCCAACTTACTGTACATGTTTTGAGTAAATTTTCCAACTTACTGTATATGTTATGAGTAAATGTTCCAACTTACTCTACATATTATGAGTAAATATTCCAACTTACTGCCCCTGTTTCTATGGACTCGTCCTCTGTCAGTCTAGCCACGCCCCTGTCATCAGTGTATTCCACTGGCAGAACAGATGTGGGATGAATTGATTTGTCTCCGCCCTGTGTGTAGATGGGCTGTGAAGAAAGTCCGGGCTCACCCTCGTTGTGCATCTTGTCTAACCTGGCAAAAGTTTTCAGACTGGACTTACTGACCACGTAAATGATATCTGTTGTAAAATCTTTTCACGTGCTGTACGTGACCTCTGAATTTGGCTTTTTTCTCTCATGAATTTAAGTTTGGCCTAATGTTATGACAGGCAGGTGTCATGAAACTAAATATTTTGCCAGTTTTTTTTTTCAGATGATGAGATTACATAACCTCTTTTTGGCAGATTCTGAAACTTTTCTAGATTTCCAGACATGTGAAACGTGTCTTAACTCTGAGCAGAAGTAGAAAGTGGAGACAAGATTAGGAGAACATGAGCGGTTCTAAGGACTGTTATTGCCGGAGATGAGGTGGAGGATACGCTTTCTACTCCAATGGCGTGCGTCTCAAACAGCCTCTGGCAGTCCAGTCCAGTTCCTGGCCTTCTCGTGGCAGAACTGTTTAAACTGACAGGAGAAGGGGCGAAGGTGAATATCTGGCGCATGAAAACCAGACGTTTCAGGTAGATGAGAGTCACGTTTGGTAGCTCATTTACCGCTGCTGGCGAGATTATTCAGCTGCCCTCGTGGAGTGGGGCTCCTCCCGGCCAGTGAAGAAAGGTGCAAAGGGGGTTGCCGTGCGGCACCATTGTGGAAAAGGTGAAAGAAAGGAATAAGCGAAGTAAACAGTAGTAAAATCACGGCACCTCTGGTCTGGGGGTCGGCCACGTCCTAAGTGCACTCAGAGGTTAAGACACTGCTGGCGAGATTCTTCTGATGCCGCGCGTGGAGTGAAGCTCCTCCCGGCCAAGGAAGAAAATGCGGAAAAGCAATTAGGGTTGCTGTATGGCACCGATGTGAAAAGGTGATGGAAAGGATAAAGTGAAGCTTAATCGGTATGTCCAGTAGTCTCTCGGCGAGAGCTACTCATACCACGACACTGGACAGGGCAGTCTAGATAGGCAACCACCTCTCACCCGCGGGGATGTATGCGTATCCTAATCACGCTGAGGTTTTCCTGTGAGAAAGTCCAACGCTGGACTGGATGAGAAACCACCTCTCACCCGGCCGTGATACACGGGTATCTCAAAACACGTTGAGGTTTTCCGGTGAGAAGGTCCAACTCTAGCCCGGATGGGCTACCACCTTTCACCCAGCGGGGATATACTGATATCAAAAACACGCCGAGGTTTTCCGGTGAGAAAGTCCAACTCTTGATTAAATAGATAGGCAGAGAGGTGAATCATTTACAGTAAAGATAGAATGACTGGTAAATCATTAATTATAGCGACAGAGAGAGAGAGAGAGAGAGAGAGAGATATGTTAATCATTTATTGCAGAGATAGAAAGAGAGGTAAATAATTTATTCTAGAGACAGAGAGAGATGTAAATCATGTTTGTAGAGAGAGAGAGAGAGAGAGAAAGAGTGTGAGAGAGAGAGAGAGAGAGATAAACCATTTACTATATGAATGAATAAATGAATTAATGATTTTTATTTTAAAAGGGTGAAGAATTGGACTCAGAGGCTCGTCTTATATTCTGTCCTTTATCGCTCCATCTTTCATTCTTCCCACACGCTCCATCTTTCATTCTTCCCACACGCTCCATCTTTCATTCTTCCCACACGCTCGATTTAACAAGGTATATAATATTGTGTGTGTATATATATATATATATATATATATATATATATATATATATATATATATATACAAGAATGAAAGATGAAACTATATGAAATATAAGTATACAGATTACATGAAAATATCTAAGAATGCAAGATGAAAATATTACATTAACAAATACAGGATAATGAACTACACAAGAGGTAACTGATCTAACAAGATAGCGCACAACACACATCTACATTCACATTCACACACATGTACATACATTCACACACAAATTCATTTTCATTGTTCTTCTGACACTCCACTCTAGCACATTTACCAAGATAATTTCTAGCAAGGTACAAGATCTAAAAAATTATGTTTAGAACTATGTTCTTTTAGAACAGAACTCTGTGGCCGGCGAGTCATGGTATGAGAGACTATTAGATATTTTATGGAGGCATATACGCCTCCTTACCTCCGTTAGTCTACGTATATCCCTCCCCCTCCCCGATCATGGTGACATGAAGCCATGAGAGCAGGTGTTGGGTGGATGGAATGAGAGAGCAGCTGACAGATAATGTTGGTTATGGTCACCATTCTATGATGGTAGGCAGATGATCTCAATGTAGGGACAATGGCTACGATCACTGACAAGTACAGTCACTGCCCGGAAGAAAAACAATTATCTAGATATATGCACCTACATCAGCAGCAGAAGAAGAGGAAGTAGAAGACTTTTATAACACACTGCAAACGACGATAGACCAGGTACGAAAAAATGATATTGTATTAATAATAAGGGATTTTAATGCAAACATTCGCACAGAAAGAGCAGAAGACGAAGGATATGTTTTGGGAAAATTTAGTATAGGACATAGAAATGAGGCAGGTGACAATCTAATGGCGTTTTGCATAGGACATTAGCTACTAGCCGCTAACACACTTTTTAGACATCATCCAAGAAGATTTTACACATGGACAAGACTTTACACATGGACATTACCTGATGGGAAAACCAAGAATCAAACAGATTACATTTTAGTGCAAAGAAGGTGGAAATCAAGTATAACGTCAGCAAAAACTTTACCAGGTGCTGATTGTGACACGGACCATGAGTTATTAATAGCAGGCATGAAGATAAAGATAAAAAAGACAGTTGCGGGATCAAGACCACTCCGCTTTGATCTTTAAAAAATACCAGAGCAATATAGTAAAGAAGTGAAGAACCGTTTGAGACACTGATGGCTGTACAGAAGGAGATGACACCAGATGAATTGGCTACACAGGCCAGAGATATCTTAATAACGGCAGCTAAAGATATGGTACCAGTAAAGCAAACAAAAGAATGAGTAGACAGCAGACACATTAGAAGTGATAAAACAACGTAGAGAAATGAAGACGATATGGAACGTGACAAATAACAACAGGGAGGAATATAAATCTTTAACAAAAGAAATAAGAAGAACATAAGAAGAGATTTTAAAAAAAACAATACATACACGATTATTGTGAAAGAATAAGAAGGACATCAGAAGTATTGAATAGATAGTGAAATGTTTAAAGAAATGAAGATATTGACGAGAAATGACACACCTAAGCTAAATGTAATTTGTGATGGGATGGGGAATACCTTGACAGAGACAGAGGAAATTCTAGAAAGAATTGATGGAATATTGCAGAGGAATATATGAAACAACAGACTGTGAAAGCAGAAATCAACTGTGTGAATTATTATTGGAGGAGAAAGAACCCGAATAAGAACTGAAAAAGTTTTATGGGCAATAAAGAATCTGAAAAATAGTAAATATCGGTGGTGTGATGAGATAACAGGTGAACTTATTAAAGAAGGAGGAAAGGAATGTGCTACAATATATCATGCTCTAGGTACAAAATTATGGCATTCAAGTGTTTGGCCAAAAGAGTGGAAAAGAATTGTATTCATACCACTGCCAAAAACAGGTAACCTGAAATTATGCACAAATTAAAGAACTGTTGCCCTGATTAGTAATCCTAGTAAAATTCTATTAAAAATCGTAATGGGTAGACTTTGTAAGAAAATAGAAGAAGAAATCAGTATAGCCCAGCCTGGTTTAGACAAGGAAGAGGAATAAGAGATCATAGTTTCATCAAAAGATTAATAATAAGAAATGCTGAGAATTTAATGTGAATATGTATTCATCTTTTATAGAATATTCAAAGAATGTGATTGTGTACAACACCAGAAACTTTGGGAAATAATGGAAAAAATGAGATTTGAACACATATGGCATGATTAATATCTCTGCTGTTTCTAGACCAACAGGCAGCAGTAAGAATTAACAACTTGCTTTGACATAAAACAAGGGGTCCGTCAGGGGGCATAGAGTCCCCTTAATTAATTAAATTGTATATTGAAAATATATCGAAGAAAGTTAGAGAAGATGTAGACAAAAAATCTTGTCAAAAAGATAAGAGAGAGAGACAATGTACTTTCATAGGACATGCAATGAAAAGAGGGGGCATTGAAAATATTATAACAACAGGAAAAATAGAAGGAAGAAGATCAAGAGGAAGACCAAGAGAAATGATACTGGACAGTCTGACGGGATGGTGTGAGAGGAGATCACCAACTGAGCTGAAGGCCTGCATGAAAGATCGTGTACTATGGAGAAGCATAATAGCCAACTCCAGTTGGCACGGCACCTGAAGATGATGATGATGAAAGAACCTGTGAAGAGGAACAAACAGAACTACAAAAATAAGATTTTTAAAGACATGCATCTTTCCCATCCCAACACATGCCTTTGAGACCTGGACACTTAACAAAACAGATGAGACACACATAAATGCTTTTGAATGTAAATGCTATTGAAGAGTCCTTCAAATATCATGGACACAGAAAAGAACAAATATATCCATACTATAAGAACTTTATATTCAAGAAGGCTGGCTAGTAAGGAAGATTAAACAAAGAAAACTTAAATATTTTGGACACATTAAACGTCATGATAATCTAGAGAAGACAGTCGTGGAATAGTACATAATGGGAAAAAGAAAGAGAGGAAGACCAAGGAGAAGATGGCTGCAAGACATCGTTGATGATCGCAAATGAATGCATCAGTAGCAGAGAATCTTGCTTACAACAAGATGCCTACAGAAAAGCTGTTAGGGAGGCAAAGTTCCGCAAAGGACATGCAAATGACTGCCTGACTGATGGAACTATAATACAAGCCAGTAAATAATGAAATAAATAAAGAAATATGAGTAATGAAATAGAGACACATCATCATTGAAAACAACGGATATGTATAAACAAATAAAGGAGTTAACAAACAAAAGGGCATACCACAAGACTGGTTGCCTGAAGTCAAAGGAGGGGTATACAGTAATGGACAGAGATGAAATAATGGCACGATGGAGCGAATATATTAGAGAACTCTATGAGGGTAACAGAATTCAGATAGATATACTAAATAATAATGAAGGGCCTCACACATTAAAAGCAGAAGTGGAAGAAGCCATCAAACACATGAAGAACAAAGCACCAGGACCAGATAAAATCACCAAGGAAGAATTGGAAGCATTAGGAGAGGTTGGCATAGAAATAATTACAAGATTGTTGAATGACATCTATAACAGTAGCTATGTCCCATCAGACCTTTTGCAATCAATTTTCATTGCCCTACCAAAGAAACAAGGTGCAGTTGAATGTGAAGACCATCGAACTATTAGTCTTATGAGCCATGTTACCAAATTCCTGCTTCGTATTGTTATGAGAAGAGTCAGGGGCAAAATAAAACCGGAAATCGCTGAAGAACAGTGTGGCTTCGTCGAAGGAAAAGGTACAAGTAATGCCATATATATATATACAGAACAAGTTGATAGATTCAAGTACTTAGGAACTATTACAACAACTGATGGGAAATGTCAAAAGCAGACGTGGTCAGGCCAAAGTCACCATTCCAGAAAATGAGAATCATCTTGTGCCACAGATCCATATCAATGGAAACAAGATTCAGAGTATTAAATGATACATTGAGCCAATTCTGTTTTATGAGTGTTAAGCATGGTCTATGAATAAGAGGGTACAGCGAGAAGTGGACGACATGGAAATGTGATTTATAAGAAGAATTGAAGATACCATGGACAGCTAAGAAAACCGACGAAGACGTCTTAAAAGAGGCTGGAGTTAAAAAGTAAGTTATAACAAAGATCAGAGGCAGACAAGTGAGATTTGTAGGACAATTCCTGAGAAGAGGAAAATTGAAACACACTGTGGCAACTGGAAAAACTGAGAGAAGAAGAGACAGAGAAAGATAGAGAGAGAAGTTACTGGATGGACTGTAATTGTGGCTAGGAAGAAAGTCACCGACGGATCTCATAATCAACGCAAAAGAAAGGAATTGTGAAGAGAAATGATCGCTTACACAACGCAGCAAGGCACTTAGAATTAGAAATATTGAAAAAGGTTTTAGTTAAAGGATGAAGTATTAATAATGAATTTTAGATGATAGGGGAGGGAGTTCCAGAAGTGTACTGCAGAGTATGCAGTGGTCAGTTGTAACTAGACGTGTAGAGAACTTGTGAAGGAGGAGGTACAAGTAATGCCATATATATATACAGAACAAGTTGATAGATTCAAGTACTTAGGAACTATTACAACAACTGATGGGAAATGTCAAAAGCAGACGTGGTCAGGCCAAAGTCACCATTCCAGAAAATGAGAATCATCTTGTGCCACAGATCCATATCAATGGAAACAAGATTCAGAGTATTAAATGATACATTGAGCCAATTCTGTTTTATGAGTGTTAAGCATGGTCTATGAATAAGAGGGTACAGCGAGAAGTGGACGACATGGAAATGTGATTTATAAGAAGAATGTTGAAGATACCATGGACAGCTAAGAAAACCGACGAAGACGTCTTAAAAGAGGCTGGAGTTAAAAAGTAAGTTATAACAAAGATCAGAGGCAGACAAGTGAGATTTGTAGGACAATTCCTGAGAAGAGGAAAATTGAAACACACTGTGGCAACTGGAAAAACTGAGAGAAGAAGAGACAGAGAAAGATAGAGAGAGAAGTTACTGGATGGACTGTAATTGTGGCTAGGAAGAAAGTCACCGACGGATCTCATAATCAACGCAAAAGAAAAGGAATTGTGAAGAGAAATGATCGCTTACACAACGCAGCAAGGCACTTAGAATTAGAAATATTGAAAAAGGTTTTAGTTAAAGGATGAAGTATTAATAATGAATTTTAGATGATAGGGGAGGGAGTTCCAGAAGTGTACTGCAGAGTATGCAGTGGTCAGTTGTAACTAGACGTGTAGAGAACTTGTGAAGGAGGAGGAGAAAACATTTCTAGCCGTAGTGCCAGGTTGATGCTTTGTGGAATTATACTAGAAGAGGGTTTTCAATGAGGCACGTCCAATGCCTGTTATATTTGGTAGGGTTTCGAGAACTAAATGAATGTGAATGATTCTTGTTTTTATGGAACTATTTTATATGTGATGTTAAGTAGTGTTAAATAAATCACTTTATTTTATGTTTAGACATATCAGCTTTCATGCCTGTTAATTTGTTGTTAGTGCTGACTGAGCTGTATGCTAGCAGTTTTGGGGTGATAAAATCCTTGTAGGAAGGGGTAGCAGATCAAGACACTAACTATGAAAGCAAGAATCTGGGTGGAATCTGTAGGAAGCTTGCGGAAATAGAGGATGCAACATGCAATGCTGTAAAATGGGCACTTTTCCCTTTTCTGAAGGCAGCAGTCTAGCCGAGCTCCCGATATTAAGAATGTGAAACGGGTTGCAAGAGGGTTGTAAGAGAGTTGTAAGAGGGTTGTAAGAGGTTTGGCATATGCAAAAAATAGTGATTTCCTTAACAATGAGAACATTGTCAGTAAACCCTCAGTCACATACAGACATGAAGAAAAAACACTGGTTATTTTTTACTATGAGAGATGTCAAGAAAGTGATAGAGAAGACAGGTGTCAAGATAGTGATAGAGAAGACAGGTGTCAACATAGTGATAGAGAAGACATGTGTCAAGATAGTGATAGAGAAGACAGGTGTCAAGATAGTGATAGAGAAGACAGGTGTCAACATAGTGATAGAGAAGACAGGTGTCAACATAGTGATAGAGAAGACAGGTGTCACGATAGTGATAGAGAAGACAGGTGTCAAGATAATGATAGAGGAGACATGTGTCAAGATAGTGATAGAGAAGACAGGTGTCAAGATAGTGATAGAGAAGACAGGTGTCAAGATAGTGATAGAGAAGACATGTGTCAAGACAGTGATAGAGAAGACAGGTGTCAACATAGTGATAGAGAAGACAGGTGTCAACATAGTGATAGAGAAGACAGGTGGCAAGACAGTGATAGAGAAGACAGGTGTTAAGATAGTGATAGAGAAGACAGGTGTTAAGATAGTGATAAAGAAGACATGATATCTGTCAAGACAGTGATGGAGAAGACATGACAGCTGTCAAGACAGTGATAGAGAAGACATGAGAGGTGTCAAGATAGTGATAGAGAAGATATGAGAGGTTTCAAGATAGTGATAGAAAAGACATGACATGTGTCAATATAGTGATAAAGAAGACGTGATAGATGGGTGTCAAAATAACAATAGAGAAGACATGAGAAGACAGTGATAGAAAAAACATGACATGTATTAATATAGTGATAGAGAAGACATGAGAAGACAGTGATAGAGAAGGTATGAGAGGTGTCAATATAGCGATAGAGAAGACATGAGAGGTGATAAGACAGCGATAGAGACGACATGAGTGGTGTCAAGATAGCGATAGAGAAGACAGATATCAAGACAGTGATAGAGAAGGCATGAGAGGTGTTAATATTGAGAAGTATTGAGAGGTGTCAAGATAGTGATAGAGAAGACATGAGAGACTGCAATAATTGCAGACAGATTTCTCTGCTAAGTATAACAGGCAAATCCTTCGTTGGAGTTATCCTGAATCCCTTGCAGAAAGTGGCAGACTGAGCTATCCAGGTCACCTGTGGTCCCAGGTTGGAATGAGAAAATACAGCGAACTAAGTGGGACTAAGTGGGACTAAATGGGGCTAAGTGGGACTAAGTGGGGCTAAGACATGAAAATTGGGCATGAATAGAAGAAACAGAAAGAGGTAGCAACCAGGTGACTATGTCAAGTAATTTAAAGAAAGCTGAACTTATTGCTAATTTCATCTGGATGGAGATAGTTAAACTATAAAAGACGGCGCTATGTCCATCATATTTTCTAGAGAAAACCGTCTTGGAAGGGTACATAATGGGAAAAAGAAAGAGAGGAAGACCAAGGCGAAGATGGCTGCAAGACATCGTTGATGATCTGCAGATGGATGCATCAGCAGCAGGCCATCTTGCTCACAACCTAGAGGTCTACAGGAGTGTTGTTAGGGAGGCAAAGTTCCACAAGGGACATGCAAATGAATGAATGTCCATCAGTGAAACAAGGATATATGTTATCAGAGACAATAGATGTATGTCCATCATAGAAACAAGGATATATGTTATCAGAGACACATAGATGTATGTCCATCAGAGAAACAAGGATATATGTTATCAGAGACACATAGATACATGTCCATCGGAGAAACAAGGATATATGTTATCAGAGACACACAGATATATGTTCATCAGAGAAACAAGGATATATGTTATCAGAGACACATAGATATATGTCCATCAGAGAAACAAGGATATATGTCCGTCAACGACAAGAGGATATCTATCCTTTAAAGATACATATACACACACACATACAATAGAAACAGCAGGCAACCTTGTGGTGAACAACAAGGTCGCAGGTGAAGACGAAATAACGGCCGAGATGCTAAAAGCTATTACTAGTAACAACATGAATCAATTACGGAGAAGTTTAATCAAATTTGGAAGGAGGAAAAGTCTCTGTAAAATGGGAAAAGGAATCATTGTTAAAATATTTTTTAAAAGGCAACCCTAGTAACTGCAGTAACTGGAGAGGAGTAGCCTTACTATCAGTTGCGTCAAAAGTATTTTGTAAAATCATTTTTAATAGAACCAAAGATGTAAGTAGTAGTGATCGCTGCAATGAGAGAAGAACAAGCAGGATTTCAGAAAGGGAGAAACTATATCGACCAGATGTTTACTCTAAGAATAATACTTGAAGAACATATTGAAAAGCAAAAACATTAATCCTGAACTTCACAGACTTTAAAAAGGCATTTGGTAGCATACATAAAGACTCATTGTGGAGAATTTTAAGAATGTATGGAATACCATCTAAATTTGTCAACAGAGTTAAGGATTTCTACAATGGATATGTTTGTGCAGTCAGAACAGACGAGGGAAAGAGCGAATGGTTCCAGATTGAAACGGGCGTGAAACAGGATATACTCTATCTCCCTTGCTTTTAAGGTATTATCATAGACTTCATAATGAAGAAATGTTGCACAGGTAAAACTAGCATTGACTTCTTCATAATGAAGAAATGTTGCACAGGTAAAGCTGGCATTGACTTCTTCATAATGAAGAAATGTTCCACAGGTAAAACTGGGATTGACTTGGTACATGGAACTCTAATAAAGGATCATGATTTGAAGATGGCACAGTTAACATCAATGCCAGTGCGAAGTTAATGCAAGAAAAACAAGATACTCTGTCTTCACTGACTTGTAAAACTGAAACTGACAAGGACAAAATGAAAATAATGAAGTTTCCCATTACTCAAGAAGGAAAAATATACTTGAAGGAACGGCTGTTGAAGAAGTCAACCAGTTTGCATACCTCAGCAGCTACATAAACCAGGATAGTGACACCAGAAAAGAAGTTAGAATTGCAGAGGCAGCATTGCCCTTTAAAATCTTGAGAAAATATGACAATCAAAGTTATAAGCGCAAAAACAAACTTAAGATTATTCAACTCCAATGTAATATACACCTTTATGCGAAAGCAACTGCAGAAACAGATTGATTGATTGATTGATCGATCTTTATTTCAAAAGGGTTAAGAATTAGGCACGCAGGTCCGTCTGACATTCTGCCCTTTAAAGATACTATACACACACACATACAATAGAAACAGCAGGCAACCTTGTGGTGAACAACAAGGTCGCAGGTGAAGACGAAATAACGGCCGAGATGCTAAAAGCTATTAATAGTAACAACATGAATCAATTACGGAGAAGTTTAATCAAATTTGGAAGGAGGAAAAGTCTCTGCAAAATGGGAAAAGGAATCATTGTTAAAATATTTTTTTAAAAGGCAACCCTAGTAACTGCAGTAACTGGAGAGGAGTAGCCTTACTATCAGTTGCGTCAAAAGTATTTTGTAAAATCATTTTTAATAGAACCAAAGATGTAAGTAGTAGTGATCGCTGCAATGAGAGAAGAACAAGCAGGATTTCAGAAAGGGAGAAACTATATCGACCAGATGTTTACTCTAAGAATAATACTTGAAGAACATATTGAAAAGCAAAAACATTAATCCTGAACTTCACAGACTTTAAAAAGGCATTTGGTAGCATACATAAAGACTCATTGTGGAGAATTTTAAGAATGTATGGAATACCATCTAAATTTGTCAACAGAGTTAAGGATTTCTACAATGGATATGTTTGTGCAGTCAGAACAGACGAGGGAAAGAGCGAATGGTTCCAGATTGAAACGGGCGTGAAACAAGGATATACTCTATCTCCCTTGCTTTTAAGGTATTATCATAGACTTCATAATGAAGAAATGTTGCACAGGTAAAACTAGCATTGACTTCTTCATAATGAAGAAATGTTGCACAGGTAAAGCTGGCATTGACTTCTTCATAATGAAGAAATGTTCCACAGGTAAAACTGGGATTGACTTGGTACATGGAACTCTAATAAAGGATCATGATTTGAAGATGGCACAGTTAACATCAATGCCAGTGCGAAGTTAATGCAAGAAAAACAAGATACTCTGTCTTCACTGACTTGTAAAACTGAAACTGACAAGGACAAAATGAAAATAATGAAGTTTCCCATTACTCAAGAAGGAAAAATATACTTGAAGGAACGGCTGTTGAAGAAGTCAACCAGTTTGCATACCTCAGCAGCTACATAAACCAGGATAGTGACACCAGAAAAGAAGTTAGAATTGCAGAGGCAGCATTGCCCTTTAAAATCTTGAGAAAATATGACAATCAAAGTTATAAGCGCAAAAACAAACTTAAGATTATTCAACTCCAATGTAATATACACCTTTATGCGAAAGCAACTGCAGAAACAGATTGATTGATTGATTGATCGATCTTTATTTCAAAAGGGTTAAGAATTAGGCACGCAGGTCCGTCTGACATTCTGCCCTTTATCATACATCTTTCACTCTATTCCAGACATTCTACAGAAAACAAAGTAGATACATTTAAAAACAAACGTCTAAGGAATATACTCTGTATACAAATAAGCGAATTCAAGAGCAATGCAGACATAAGGAAATACTCTGTATACAATTGAAGGAATTCAAAGCAATGCAGACATAAGGAAAATACTCTGTATACAAATGAACGAATTCAAGAGCAATGCAGACACACGGAAAATGAGCAGATAACAGCCTCTTTCATCAGGGATTTAAAAAAGGAAAGGTACATATATCGGCCACTTGCTGAGAAAAAACAAACCAGAGAATCCGAAAACAAGTTATCAAATGGAACACAACAAGGTAAAGATAAAGAGGTCGACTGCATGAAACTGTAAAGAGAACATTGAAGGGAGAGGCTAAATTAGTGGACATAAAATCCCTTGACAAAGAAACATTTGACCAACTACAATGTGAGTTCTATGTGACATTTAACGGCACAAGAAGGATGTAATATATATATATATATATATATCCCATATTTCCGTCAGCAACACTAGGACTTACGTTCATTAGCATTAGCTTGACATGTCCATCAGCAACACAAAGATATATATTCATCAGCAACACAAAGATATATGTCCATCAGCAACACAAAGATATATATTCATCAGCAACACAAAGATATATGTCCATCAGCAACACAAAGATATATATTCATCAACAACACAAAGATATACGTCATTCAGCAACACAAAGATATATATCCATCAGCTCAGGCTGTAGGACTGATCATGTTAATTTTTGCCTTTAGCATGGTCTGTAAGGAGCATCATGAGAAAAGTGTAAAGTCTATAATATATACCATGGGAAAAACGTAAAGTCTATAATAATTAGCATGGGAAAGGCAAAAAGTCTATATTAAGCAGCATGGAAAAAGCATAAAGTCTATAATAAGCAGCATGGGAAAAGCATAAAGTCTATAATAATTAGCATGGGAAAAGTATAATGTCTATAATAAGCAGCATGAGAAAAGCGTAAATTCTATAATAATTAGCATGGGAAAAGTATAATGTCTATAATAAGCAGCATGAGAAAAGCGTAAATTCTATAATAATTAGCATGAGAAAAGCGTAAATTATATAATAATTAGCATGAGAAAAGCGTAAATTCTATAATAATTAGCATGAGAAAAGCGTAAATTCTATAATAATTAGCATGAGAAAAGCGTAAATTCTATAATAATTAGCATGAGAAAAGCGTAAATTCTATAATAATTAACATAGGAAAAGTGAGTGATAAGAAACACGGACTACATTTTCTGGGTAGGTTAAGACAAATAATCACTCATCGCTCCAAGTGACCGCTGATCGGACATATATCCTTACGCTGGTGTAAATTGTCTTTATAGCATATAGAGATATAGCATATAGACATATAGGATATATACATATAGCATAGAGACATATAGCATATAGACATAACTGATATTTAGTCCGCGGATGAGGCCATGCAGACTTTGCTGATCGTAAATGCAAGAGCACCCAGAAGGTGGGATCCATTGTTTCAAAATGGCATGAACGAAGTAGCGAAAGTATGTTCAACATTTTAGCATAACCTGCGGACATTGTGTGTATACAAATTATGGAGGATATCAAAATTGTCAACTTTTCATTATCGACGCAGCGGTTACGCATGTATATATATTTCTTCTCTCTAGGATGGATAGACAGACGTTTTGTTCTTTACTATCTGTCCATCTCTTCACTACAGTAAGGAGCAAAACCTATATCTTAATGCGAAGAAAACTAAACTGATGACAACTGTCACAACAAATAAGGCAGCTGAAATATTTATCAACGAAGAAAAACTGGAAGAGGTGGACAGTTTTGAATATCTTGGATCACTACTAACTAATAATGGAGATACAATGAGGGAAATTAAAAGGAGGACATCTATCGCTCTTCATAAAGTAAAACAACTGAAGAAGCTGTGGAGAGTAACAGACAGAACTACAAAAATGAGATTTTTAGGGGCATGCATCTTTCCCATCGCAACATATGCCTGTGAGACCTGGACACTTAACAAAACAGCTGAGAAATACATAAATGCCTTTGAATGTAAATGCTACAGAAGAGCTCTTCAAATATCATGGACACAAAAAAGAACAAATATATCCGTACTACAAGAACTTAATATTGAAGAAGGCTTTATAGTAAAGAGGATTAAAGAGACAAAACTTAAATATTTTGGATACATTAAACGTCATGATAATTAGAGAAAACCATCTTGGAAGGGTACATAATGGAAAAAAGAAAGAGAGGAAGACCAAGGCGAAGATGGTTGCAAGACATCGTTGATAATCTGCAAATGGATGCAACAGCAGCAGGGCATCTTGCTTACAACCGAGAGGCCTACAGGAGAGCTGTTAGGGAGGCAAAGTTCCTCAAGGGACAGGCAAATGATTGACTGAGCATAGATAATCTTTTCTGTAGTATGGACAAATATTTTGTTTTCTGTGGAAATGAAGTTTGCTTGTGCTAATATGTTCGTAACATGGAGGCGTTGCATGAGCTATCGAGCATGTGATGATTGTATGTTGACATGTTGCATGAGCGGTAGAGTGTGTGATGATTGTATGTCGACACCTTGCATGAGCTATCGAGTGTGTGGTGATTGTATGTTGACACGTTGCATGAGCTATCGAGTGTGTGATGATTGTATGTTGACACGTTGCATGAGCGGTAGAGTATGTGCATGAAAGACTATCGCCTTCGAAGAAATAAGTGAAGTCTTCATACGGAAATAATCCAGAAGTGAGGAGCGAAAGAATGCTGCTGTGCTATGTATAGTGAGAAAAAGAGATTATCGGTCATCCAATAACGAACATACATTGGAAGGAGGAAAGGAAATGAGTTTAAATCTGTGACTGCGATAGAGATTGTTTTGGTGGAACGTCAGAGACGTCTCTCGTCCATTGCTTGACTGTTGTTTGTTGTCATGCTCACAGGCATCAAGGAGAGAACCTCAGATATAGGATTTCTGTTTGTTGTTGTTGTTGATGGGGGTTGATTTTTGAAAAGGGAGAATATTAGATTTGTTGATCACTTATTTCTTAGAACATGATGACCTGCATGATGAGAGTCACGGAAAAAAGAGATAGAAGTGGAAGCAGACCCAAATATCGATATACAGAGGTCAACGATTAGCTAAACTGAAATGTCCTAATGATTATAAGGTATTGTATTAACTGGATTCCAAGAATATACATACAAGGTAGCTGTTACGCGAGGATACCACAGTGTCTATCAGCAAGAAGTTTAGCAAAGCAGTTAGGGGCGGTTTTGTTGTTATATCATAACATTAATGCTGGAATTTATGATAGTACAAACATGTGCCCCACCTTATACAAACATGTGCCCCACCTTATACAAACATGTGCCCCACCTTATACAAACATGTGCACCACCTTATACAAACATGTGCACCACCTTATATAAACATATGCCCCACTTTATACAAACATGTGCACCACCTAACTGCATGCTTTTAGTTTACTAACCTGCTTTTAGTTTACTAACCTGGTTTTGTGAAAGTTAACAACGTCTTCACTCGATGTGCCGCCCTCTGATTGACTTGCCTGCTTTAAGTTTTCTAACCTGGTTTTGTGAAAGTTAACAACGTCTTCACTCGATGTGCCGCCTTCTGATTGACTTGTCACTAATTCTACATGCTCCCACATTTTTCTCTTCATTTCCAGAACTGAATGTGAGAAATATAAAAAAAATATGTGATAAATATGTGGCACGCGTGACAGAAATGTTATATATATATATAT
Source organism: Achatina immaculata (assembly GCA_009760885.1). NCBI lineage: Eukaryota > Metazoa > Mollusca > Gastropoda > Stylommatophora > Achatinidae > Lissachatina > Lissachatina immaculata. Next base: position 25,068,405 of record CM019712.1, read on the forward strand.
GACAGATTTTATATGAAGGAAAATGTATTCATTCTTGGTGTTTTTTCCTTCTCTGTTCTGCCTTCAGTGTTTTTGTCTGTCACATCTGCCTTATGTCTGTATTTTTTCTAACACATCTATCTTATTTCTGGGTTCTTTTCTGTCTCTCATTCTTATGTCTATGTTTTGTCTATGTGGTTTATATACCCATGATTGTTGTGTCAGCCTAATGTCTTTACTGTGTGTATTTTATACATGTAACAGAATTCTTAAATCTGTTCTTTATTATATCTAAGGGAAATAATCCGTGGTAAATTTGGTATTTTGACTAACTGATTAAAGCCCTTATTTAATTATGATGTAGATTGTTGGTGTAAAAAAAAAAAAAGGTCAATCTAAACACTTTAAAAATATCGAGATTTATGAACATATGTGATGAACTTTTCCTTGACATGTTTTTTTTTACTCAACCTTAGTTACGACCTTGGAAAACCTCGGGGAGTAGCGAATTTTATCCTGACATGTTTTTATTACAAGTTACATTTGAAACCTCCAGTTGCTTTTCACCGAAAGTCATTTTTGAACGTTGAAATCCCGAAATTTTGATTGAACTTTCTCTAGACTTATTTTTATGCCTAGATAAAATTAGGTTGCTTTTCAGAGACTAGTCCAAGGTCTTAAACAGGCGATTTTTATGAAGTTTAGACTTTCTTGTGGACGAATGTTCACGAAAATAGAAAAGTAGAAATTGTTGATGATATTTAAGCGCTGATTTTTTTCACGTAGGATGATTATTGTTTAGACGGAGATTAGAATGTGGGATTAGGATGATTATTGTTTAGACAGAGATTAGAATGTGGGATTAGGATAGAGGATAGAAGTGTGAGAATCATAGTGACAGGCTTGTGGTTGGTGATTGAGTTATGTGATTATATTGAGTGATATTTTTAACAGATAGTTGAGAGATTTGATATCATTATGGGTTAGAAAGTGTTCTAGGAAATTGTGTAGTAATTTGTGATGGAATGTGAGTTGAGTTTTCCTTCCATGGATCTAGTATGTTTACTTGCAACTGAAGAATGTAACAAGAGTTCTTTTGAAGTATTGTAGGACTTATAAGGTCGGATACTTGTGTTATCTTCTTATGGATCCATGGAAAGGTTTCTTGTGAGAATATAATTTGGCATTTATGTCCATTCATGTTGTATGTCTGGTAGCTGGTCTGAGTGTGAGTGTAGAGTTGTATGTCTGGCAGCTGGTCTGAGTGTGAGTGTAGTGTTGTATGTCTGGCAGTTGGTCTGAGTGTGAGTGTAGTGTTGTATGTCTGGCAGTTGGTCTGAGTGTGAGTGTAGTGTTGTATGTCTGGCAGTTGGTCTGAGTGTGAGTGTAGTGTTGTATGTCTGGTAGTTAGAACATGTGCACCACCTTATACAAACATGTGCACCACCTTATATAAACATATGCCACACCTTATACAAACATGTGCCCCACCTAACTGCATGCTTTTAGTTTACTAACCTACTTTTAGTTTACTAACCTGGTTTTGTGAAAGTTAACAACGTCTTCACTCGATGTGCCGCCCTCTGATTGACTTGCCTGCTTTAAGTTTTCTAACCTGGTTTTGTGAAAGTTAACAACGTCTTCACTCGATGTGCCGCCTTCTGATTGACTTGTCACTAATTCTACATGCTCCCACATTTTTCTCTTCATTTCCAGAACTGAATGTGAGAAATATAAAAAAATATGTGATAAATATGTGGCACGCGTGACAGAAATGTTATATATATATATATGACAGATTTTATATGAAGGAAAATGTATTCATTCTTGGTGTTTTTTCCTTCTCTGTTCTGCTTTCAGTGTTTTTGTCTGTCACATCTGCCTTATGTCTGTATTTTTTCTAACACATCTATCTTATTTCTGGGTTCTTTTCTGTCTCTCATTCTTATGTCTATGTTTTGTCTATGTGGTTTATATACCCATGATTGTTGTGTCAGCCTAATGTCTTTACTGTGTGTATTTTATACATGTAACAGAATTCTTAAATCTGTTCTTTACTATATCTAAGGGAAATAATCCGTGGTAAATTTGGTATTTTGACTAACTGATTAAAGCCCTTATTTAATTATGATGTAGATTGTTGGTGTAAAAAAAAAAAAAAGGTCAATCTAAACACTTTAAAAATATCGAGATTTATGAACATATGTGATGAACTTTTCCTTGACATGTTTTTTTTTTACTCAACCTTAGTTACGACCTTGGAAAACCTCGGGGAGTAGCGAATTTTATCCTGACATGTTTTTATTACAAGTTACATTTGAAACCTCCAGTTGGTTTTTCACCGAAAGTCATTTTTGAACGTTGAAATCCCGAAATTTTGATTGAACTTTCTCTAGACTTATTTTTATGCCTAGATAAAATTAGGTTGCTTTTCAGAGACTAGTCCAAGGTCTTAAACAGGCGATTTTTATGAAGTTAGACTTTCTTGTGGACGAATGTTCACGAAAATAGAAAAGTAGAAATTGTTGATGATATTTAAGCGCTGATTTTTTTCACGTAGGATGATTATTGTTTAGACGGAGATTAGAATGTGGGATTAGGATGATTATTGTTTAGACAGTGATTAGAATGTGGGATTAGGATAGAGGATAGAAGTGTGAGAATCATAGTGACAGGCTTGTGGTTGGTGATTGAGTTATGTGATTATATTGAGTGATATTTTTAACAGATAGTTGAGAGATTTGATATCATTATGGGTTAGAAAGTGTTCTAGGAAATTGTGTAGTAATTTGTGATGGAATGTGAGTTGAGTTTTCCTTCCATGGATCTAGTATGTTTACTTGCAAGTGAAGAATGTAACAATAGTTCTTTTGAAGTATTGTAGGACTTATAAGGTCGGATACTTGTGTTATCTTCTTATGGATCCATGGAAAGGTTTCTTGTGAGAATATAATTTGGCATTTATGTCCATTCATGTTGTATGTCTGGTAGCTGGTCTGAGTGTGAGTGTAGAGTTGTATGTCTGGCAGCTGGTCTGAGTGTGAGTGTAGTGTTGTATGTCTGGCAGTTGGTCTGAGTGTGAGTGTAGTGTTGTATGTCTGGCAGTTGGTCTGAGTGTGAGTGTAGTGTTGTATATCTGGTAGTTCGTCTGAGTGTGAGTGTAGTGTTGTATGTCTGGTAGTTAGTCTGAGTGTGAGTGTAGTGTTGTATGTCTGGCAGTTGGTCTGAGTGTGAGTGTAGTGTTGTATGTCTGGTAGTTGGTCTGAGTGTGAGTATAGTGTTGTATGTCTGGCAGTTGGTCTGAGTGTGAGTATAGTGTTGTATGTCTGGCACTTGGTCTGAGTGTGAGTGTAGTGTTGTATGTCTCGTAGTTGGTCTGAGTGTGAGTGTAGTGTTGTATGTCTGGTAGTTGGTCTGAGTGTGAGTGTAGTGCTGTATGTCTGGTAGTTGGTCTGAGTGTGAGTGTAGTGTTGTATGTCTGCTAATTGGTCTGAGTGTGAGTATAGTGTTGTATGTCTGGCAGTTGGTCTGAGTGTGAGTATAGTGTTGTATGTCTGGCAGTTGGTCTGAGTGTGAGTATAGTGTTGTATGTCTGGCAGTTGGTCTGAGTGTGAATATAGTGTTGTATGTCTGGCAGTTGGTCTGAGTGTGAATATAGTGTTGTATGTCTGGCAGTTGGTCTGAGTGTGAGTGTAGTGTTGTATGTCTGGCAGTTGGTCTGAGTGTGAATATAGTGTTGTATGTCTGGCAGTTGGTCTGAGTGTGAATATAGTGTTGTATGTCTGGTAGTTGGTCTGAGTGTGAATATAGTGTTGTATGTCTGGTAGTTGGTCTGAGTGTGAATATAGTGTTGTATGTCTGGCAGTTGGTCTGAGTGTGAATATAGTGTTGTATGTCTGGCAGTTGGTCTGAGTGTGAATATAGTGTTGTATGTCTGGCAGTTGGTCTGAGTGTGAGTATAGTGTTGTATGTCTGGCAGTTGGTCTGAGTGTGAGTGTAGTGTTGTATGTCTGGCAGTTGGTCTGAGTGTGAGTATAGTGTTGTATGTCTGGCAGTTGGTCTGAGTGTGAGTATAGTGTTGTATGTCTGGCAGTTGGTCTGAGTGTGAGTGTAGTGTTGTATGTCTGGTAGTTGGTCTGAGTGTGAGTGTAGTGTAGTGTAACCCACTCTTTCCTTATATGGCGAACAAGCTCTCGTCAAGGTTAGGAGTGGTTTGTTCATTTATTACAATCAATATTCTTCATTCTCACTGATCACTGCCCATTCTTTTCACAATAAATTCGTAGTTTATTTGTTTCCATAAAATTCTACTGTCAGTGGTCTTCAAACTGTTGTATTGTCCGTGTACTAGTACATTTAAAGTCTTAGAATTTAAGTTCAGTGAAAATCTATACTAGTAAAGTACTAGGACATTAGTTAGAAAACGATTATATACACACGCTTGATGTAACAAACCATTGTCTTGTCCAGAGATGTTTGCTATATCAGCCAAGTGTCTTCTCTAAATGTCTTATATATACATTTGTGCGTGAGGTTGATGCGGGCTTGTGTAAGTGATGTTGATGTAGGCTTGTGTGAGTGATGTTGATGTAGGCTTGTGTGAGAGATGTTGATGTAGGCCTGTGTGAGTGATGTTGATGTAGGCTTGTGTGCATGATGTTGATGTAGGTGTGTGTGAGTAATGCTGATGTAGGCTTGTGTGAGTGATGTTGATGTAGGTGTGTGTGAGTAATGCTGATGTAGGCTTGTGTGAGTAATGTTTATGTAGGCTTGTGTGAGTAATGCTGATGTAGGCTTGTGTGAGTAATGTTTATGTAGGCTTGTGTGAGTGATGTTGATGTAGGCTTGTGTGAGTAATGTTGATGTAGGCTTGTGTGAGTGATGTTGATGTAGGCTTGTGTGAGTGATGTTGATGTAGGCTTGCGTGAGTGATGTTGATGTAGGCTTGTGTGAGTGATGTTGATGTAGGCTTGTGTGAGTGATGTTGATGTAGGTTTGTGTGAGTGATGTTGATGTAGGCTTGTGTGAGTGATGTTGATGTAGGCTTGTGTGAGTGATGTTGATGTAGGCTTGTGTGAGTGATGTTGATGTAGGTTTGTGTGAGTGATGTTGATGTAGGCTTGTGTGAGTGATGTTGATGTAGGCTTGTGTGCATGATGTTGATGTAGGTGTGTGTGAGTAATGTTGATGTAGGCTTGTGTGAGTAATGTTTATGTAGGTGTGTGAGTAATGCTGATGTAGGCTTGTGTGAGTAATGTTTATGTAGGCTTGTGTGAGTAATGCTGATGTAGGCTTGTGTGAGTAATGTTTATGTAGGCTTGTGTGAGTGATGTTGATGTAGGCTTGTGTGAGTGATGTTGATGTAGGCTTGTGTGAGTGATGTTGATGTAGGTTTGTGTGAGTGATGTTGATGTAGGCTTGTGTGAGTGATGTTGATGTAGGTTTGTGTGAGTGATGTTGATGTAGGCTTGTGTGAGTGATGTTGATGTAGGTTTGTGTGAGTGATGTTGATGTAGGTTTGTGTGAGTGATGTTGATGTAGGTTTGTGTGAGTGATGTTGATGTAGGCTTGTGTGAGTGATGTTGATGTAGGTTTGTGTGAGTGATGTTGATGTAGGCTTGTGTGAGTGATGTTGATGTAGGCTTGTGTGAGTGATGTTGATGTAGGCTTGTGTGCATGCTGTTCATGTAAGCTTGTGTGCGTGATGCTGATGGCCAGCCAGACTGGGTTTCGTCGTACACACTTGTTCTTCGTGTTCGAAACCTTTCATAGATTTATACATTTCTGGCAAAATCTTGTTGTTTCTACTTATTTACTGAGCCAGTATCTTGCGTCCAATTTAACAGGATTCCCTCCTTCTGCCCTAAGAAATCTTTTTAACGTTGCATTGTTTCTTATTACGTACTGTTGCTTCTTATTACGTTGCGTTGCTTCTTACTAGGTTGCGTTGTTTGAAGCAATCCAGAAGCGGATGTCTATGCTTATTTGAACCCGGCTTGAACGGTGCTGTACGCGCCCGAACCACCCATCCGTCATTGCGAACGTGTTATATTGCGCCAGTTTCTAATGGCCTTTACTTTTTATTCTTTTTCAAATATATATATATATATATGAGGTGTAACTAAAAATTTTGGTGAATGGTCCAATATTCCACTAGCACCATGGCTAGCCAGAGACACGTTGAGAAGCGCCGCCTATCATAGAGTACCGTGAGAGACAGGATAAAACAGTTGCCAACAGTAGATGAATTTTAAATACATGTAAGTATATCTTGAACAATTCGAATTTTATGTGAGTATAGTTTAACAACTCGAATTTTATGTAAGTATATCTGGATCAATTCGAATTTAATCAATTATATCTGGAGCAATTCGAATTTTATGTAAGTATATCCTGAACAATTCGAATTTTATGTAAGTACATCTGGAACAATTCGAATTTTATGTAAGTATATCTTGAACAATTCGAATTTTATTTAAGTATATTTTGAACCCATAACCCTTTATTAAAAAACGTATCCCCTACCGACTGAGCTAGCTGGACGGTTAGCAAAACTAGAACCCTTTAACATCAAGTAAAGACCAAACGCAAAGATGGGCTGAACACTTCCAAGAAATACTTAATCAACCACACCAAAAAGAATTGTTAAACCTTGAAACCGACTTACCAGCCCCCAACTAAATGTCAACCTTGATGAAATTACATTGCATGACATTGAAACAGCAGTGAATTTAATGGCTAACAATAAAGCTGCAGGTGAAGATGAAATAGCACATGAAATGTTAAAAGCTATCAATAGTGACAACTTGAGACAACTACAGAGAATGTTTAACAAGATTTGGAAAGAAGAAAAGGTCCCTTCTAAATGGAAAAAAGGAATCATTGTTAAAATACCAAAAAATGCAACCTTAGTGACTGTAACAATTGGAGAGGAGTAACCTTAATATCAGTTGTGTTTCAAAAGTATTCTGCAAGGTCATTTTGAATAGACTTAATGATATAGTGGATACAGCAATGAGAGAAGAACAAGCAGGATTTCGAAAAGTGAGAAGCTGTCTCGATCAGATCTTTACTCTAAGAATAATACTTGAAGAACATATTGAAAAGCAAAAACCACTAATACTGAACTTCATACACTTTTAAGAGGCATTTGATAGCATACACAGAGATTCATTGTGGAAAATTTTAAGTCTATATGGAATACCATCTAAAACTGTCAACATCATTAAGGACTTGTACAATGGATATGTTTGTGCAGTCAAGACAGAAGAGGGGATGAGTGAAAGGTTCCAGATTGAAACAGGTGTGAAACATGGATGTATACTGTCTCCTGTGCTTTTTAGAATTACAATAAACTTCAAAATGAAACAATGCTGCACAGGTAACACAGGTATTGACTGGGTACATGGGACCCAACAAGAAGATCTTGATTTTGCTGATGACATAACTCTTATCAGTAACAATGTGAATTCCATGCAAGAAAGAACAGATAGCCTGTCTTCACTGGGTAGCAAAATAGGACTTGAAATTAACAAGGACAAAACAAAAATAATGAAACTTCCTATTAATAAAAATCGAAAAATTCACATAGAAGGGACATATATTGAAGAAGTCAATCAATTCGTATACCTTGACAGCTACACAGACCAGGATGGTGACACCAGAAAGGAAGTTAGAATTATAATTGCAAAAGCACCATCGATCTTCAATAATCTTGAGAACATATGGTATTCAAATGTTATAAGCACAAAAATCAAGTTATTCAATTCAAATGTAGTATCCACCCTCATTTATGCATGTGAAAGCTGGAAAACAACTAAAGAAATAGACAAAAAATGAGACTCTTTTGAAAACAAATGCCTAAGGAAAATACTCGGCATCAAGTGGAACGAATTCAGGAACAATGCAGAGATGATTAACAACAACCAGTCTCATAAAAAGGAGATGGACATATGTTGGTCACGTGAGGACAAGAAACAGTCAGAGAATCCCCCCAAAAAAGCTATAAAATGGAACACAACAGGGCAAAGAAAAAAAAGAGGCAGACCGCGTGAAACTCTGAAGAGGACATTGTTAAGAGAGGCCAAATTAATAGGCATAAAATCCCTTGATGAGGTTGAAAGACCCGCCGAAGACAGGAAAGATTGGTGAACTACTTTGCGAGCCCAATGTGACGTTTAACGGCACGGGAAAGATATCAGATATCTTGAACAATTCGAATTTTATGTAAGTATATCTTGAACAATTCAAATTTTATGTAATCAGTCTCATTACTTACAGGACACACCTCTTGTGTGTGTGTGTGTGTGTGTGTGTGTTTGTGTGTGTGTGTTTTATATATATATATATATATATATATATATATATATATATATATATATATATATATATGACAGACTAGAGCAATCTAGACCATACATTCATTTATAAGTGGGTAATCTACTGTTTCTGACCCTCTATATTTATATCTGTGTAATCTACTCTCTCTGTCCTTCTATATTTATATCTGGTTAATCTATTGTCTATGACCTTCTATATTTATATCTGGTTACTCTACTGTCCCTGACCTTCTATGTCCTCATCCTTTTCTGATCCAGACTCTGGAAATCTCTTGAGATTTGCCAGCAGAAACTGTGCTAGATTTCCATTTCGTCTCATCAACTGCACATATGAGCCAAATTCTGTGATGCGTCCTTCTTGCATAACGACAATGTAATCCACGAGAGGGAGCCACTGTAGTGCGTTGGTTGCCAGGATACGAGTCTATAAATACATATTGTAGCTGTCAGTCACAAATAAGAACATGCTCTTTTGTTTACACATTGCACAGCCTTCACTGTTGTCTTTCAGTCACACATAAGAACATATTGTCCTTTTGTTTAGACATAACACAACCTTCATGTCTGTGCCAAATGTGAGAAGCCATTGGTGCTTTGTTTCGAAATTTTAGAAAAAGTGTTAGCATCACAAAGTGTTAGAAAGCATCACAAAGTATTAGAAAGCATCACAAAGTGTTAGAAAGCATAAAAAATATCAGAAGAATTAATTTTGTGCAAAGAGTGTCTGAAGCTGTCCTCATCTGTCAAACATAGGACTGAAGACCATCATTATAACCATTTCTTACTGTAACTTGCTCAGTTAGGAGCCGCTACTTAGAAACTGTTTATGTGTATAAATATGTACAACTAAATATATAATACACACGAACTATGTCAGAAGTAATGTGATAACAAATTATTAAACTCTTGTTTTAAAGAAAAAGAACAGCTTTACTCATGAATGAAAGAGACACTTGTAACATTACAGTTGTGTGACTTCGTTGATGAGCAAAGTTAGTTGTACATATTTTTAAAAATTGAGACAGGCATAGCAAAATAGTTGTAAATGTTTGTATGCTTCTATTGTCATATACATTATATGGCACAAAACAAAACCTAATAACTACAGGGACTTCTTATTATCAGACAGATGTAATTGTTGCCTATTATCTGTGACGTGGCTATCTGTGACGTGAGTGTCTGTTATATGGCTGTCTGTGACGTGGTTGTCTGTGGCTGTCTGTGACGTGGTTGTCCTTGATTGTCTGAAACTGTATATCCAGGAACATTAACTTTAAAAAATTGTGAAGCAGGGTTTTAATTAAAGAAATATGCTAAATACAAGGGAAGAATTTACTTTTTTAAATTACAAGAAACTATTTTGCGAGCCCAATGTGACGTTTAACGGCACGGGAAAGATATCAGATATCTTGAACAATTCGAATTTTATGTAATCAGTCTCATTACTTACAGGACACACCTTGTGTGTGTGTGTGTGTGTGTGTGTGTTTGTGTGTGTGTGTGTATATATATATAATATATATATATATATATATATATATATATATATATATATATGACAGACTAGAGCAATCTAGACCATACATTCATTTATAAGTGTGTAATCTACTGTTTCTGACCCTCTATATTTATATCTGTGTAATCTACTCTCTCTGTCCTTCTATATTTATATCTGGTTAATCTATTGTCTCTGTCCTTCTATATTTATATCTGGTTACTCTACTGTCCCTGACCTTCTATATTTATATCTGGTTACTCTACTGTCTCTGACCTTCTATATTTATATCTGGTTAATCTACTCTCTCTGTCCTTCTATATTTATATCTGGTTACTCTACTGTCTCTGACCTTCTATATTTATATCTGGTTAATCTACTCTCTCTGCCCTTCTATATTTATATCTACTGTCTCTGACCTTCTATGTCCTCATCCTTTTCTGATCCAGACTCTGGAAATCTCTTGAGATTTGCCAGCAGAAACTGTGCTAGATTTCCATTTCGTCTCATCAACTGCACATATGAGCCAAATTCTGTGATGCGTCCTTCTTGCATAACCACAATGTAATCCACGAGAGGGAGCCACTGTAGTGCGTTGGTTGCCAGGATACGAGTCTATAAATACATATTGTAGCTGTCAGTCACAAATAAGAACATGCTCTTTTGTTTACACATTGCACAGCCGTCACTTTTGTCTTTCAGTCACACATAAGAACATATTGTCCTTTTGTTTAGACATAACACAGCCTCAGGTCTGTGCCGAATGTGAGAAGCCATTGGTGCTTTGTTTCGAAATTTATAAAAAAGTGTTAGCATCACAAAGTGTTAGAAAGCATCACAAAATGTTAGAAAGCATCACAAAGTGTTAGCAAGCATCACAAAGTGTTAGAGCATCACAGAGTATTAGAAAGCATCACAAAATGTTAGAAAGCATCACAAAGTGTTAGCAAGCATCACAAAGTGTTAGAGCATCACAGAGTATTAGAAAGCATCACAAAGTATTAGAAAGCATCACAAAGTGTTAGAAAGCATAAAAAAATATCAGAAGAATTAACTTTGTGCAAAGAGTGTCTGGAGTTGTCCTCATCTGTCAAACATAGGACTGAAGGCCATTATTTCTTACTGTAACTTGTTGAGTTAGGAGCTGCTACTTAGAAACTGTTTATGTGTATAAATATGTACAACTAAATATATAATACACACGAACTATGTCAGAAGTAATGTGATAACAAATTATTAAACTCTTGTTTTAAAGAAAAAGAACAGTTTTACTCATGAATGAAAGACACACTTGTAACATTACAGTTGTGTGACTTCGTTGATGAGCAAAGTTAGTTGTACATATTTTTAAAAATTGAGTAGCAAAATAGTTGTAAATGTTTGTATGCTTCTATTGTCATATACATTATATGGCACAAAACAAAACCTAATAACTACAGGGACTTCTTATTATCAGACAGATGTAATTGTTGCCTATTATCTGTGACGTGGCTATCTGTGACGTGAGTGTCTGTTATATGGCTGTCTGTGACGTGGTTGTCCTTGATTGTCTGAAACTGTATATCCAGGAACATTAACTGTTAAAAAATTGTGAAGCAGGGTTTTAATTAAAGAAATATGCTAAATACAAGGGAAGAATTTACTTTTTTAAATTACAAGAAACTATTTTTTAAAAGGCAAGCATTTCTGCTGCACTGATAATAAAATTGAACCAAAATGTCAGCATTTATGAACCTAGAGATCTCAGTACATTCACATGGTCAACTACGATGTTGCAGCAGAGACACAACTTTGTCTTGTCTTTTGCCAGGAGAGAAAAAACGTGGCTTTTGTTTTGAAGGACAGTCCAGAATCTAGAAATTTACTCTTTTCTTTTTAATAAAATGTTATAACATTGTTGATGTTTGCGAATTATATATTGCTGAATAATTCTGTAGTATTGAATAGTTCTATGGTATCGAATCTTGCAAGTGTTCTTTGATTAACTGGTTTCACAAATATTACAATTTCACTAGATCAGAACAAGTCCGATGAAAAGTTCACTGCATTATTTAATTCTGACAAATAAGTTCAAGATGTATTGTTGATACCATCACTTGGATTTAATCACTTAATCATTTGTTCACAATATCCAACTCTATAATATTCTACATGCAGCATTTCTCATTGTTCTCAACTTCACAATATTCTACACTTGATACGATAACATTTCCTATTTCAGTATTATGTCACATTTGCAACACGTGATCAACTAGTTTCTCGTCTAAAATCACTGTAATCAAATTTTTCAAAAATGTCAGTTCTTCTTAATCACTTGAATCACTTGAAAACCATCTTCCGTCTAACACTACTTCTCATTTTATATCGTCTCGTCCTCTTTCTTCTCTTGTCTGTCTTCTGATTTCTTCTGACGGTCTTCCTCGGCCGTCTCTCAATCGCAGTGTACTAACGAGCAAAGTCTACTTGCCTCTTCTCTGGACTTCTTATCTCTCATCTGATGGCTTCTCGGCTGTTCTGGTCGGACCTTCTTTCCTCACTCTTGACTGTCCACGTGCACTGACCATCCTTCCTGTAGTTCTGGTCAGTCGCTACTTGCGGACCGACGGTGTTCTGACGATCTCCCTCCTCTGTCTCCTCTCTCTTCTACTCCCGTACTTCTTTGTCCTAGATTTCTGTTCTTTCGTCTTCCGGCTTCCTCCTGTGTCTCCTGTCCTCTACTTCCGTACTTCTTGGTTCTTCTCCTGTATTCCCGTACTTCTTCGTCCTACTTCGTTCCTCCTGTCTCTCAGCTCACCTTTTTATCTTCATGTCCAGCTTGATGGATTACCAATAAGTATTTTGGCTCCACCTTTCAGATGTCCACTGGTTCCCATGAACGTTCTGACTGTCCGTCATTCAAACTAACCCGTGACTTATCTCTTGTAAGTCAATTGTCCAATAGGCCACGCCTCTAAATATTTAATTGGTCAGCTGACCGAGCTGGTCACTTCTTTATTTAAAAACCATGTGCAATAGCGTCATAAAAGCATCCTAACTCGCGTCACTTAACAGGTGTCAAAGTGTCAACTCTGTGTATACAACTGTCATTTACCTAAGACAATTTCTTGTTCTTTCATGTTGGAAGTTTTATTGTGTCCTCGCCTTTCATTGTGTCTGCCCTTTCTATTCGTCTTTTCTATTTTGTTTACACGTGTCACCGTCCAGTCACTGCTTTGTTATCACTGGATCATCCTACTTTCTTGCGTCCCTCCTTTGTAATACCTAAATCTCAGCGTCACTGAGCCTCGTCTTTTTCTATTCACTGTTTCCACTGTTTACTTTTGTCCGCGTCTTGTTCTAGTGTCATGGAAGTTCTATACCTTTCTCTTCCTTTTGCTGCCTAGTTTTCTCTGTCGCTATTCGATGTTACTATTTTGCTTACGGTATATTTTCATAATCATATTCATTAATAATAATAACAACAACAATTATGATCATTATTTACAAGGCCATGCTACAATATTTCTCATGATTTCAAGGTATTTGGACAATTTTGTTTATTATAAAACTGAACCCATGCAGCATATTACACCCGAAAATCCCCCGATTATTATTATTATTATTATTATTATTATTATTATTATTATTAGAGACATATCATAACTGTAGAAATAAAACATCTGAGACAATTAAGTGTTACAGAAGTAATAGTTTATGGAGAAAAGATTCCACGTACAAAAAAAAGTAAAATTCCCGTTTCCAGGCAATTAAAGCATTTTAGGGATACGGTGTTAGACCCGTATCTCCACTAGCTTCGACACATGAAAGTTTGATGTGGTCAGTTTTACTTCTGGCCGCTTTTACATTCACACATTTCTCAGATACCAATTTTTAGTAGTTGGGTGGGCCCCGGGGCCTTTTCTTATGTGTACCAGAAAAATTCACAGCACAGAATATTGAATACTGTACCACCGGATTAGTAAACTGAGCGTCTAACAACTCAGCTAACCAGGCCCCCGGATTAATAAACTGAGCGTCTAACCACTCAGCTAACCAGGCCCCCGGATTAGTAAACTGAGCGTCTAACCACTCAGCTAACCAGGCCCCCGGATTAATAAACTGAGCGTCTAACCACCCAGCTAACCAGGCCCCCGGATTAATAAACTGAGCGTCTAACCACTCAGCTAACCAGGCCCCCGGATTAATAAACTGAGCGTCTAACCACCCAGCTAACCAGGCCCCCGGATTAATAAACTGAGCGTCTAACCACTCAGCTAACCAGGCCCCCGGATTAATAAACTGAGTGTCTAACCACTCAGCTAACCAGGCCCCCTCAAATGTGTATGCAATAAAAATATAAACACGGAATGCTAGAAAAAAAAGTATAATAACCTGAATATAACAAAGTAATCTGGATGTAGCTGTGGCAGTCTGAGGGATGTCACTTGTTATTTTTAAGAGACAGGAAATTCTTGTCTAAAATTGTTGAAATAGTGAAAGTATGATGGCAGTCTGGGTCGAGTTTAGCCGTGACGTGACTTCCGACCCGCAGCCGATATCACGTGATTTCTGACAGAGAGGTTCATTTCAGTTGCCCTGTGCGAGGGCGACAAGACCTGCTCCAGGTAACATAGAGAGAGAGAGAGAGGAGAGAGAGAGGAGAGAGAGACAGAGGAAGAGAGGAGAGAGAGAGGAGAGAGAGGAGAGAGAGAGGAGAGAGAGATAGAGGAGAGAGAGAGGAGAGAGAGACGAAAGAGAGAGTGTGTCTCCATTAGAGAGATAGAACCTGTCAGAGTCACACATTTCAGTCACCTGTGCGCAGGGCGAAAAGACCTCACTTATTACCTGTTCCAGGTAACAGAGAGAGAGAGAGAGATAAAGAGAGTCTCCACTAGAGAGATAGTACATGTCAGAGTCACACATTTATTACACAGACCTTCATTCTCTACAACAAATAAAGATTTTAGCCCCCCCCCCCAAAAAAAAAGTGTGCTATATGAGGACAGCGAGGAACATGACTTCTATGAGTTAAGTGGCACAGTCTTGAGAGATCACTCACTCGCCGGGGCCCTAGACCCGTGGCCATGCGTAGCCAGTCTCCATACTAGCCAGTAAGTAAGGACCATGCGTAGCTTGTCTCCACACTATCGAGTAAGTAAGGACAATGCGTAGCCAGTCTCCATACTAGCCAGTAAGTAAGGACAATGCGTAGCCAGTCTCCAAGCTAGCCAGTAAGTAAGGACCATGCGTAGCTTGTCTCCACACTATCGAGTAAGTAAGGACAATGCGTAGCCAGTCTCCATACTAGCTAGTAAGTAAGGACCTGACCTACATTATTTCTGTCAGCTTGTGTAGTTAGAATATTTTGATGTGATTATGCTTTTTTGTGCTATTTTAATGTAAAATGGGGATCCTTTGTAGAAATAGTTTCCTAGTGCTAATATGATATTCTGCTAATATATGCCACGTAACTGGCTATCTAGGCGTTTGTGGAATATCAGGATTATAGTTCATATTATTTCTACATTACATACTATCTAATGATTTTTTAGAACCCACTATTTTGATATCTTCATTTATCAAATGTGGAGAAATAGGTTTTCTTTCCTACATTGATTTTTCCTAGTACAGGCTATCTAAATTAGACGATTTTCTGGTATGCTTCAGGCATTTGCTTCTTTTAACGACATTTATCGGATGTAAATTGTTGCTAATTTAAGAGTATACTAATGTATTGAATTGTAATATTTATTTGGATAGAATCTAAGGTAGATGTTTACTTGTTTCCACCTTTTTGAACATAAACTGCAAGATATAACTTGCAAAGTGGCTGTGTCCTGGGTGTATGACTTCAGGATAAAATAATGTATAACTGCATGAAGAAATAATATTTAGTTATGAGGAGACAATCCATTTTGGATAGGAGGAGAAAACTATATTAAGTCTGAGGAGAAGATCGTTACGTTTAGTTGCATGTGGAAGTAATGTTCGGTTTTATGAGGATCTATGATTTAGGAATTAGTCAGAGTTATGAACTTTAGGTGTTTCACTGAGAGTTCTGTCTAAATTAGGCGCAGGTCTGTGTTAATCAAAATAAACCTTGCTGCCCTTGACATCGATGCTTTTTATTCATTTTATTCTGCATTTTGATCTTGTTTATTATTCTTGAGGTGGTCGAGCGCAAGGAGGAGTGAAATGTCTTTGGGCTATGACACGTATAGGAACATGAAGGTTACAAACCTGAGTTCCCTGATTAGGGGTAGGCAAGATACAAGATTTAATGGCTCAGACCACCATCTCTCCCTTTTCTGAGCATCATTATCAGTCCTCTAAAATTTATCATCATGTCTCCCTTTTCTGCCCATCATTATCATGCCACTACATAACAAAGTAATCTGAATATAACAGAGTAACCTGAATATAACTAATCAACATAATGAGAAAATTACTGCAATTTTTGGGTACATCCAGGCACACCATAACGTGAAGAGCATGATAATCACTGAAAAACTCAAGACAAAAGATAAGCAACAGAGAAAAATATGTGGGCAGACTAAACGAAAGATAAATGACAGACAGATATATCTGGACAGACCAAACAAAAGATAAGCAACAGAGAAAAATATATGGGCAGACTAAACGAAAGATAAATGACAGACAGAAATATCTGGACAGACCAAACAAAAGATTTTAGCCCCCCCCCCCAAAAAAAAAGTGTGCTATATGAGGACAGCGAGGAACATGACTTCTATGAGTTAAGTGGCACAGTCTTGAGAGATCACTCACTCCCCGGCTCTAGATCCGTGGCCATGCGTAGCCAGTCTCCACACTAGCCAGTAAGTAAGGACCATGCGTAGCCAGTCTCCACACTATCCAGTAAGTAAGGACCATGCGTAGCCAGTCTCCACACTAGCCAGTAAGTAAGGACCATGCGTAGCCAGTCTCCACACTATCCAGTAAGTAAGGACCATGCGTAGCTTGTCTCCACACTATCAAGTAAGTAAGGACCATGCGTAGCCAGTCTCCATACTAGCTAGTAAGTAAGGACCTGACCTACATTATTTCTGTCAGCTTGTGTAGTTAGAATATTTTGATGTGATTATGCTTTTTTGTGCTATTTTAATGTAAAATGGGGATCCTTTGTAGAAATAGTTTCCTAGTGCTAATATGATATTCTGCTAATATATGCCACGTAACTGGCTATCTAGGCGTTTGTGGAATATCAGGATTATAGTTCATATTATTTCTACATTACATACTATCTAATGATTTTTTAGAACCCACTATTTTGATATCTTCATTTATCAAATGTGGAGAAATAGGTTTTCTTTCCTACATTGATTTTTCCTAGTACAGGCTATCTAAATTAGACGATTTTCTGGTATGCTTCAGGCATTTGCTTCTTTTAACGACATTTATCGGATGTAAATTGTTGCTAATTTAAGAGTATACTAATGTATTGAATTGTAATATTTATTTGGATAGAATCTAAGGTAGATGTTTACTTGTTTCCACCTTTTTGAACATAAACTGCAAGATATAACTTGCAAAGTGGCTGTGTCCTGGGTGTATGACTTCAGGATAAAATAATGTATAACTGCATGAAGAAATAATATTTAGTTATGAGGAGACAATCCATTTTTGGATAGGAGGAGAAAACTATATTAAGTCTGAGGAGAAGATCGTTACGTTTAGTTGCATGTGGAAGTAATGTTCGGTTTTATGAGGATCTATGATTTAGGAATTAGTCAGAGTTATGAACTTTAGGTGTTTCACTGAGAGTTCTGTCTAAATTAGGCGCAGGTCTGTGTTAATCAAAATAAACCTCGCTGCCCTTGACATCGATGCTTTTTATTCATTTTATTCTGCATTTTTATCTTGTTTATTATTCTTGAGGTGGTCGAGCGCAAGGAAGAGTGAAATGTCTTTGGGCTATGACACGTATAGGAACATGAAGGTTACAAACCTGAGTTCCCTGATTAGGGGTAGGCAAGATACAAGATTTAATGGCTCAGACCACCATCTCTCCCTTTTCTGCCCATCATTATCAGTCCTCTAAATATTATCATCATCTCTCCCTTTTCTGCGCATCATTATCATGCCACTACATAACAAAGTAATCTGAATATAACAGAGTAACCTGAATATAACTAATCAACATAATGAGAAAATTACTGCAATTTTTTGGGTACATCCAGGCACACCATAACGTGAAGAGCATGATAATCACTGAAAAACTCAAGACAAAAGATAAGCAACAGAGAAAAATATGTGGGCAGACTAAACGAAAGATAAATGACAGACAGATATATCTGGACAGACCAAACAAAAGATAAGCAACAGAGAAAAATATATGGGCAGACTAAACGAAAGATAAATGACAGACAGAAATATCTGGACAGACCAAACAAAAGATAAACAACAAACAGAAGTATCTTGAGCAGACCAAACAAAAGATATTGGAAGCAAATGATTAGTGATGCATGACAAACTGTACCTGTGACACCATGCATGCATCATAATGGCGCTGTTATTTCTATTAATGTAGTTTAGTAGCAGTGCAAATGCCCACCTTGTTTCTGAGAAGTCCTTTGTTAGAGATTACCCGGTGAAAAATATGTTTCCCGACTTGTGAATCCACGGCACTGAGTGGGTCATCCATGAGGAAGAGGTCAGCCTTGGCATACAGGGCTCGAGCAATGTTGACCCGCTGTTTCTGACCACCGCTCAAGTTGACACCCTATATTATTTTTACCAACGTCATTTTCAACAT
The DNA here is from genome assembly GCA_009760885.1 of Achatina immaculata. Classification (NCBI taxonomy): domain Eukaryota; kingdom Metazoa; phylum Mollusca; class Gastropoda; order Stylommatophora; family Achatinidae; genus Lissachatina; species Lissachatina immaculata. The sequence continues at coordinate 25,086,970 of CM019712.1, forward strand.
CACAAAAAAAATAACACCATTACTACATGTGTCATTACCAGACAACAACTTACTATTACCACACTTGTCATACCAGACAACAACTTACTATTACCACACCTGTCAATCCAAACAACAACTTACCATTGTCACACTTGTCATACCAGACAACAATTTACTGTTATAACACTTGTCATACCAGACAACAACTTACTGTTATAACACTTGTCAGTGCAGACAACAACTTACCATTGTCACACTTTTCAATACTAGACAACAGCTTATTATTGTCACATTTGTCAGCAACAGGCAACAATAACAA